>CM060610.1:40887029-41184529 GCA_030578255.1 Tiaroga cobitis | reverse complement strand
TGCATGATAATTCCTTTATTTTTGATCATGTTTTACAGAATAGAATATTTATATAGTTTTTGAACACATACTGCCCACATTTAAGCTCATTTAACACATTTGGATTTGGGTAGATAAAATAACCCAGGATTTGTTTAGAGTGTAGACACATTAGTGATTCAGCATTTGCATGGTGAAACAGAAGCGTGCTGAAGTGCTCCTCACACACATGATCAGGGCTGTGGGGGTGTTGAACGAGTGATGAACGAGTGTTGTGATCACTGACTGCAGATGGTCATCATCATCATCATCATCAGCACTGAGAAGAACGGTGCTGTGAATATCAGGATGTCACGTTGCAGTGGTTTTCTGCTGGTGAACACAGCATCTGTGTGAACGTGTGCATGAAGGCGTCAGTATGTGACAGATTGTCAGAAGATTGAATAGGAGGCGGGGCTTGAGTTCTGGATTAACATCCATTCATTTGAATTTCAAGCAGACTTCAAATAAAACGTACGCAGTGATGTGAGATGGCGTGCTTTTCTGTTTTAGAAACAGTGGTTAGTTTTGGAGGGAAATACAGAGCTCTGGTCTGGTGCATTATGGGTATGTATGTGCTCATGCGTTCTGCTCCTCGTCTTCGACTCAGTGAAGAGTCTTACAGTTACCTTCACTTCACTAATGATGACCCGGGCCCGGTTACGACAAACACCTTTAGCTGAGGAAACCCTTAGTTTATAAAATACTATGGTTTATTTGATGATGCTTTCAGCTGCAAGTAAAAGTTTTTCCGCCGTTATTACCAGATGCTTAATATGAGTGAGAGGCTGGATGGGCCCTTAATCACAAGTCATAACCCGAAATATTAGTTATAGTTATTACAATATATGAATTCAGGTTGATTGGGAAACTTTTTCCTGTCATCTCAATAGCAAAAAGTGTACAAATAAATCAACCTGAATTCGTCCCTATGCAGTAAGAAGCATGGTATTTTGTTTATCTGTCATTAAAGAAATGAAACTAAAGAAAGGTTTTTACTAGGTTTGAAGGAGATCCCATGTTTAATTTATTGTAGTTTAGAGCAGTTACAATAACTGCATGGTGAATAAAACCTGTTTAATAATAACTTAATACGTTATTTCAGTGCTCAGTTGACTATCGTGTAGTGAAGTACTCAGTTAGACTGGATTATTTGACTAGTTCTCTCGCTCCTGTGTCTTTGAGTGTATTATCCACTAGTGAGCGCTATTTCACTGAAAGTCAACAGTCTTCGCTGCGGTCCCTTTTGTCCGCAGTTTGGCAGTCAACATCCTTATTATGAACTACTCCTAGAGCCCACCAATAGGAGACGAGTATTCCAGACAGACAGCGAGTCCCACCAATTACATTTCGAGTTCGATTTCTGCCAGCCAATCATAACGCAGAGGCGGGGTTTCAGCGCGTCGTCGAGGGGAGGGTTGAGGGTTCGCTTGTTTCACTACGTTGGCTTTTCTCCCAGAAAGATTTCGGTGTGGGAATTTCAATTTTACATTTCTGAGGCTGTCTGAAGCTCTTTCCCGGAGACCTCATCCTGAAAGTTTCGCTGAGCTCGTCTAGAGTGAATAAGGTAGGCTGATTAAGGCTGCTTTTAATCATATCATCGGTGTTTGTGTGTATTTCCTACAGATGATCCCGCATGGATCTGATTGAAGTCTGCAGGAGGAGCACGTCATTATGAGCCGTTAGTCTAATGTCCCGTCTTTCAAAAGATAAACTGTTCGGTGTAATATTAGTACTCGTGTATGTGTGTGTGGGATTGTCACTCTGAGTAAGATCCATATGTGAATCTGTGTGTTGAATGAATCGTGTAAGGATGATTTAACGTTACAGCCTTTCGCGTGTTAATCGCATTGCTGTGGTGTTTGTAAATGTCGTTGGTCTAAGTGACCGTTACTGTGTGATGATGTAAGTTACATGTGTGTGTTTCATATCTAACACATGGACACATTCTCCACGGCCGTGTAAATCCCCTATGGCGTCTTTATGTAAGGCTATAATCTCCAGTCGTGATGTTTACAGCGACCACTGTTACTTGCCTGAACTCCTCTGGGTGATGGACGGCAGAACAACAGGGCGTTTTGAACAGCTGGAGGCCGTAATAATCACGTTAACGTGTTTTGTTCGTTGAAATTCAGTGGCACGTGCCCTTAATGAAGCGAGTTGCCCGCGTGGCTGGCGCGCGATCACAGCTCTCTCTCTCTCTGTGTGTGTGTGTGTGTGTGTCGTCCTCGCTGTGTGTTTTAAGTGTTTGGTAGTCTGGTAGTGTTTTTAACACGCAATAAACGCGTGGATGACGCGGCGCCATCTTCTGCAGCGTTTCTGTGACGCGAACCTTCTGTCCAGATGTGCATTACAACACACACACACACACACACACACACACACACACACACACACACTGCGCGCGACGCGACAACGCAGGCTCGCTCGACCCTCAAAGTCAAGCCTAATTTTTAATTGCTTCACTAAAATGTTGTAGTTGATGGCAAAAATATTAATAACAAAACTGCAGCATGGCATGTGATATGTTAAAAATTCACAAAATGCTGTAAAAATGCACCGACAATCTGAGGTGATTATTTTATGTACATTTGAAGATGTACATGAGTAAAAGGACAGTAACTGGAGAATTTACAGACACGGACGACTTAACAATGTTTGGAGGGAAATAATTTTTTAGTTGGTTGATGCTTTCGCAAAGTGCTTAAAGCTGCATGAAACGGAAGTTGCAATCATCTTGTCTCTAGTATTGTGCATAGACAGTAAAAGAAATGGACACAGCGACCCCATAGATTTCAACGGAGAAAGTTGAAGACCATAAAAGCACTCACTTCCTGATAGCCAAGCGCACTGCGCAGGCTCAAACTGAGCTTGACGACGTAGATGTGACGTGAGCAACCGTTCTGACTTTCTAGTAGCTGTGCCGAGACAAATCTGAATTGAAATCTGAAACAAATCTGTTGTTGAAATATTTTGTCCCGTTGCTTTTATGAACTCTCTATCTATGGGCTTCTCCCTTGACTTTATGCCTCCATGTCCACCCGATTGCCTCATAGACAGTAAACGATTGCCTACGAGCTTCTACTCCTGTCTATACGTTAATTTCTCTACTGTGTGACAGAGTCGCGTGTTGTGACGCAATCGTTAGCTTATTTTTACAAAAACGGCTTCTACGGGACCATAACGTAAGATACTAAGTAATGGAGCCTTTTATCCATTGTCCCGTTTCTTAAGAAATAAATAATGGACAAATTGAGTCTTTGGACGCCTCAGATGTAAAGTTATTCGCTGTCAAAGTGACGCCAAAATGAATGGGAGTCAATGGGATGCTAACAGCAGGTGATAGCCAGCTACAATGGCGGCTCCCGGAGGAAGCTTCAGTTTCCGGGGATGGATTACCCCCTTGGTATTGTGTTGTATACGAGTGAAACGCTTCAGGAACAAGAACACATGTGGGCGGGGCTTGATTGTGTCCGTGGGGAATTGATTGGATGATTGTGGTTTGCTATTGGTGGATCTGGTGTGATTGACAGGTTATAGCCCCGCCCTCGTCATCAGAGAAGAGAAGAGATGCTGCGAGAGGAACTTATTCTGATTCAAGATTATTATGAGACGCATGAATTAAACACAATAATGATGTGCACGGGGAAAACATTTGGAACAAACACGGCAATATTTGATTTCATGGTAACTTTAAGGCCCAAAACAATCTCAAAACCAGTATGTGAATCCAGACACGCCGGTGTTTACCAGGATTCACGAACGCTCTCCTCAGCCAGAACCTCTTGCACTAAAATAGCCTATCTGTTGATTAATGGTCACATGGCATGCGACTAAACACTTTCTTTGAGTTTATTTTAATTTTACATTTGCAAAACCCCTTACTTTCCAGTTTGGAAAACCTTTATCTACACCAACTCGGTTTTCTGCTCCATTACATGCACGAAAATCATAATGCAATGCAAGTATGCGTAGCTGCATGAGACCCTGCGTGTTAAGGGGAAATCTGTGGTGTCAAACAGAGACTGTGTGCGTATAATACAAAGTGATACAACAGAACAGACATTCTTATCATTCTGCACACGCAGTTCTGTACGAAACACAGTGTTTTCTTCTACACATGATAGTGTGAAGCAGTTCCTGCGTCAATCACACTGTCTCTAATGCATACGTGCGTATATCATCATGCTGCAGGTTTCTGGAGCAAATATTTGCGTGTGTGAGTGTGTGTACGTGCAGTCAGGTCATGTGACGCGTGTTCGCGCTAATGTTTGACAAGAGCAGCCGGTGCACGGTTTCATTCCCGCTAAACGCTTTTAGGTGTTGTTTTGCCAAACGCAAGCGGTCTGTCATGAGAAACGTAATACCCCCCCCCCCCCCCCCCCCCCCCCCCCCGCTCCGCCCCGCTGGGCCACTGCGCTGGGATTAGCCTGTGGCGAGTGTCAGGGTCTCTAGCGGACCTCGATTGGGTGAGGTTTGAAGGGTTTACTTCCAATTGGATGGTTTTCTGAGTCTACCAGTGTAGCTTTATCCCAGACCATCTGTCATATCCGTGTAGTAGCGTCTTTACGAACACACACAAAGGAAAAGCATCATGTGTTGTGTTCCTGTACGTCTAGTGTGTTGTGAGATTACTGCATGAGTGCAGCATGAGCCATGTTTAAGTGTGAAACCCCCTCCGTCTGTTTGTCTGCTCACTCTTATCACTGTGTTTGTGGGCGTCTAAAGGGAATCGTCTTGTTTGACCCATACTGGGTTATTTGGCTTTGGGAAGTTGCTGCATGCAAGTTGTTGATTTGACTTTTCTAGTCAAATAGCAATCACAAGCACTGTTCTGTCTCAAACCAGACTGATTTATTAGTAATTCATGTTCATTTCATCTGATGTGCTTCGGGTTGTTGCATCCACCCTAGTGGTTTTGACTCCGCTACACACACATCTTCTTCTGATTGATACACAGATCTGCGTATGACAGATATGCTGCTTTGTTCGGCTGTCCCGCACGTCGCCCTGTGTAACATTATCCTACAGTTTCTTCAACATCACCAATGTTTTCCTCCAAGCTGCCAGTTTAATGCATGAGAAAAATGTAAGCGTCGCAAAAGTAGCATTTCTATTCTAACCTGTAAATGATGAACATGATCAAATCTTTGCTGCGTCACTCGATCTCCTCCAGTTCTTCTGTCTCTGACTGATAGTTCAGACTCGTTTATCCAGTAAAAGTGTTTCAGTGTAACTGTACAAACGTCCTCCTTCAGCTCGAGCTTCTCGTGTCTTTCTGTGTCAAATCTGACCTGATTTATCAAGGAAACGCAAGAATAACTTTGATATTGTTAGTAATATTTCACCTGGACTGAAGCGACTGAGGTTTACTTGATCATCAGGCTTTCGAGGAAGGTTTATTTGTTCAATCATCACTGTATTGCACTGCATTATATGATTTTAAACTACAGAGCTTTGATCATAAAACTAAGCATTTAAATATCTGACTTTCCAAATGATCACTGATCTATTTTAATGAGTTATTTAAGCCTATGTCCACTTATAATGAGGTTTATTGGCACAAAAACAGCCATAATTTAGTTTTCATGGGCATGTTTCCACCCTCTCTGCCCATTACAATTAAACGTGCTGTTTGCTACTGTACCTTTAAGACTTGTATATGCAGTAGGGCTGAAACAACTAATCGATTTAATCGATTAAAATCGATTATTAAAATAGTTGTCAACGAATGTCATTATCGATTAGTTGGTCTGCTTACGTCACGGGAAGCGTTTACTGGTGATTGGTTGAAACGGGCCAATCATGATGCTCTCTGTCTTACATGCGCTGCTCTTCATGAGACACACGCAAGGTCTCTCTCCCTTCGCCGATCTGCCGTGCGCGCAGAGACCGAGATCTTGTTTACAGTCTATGTTTGGAGCACAGTCTCTTCTGTCTCGCATGCGCGCTCTTGCTCGCGCGCTCTAGATTCCGGGAGTTTGAACTCATTTGCAGGCATCAGGGAGCCGCTATCAATATGCGGATGACTTCCGGATCTTCCGCGAGACTTGGGATGTCTGTATTTTGTCTCGAGCATCAGGTTGCGCAATCAGTTCGCTCGCAACATAAGTGATGGATTAAAATTAGAGATGCACCGATGTGAAAATTGTGGCCGATACCGATAACCGATATTAATATTGCTGTTATGGCCGATACCGATATTTACCGATGTCGATATCTCTGTATAGAAAACACATAGCGAGGATTAGGGCTGCACCATATTGGTAAAAAATGACGTTGCGATATAAAAACAATTTCACCAGATGACTTGAATAGCTCTATTTGGAAAGAATGAATCATTCTAGAATGACTGGGGTGGTTTTGTCATGGAGTAAATCCGCATAGAAACTAATATTAATAGAATGTTAACTAATGTAGTTAACTAGACTTTAATAAATTGAACCTTATTCAGGGTTTCTGCAGGGTTTAGTCAGTCAAATTTAAGACTTTTTAAGACCTTTTTATGACCATTATGATTTAAATTCATGACCTACACGAATTACGAAAAATAACTTCCTTTCAAAAGTCTTTTTTTTTTTTATTGACTTTCATTAAAAGTAATAAGTTTCATTATTTAAAGGTTCCATTTTCTTAAGAGTAACAAACTGAAGGCTCCCTTTTCTCAATAAGTCTCAATAACACAGGAACAACACTCAACAATTATCACGATAATATATATCAGTCAATATCGATAATTATCACGATAAATGTCAATTCTTTATTTCTTTCAAGTTTAAAGGCAAATTTTCTTCTCCTAACTGAAAGTTGTAGAAACCAGACCGTTAATTGTGGTTTTAAACTACTCTTTATTGTCAGAACATATCATGACAAACACTTGCCAAACAGGTAAACATTTCACAAATCTAGAACATTCAAACATGTGTAATTTTTCCTTAACAAAATTAATATCTTTATTGGAAAATTAATTTCTTAGTTTCTGCATGTGCTAATGGGGGATATTGTTTCAAGTCTTGAAACAGGTTTGTGTTGCCTGACTTTGATGGCACGTTTCTTCATGAAATGTATGAAAAACAGTATAGCCTAAATACTGTAATTATATTCCATTAGTCCTTTAATACATTGTCTATATTAATAATATAATACACGTCAATATGTATATCCCACATTTCATGGTGCAGTTAATATACTAGGCTAACGTTATAGTAGCCTAAATCCATAATTATGGGAATTTGTAGACGGAAAAGCTTCCGACTGTCTCGTTCCGCACAGTATTTCTCCTGTTCGTCAGCGCCGTTTCATCTGCCTTTAAACTGGTTTAAATCACTAAGACATTTGTGTTCTAAGCTGAATTCAGGCGCTTCTCACTGGATCTCGTGAGCGAGACCGATTAGAGTAAACCAGAACGCGTCTGCTCTAGTGAGCTCGCGCTGCCGTTTGGACTTTGAGCCGAGCGCGGTTTAAATGAGTTTCGTTATAGAGAAAAAAATATATCGCGATAATGAATGAATGAGCATATCAATTTAAGACGTGGCTAAATGTAACTTATGACCTTGTATGGAAAATCTGGACGTTTTTATGACTTTTTATGGCCTAAAATTCTTATTATTAAATTTAAGACGTTTTATGACTTTATGACTCCGCGGAAAGTAACCCTGCTTATTGTAAAGTGTTTCCGATTTATGTCTCTTGAGTTCAGTGTTGGACAGATCACAGATCAGTTGTTTTAACCATTCATTAAAGTGAATCGGTTCAAAGGAGTCATTAGTTCGCAAATCGGACGTGTCATTAACGGACCACGGCACATGCTGTGTGATTGTCCCGGCAGTTTAGGACATCGCACAAGATTTGTCTCAACACAGAAAACATTTCCTCACTAGATAGATTTTTGTTTTGTTTATTGAAAGTGTGGTTTATGTCATCTGAATGTGTGGAAAGCTTTTCAGAGAAGATAAGGTAACGTTTTAGCACAATTCACAACCAGTGGTAGTTCAGAAAAAAAAACTTCGGTCTTCCGACCTTTTATCATCGTGTTTTCTCAAAGATATTCAGTCAACTCAATGCATTAATATGCGCGAGGGAGGGAGAGAGAGCAAGACAGTTTGAAGACGGTGTGCGCGCGACCGGGGCTTTTACTCTCTCTGCTCGTTCTCTCAGTTAAACAAGCGCAGCAGTCTGTCATCTACATCACTCACCGGTCAAATAAGGCTTCGGCGGGACAAAAATACGCCTTAGTAAGGCTGACAGAAAACAAGCAAGTTCCAGTCTTCTTGCGCTTGATGTTTAAACTGACAGGACTTGAGCTTGTAATGAATGCGCTCGTGCAAAAACAAACATCCCCACCCCCGCACTCACATCTACACACGAATGATTATCGGCCTGTTCACATCGGCCCTATTTTGACATCGGAACGATACCGATGTGTAGAAAATTGACCTTATCGGCCGATGTTATATCGGCGGCCGATATATCGTGCACCACTAATTAAAATAGCGCTTCCGCAGAAATAGGTTAAATTAAAACGGTGTTTACAAAGTGAAGCACTAAATATAAAGGCAGTTAATAACAGCAGCAGTAAAAGATTGTTTTTTAGTCACTGTACTCCGTGGTTTTCAGCGAATGCTTGTGCACTAATGCATAATTTTTCCTGTCCTTTTAATCAACCCTGTTAGCTTGCTGCGTACCTCCATCTCGTTCTTTTTATAGCATTTGTCTAATATTAAGTTTTAATTGTTTTTCAAACGCGATCTACCGCGGCTCTATGTTCACACGCTTGTTTTCACGCTTGTTTTCAGTCTTTCTATATTTATTTTATCTATTATCCTTATAATTCCATTAATTTAAAATAAAAATTAAATGAATTATATATTTGAGATGTTTTTAGTTTATATCTGCACATCTGAACAACATGTCTGTGTAAATTTGTTTGAACAAAAATTGCTAAAACATATGTTGGATATAATTTTTAATTAATTTTACATTAATCATGGTTGTCAACTTGGCATTAGCAATTATCATTAAAAACAAAGCAAATATTGATATTAGTAAAACTCAATGTGTGGCTTTTGCACTTTTTAAAGTACACTTTTACACATAAATACCCTTGTGGCGAGCAGGACGAGGCCGAGGGACGTGAGAGGCCGGTGGCGTGAGTGATAATGAACGACACCTGTGAGACGCACCGGTCTCGCATCTCTCACGTCACTCGGCCTCGTCCTGCTCACCACAACCCTGATTTAGGGTTTTATTTAGTTATAATAAACAGAAAATCAAATTGGGATTTTTATCCGATTAATCGATTATCAAAATAATCGTTAGTTGCAGCCCTTATATGCAGATTCCCTTGTTATGATTATGATTGGCTAGCCGCTTCGCCTATTAAAAAAGTAACTAGTACTTGCCCACCAATCTGCTAAATACCAAACAAGTACTGATATAATATGAGTGAGTAGATATAATAACACAGTGCATCATTCTCTCCCTGACTGTGAATGTGTCTACGGGTAATGTAGTAACATTCATAATTTGATGCATTTATCTGCATGTCATGTAATTAATTCGATTAATCCATAATTAACTGTTTAATCAATCCTAGTTAGAAAAGTTCCTGAATGTGCAGCGTTCTGTGTTTGACGGACTGTGAAGAAGAAAGGCAGCGCATCGGTCATGTTCACACTGGTTTCTGTGTGTGTAGTTTGGGATTTGAGAGTGGAAGAGCAGGATAAAGCTCTTCATGTAGAGATCAGAGTAAAGCACACATGGGTTGAGACGAGAGAGGCGTGTTGTTTGCTCTGTTGTCCTCTCATTCGTCTCATGTTAGGGCAGTGGGCACAGGTGCGCATCACCAAAGCAACAAAGTATTATATATTAATTGTGTGCTCAAACTGTGTGATGGCTGTATGCTGTCAAGGAGAAAAATCAGCATGTGGTTCTTCTGGAAAAGCAGAAGTCCAGCTCTCCATATAAAAACCTGCAAACGTTCATGTGGATTCGAGCAGACGCTTTAACAGCTGGTCATTCAAATGTCCATGTTTGTGCTAGCAGACCGGGACACGCTCAACACAACAACACTGACTCAACTAGTGATCGACGAAATCCAGCATGATCATCATAATCATGATCGTGTATATCAGTCTTATTTCATGATACCAGGCATTTTAAATGTCAGTGAAATTTCACAATTATCGATACTTCATAGGTTAGTAATTGCAAGTAAAAAGTTCTCAAAACTGTTACAGAAGACATGTAAACAGTCAGCAATAAAATAAGAACAAAAAAAACTAGTTGCAAACAAAACAGACAAAAAATAGAAATGAAATAAACAGTGCTTTTCCAGGAAGATGTGCCAACAGTGGTATTCAGAGAAGTAATAGCCTACAACAGAAATTTAATAAGTAATCAAATGTGAAATAATACTGCTGTACACATTAAATACATCTTCAAAGACAGACTAATCCTTATTAAACCCACAGTTATTTATTCAGTGAGTGATTATTTTTATCTTTGTCTTAGCAATTAACAATAATGACTGCAGATGTTTTATAGGCTTCTGTCACTTTAAGAGCAAATGCACTGAACCAATGTACTGTTTCACATGCCTTTTCTTTCTCAAATGTTTACATTCACTTAAAGGGTTAGTTCACCCAAAAATGAAAATTAAGTCATTAATTACTCACCCCCATGCTGTACCAACCCCGTAAGATCTTCGTTCGTCTTCGGAACACAAATGAAGATATTTTTGATTAAATCTGAGAGCTGGATCACTGCTACATAGGCTGCCTAAGGGACTGAAACTTGACGGTCCAGAAAGTCATTAAAGAAAATGTTTAAATATTCCATGTGCCTACAGTGGCTCAATTATAAGTTTATCAAGCGACAAGACTACTTTTTGTGCGGAAAAACAAACAAAAATAACGACTTTATTCGACTATTCCTTTTCTTCCTTGTGGGCCTGAGACGAGAGTTCAAGAGATTTCCACGACGCATGCGCGAGAACTGAGATGAGGACGTTCTTCTTCGACTCCTTTTTGTTACCGGCTGCTCACCGCTTAGAAGTATTACCGCCACCTACCGTATAAGATGACGTGTTGGAAGCTCAAAACTTTCTGTTTACAAGCAGAGGAAGACGAGCGCTGTACATACGCTTTTCAATTCGTAAATGTCTACTGATTTCGACTTTTTAACCATTGTATATAATATAGCGAGACCTTACAGCACATTAAGTGTCGAATTGAAAAGCGTATGTACAGCGCGCGTCTTCCTCTGCTTGTAAACAGAAAGTTTTGCGCTTCCAACACGTCATCTTATACTGTAGGTGGCGGTAATACTTCTAAGCGGTGAGCAGCCGGTAACAAGGAGTCAAAGAAGAACGTCCTCATCTCAGTTCTCGCGCATGCGTCGTGGAAATCTCTTGAACTCTCGTCTCAGGCCCACAAGGAAGAAAAGGAATAGTCGAATAAAGTCGTTATTTTTGTTTGTTTTTCCGCACAAAAAGTAGTCTCGTCGCTTGATAAACTTATAATTGAGCCACTGTATGCACATGCAATATTTAAACATTTTCTTTAATAACTTTCTGGACTGTCAAGTTTCAGACCCTTAGGGAGCCTATGGAGGAGTGATCCAGCTCTCAGATTTAATGAAAAATATCTTCATTTGTGTTCTGAAGACGAACGAAGGCCTTACGGGGTTGGTACAACATGGGGGTGAGTAATTAATGACTTAATTTTCATTTTTGGGTGAACTAACCCTTTAAAGGGGTCATATAATGGTACATGCACTTTTACAAGTTGATTGTACTGAAATGTGTGTTGGCAGTGCCTGTACACAACCATCATAAAATGATAAAAATCCATCCAGTGTTTTTGTTTTAATCTCCTTATGTTTTCCGCTGCCTCAAATCGAGCCGTTCGACCGTGTGACGTCACACGGTCGGACGCCCCTCCCACGATTATTGATTGACAGCAGCGTTTCAACACAGACCCGCCCTCGCTCGTGAGCGAGCTGTCAATCATACTCCGCGCGGACCGGCGCGGTCATTGTTGATATGCTGGAGCACTGTCTATGAGCAGAATGGCGTCTAAGCGATTGTGCTGTTCTGTTCTTGGGTGTAATAACGAACACAGTCATTTTAATGTTCCTAAATCCGAACCGCTGAAGACGCAGTGGCTGAGTTTGTTTTCGAAGGGAATATTCCCCACGAGCAACGTCAATGCTCTCATGTTTGTGCGAATCATTTCACACACCAGACTGCTTTATAAACGAGGATCAGTATAAAACTGGTTTTGCTAAGAAGCTGCTCATGAAAAAAGGATCGGTACCAACTATTCGTGTTCCTGCTGCACCTCCAGAAGAACTGAAGTGAGTGTAACGCTTTATTAACCTTTATATTAATATTTATATTAATATTTGCAAATCGCTTGCACGCTTCACGATGAATGCGTCGGTTTACACTCAGGGTACATTACGGCATGTTTTCTATGTACGACGTTCTCAATATAATTCATAATCCCACGTCTATAATGAACAACGCGTTATGGTTTTTGTGTTCAAACGGTGTACGCACAGAACAGAGGGGCGGAGTCAGCAAAGCTCATCATTTAAAGGCATATGCACTGAAACTGCGTGCTGAAAACAGCTGTTTTTGACCAGGTAAAATAAGTGTTTTCTTACAATACTAATGAGAATTTTTAATTAAAGTAGGGATGAGTCGCGATCTTCGAATAGTCGAATAGTTGAACTGCGTTCGAAATTCGATCATAAAATTGCTTGTTCGAATATCATTATATTTTCGCGCAATTCCAATGTGACATAATTGACGGCGCGCCTACTGCCACAGATCGCGCAGCAGAGTATTTTCCTGTCGGGGACACAAGGTGTCACTAACATGAATGAAACCCCCCTCCTGCGCGATCTAGGATACCAGCGTTTTATACATAGTGTAAACAAACATCAGAAGAAGAGCATTGTCGTGACCGTTAACTCTGCGCCCAACGGAGGTGGGTATAACCTTTACTGTCTATGGTAGAATCGTCTATGGTAGTAGGCTACATTTACTTCACTACGTTGGGTGAGGTTCCTCTCGTTACTTTATTTTAATGTAATATGTTGTTAAATGCGTAGTTTATTCCAAGCGCGCTGTATCTTTTCTATGGACATGAGCGATGCTCCATTCACAAATGAATCACTCTTTTGAGTCGATTCTGTTCAAAGACTTCATCGAACAAGTTGGCAGATCTGTCTAAATCTGTTCGCGAATCAGTTTGAATGATCTGTTCAGTTCCTCGCGCAGTGAATCGTCTGAAGCGCGCCGCTTTCAATTCACACTCGACACGGAGTCGTAACAGGAAGATTTAAGAACATCAAGAGCGTTGGATGAAGTGGCCGTGGATCTACTACAGTTTAGTCTAGTGAAAGCAAATCTGCACATGCATCATATTTTTGCCAGCGATGAAGATCTAGCTGAACATCTTCGTATGATGTCTGTGAATGAATGATTCCACAGGACCATACATTCGAGTTCATTTCAGTCAGGTAATACATTTTACAACCAAACAGATTATTACTCGACGATAGCACTACAAGTATGATGACATTATCCCTTTTTTGGACATATACATTCATTTATTGGCTACATTAAATAAGCTACCATTGTACACAGTTTATGAAATGAACACCCGCCATCCCGCGGTATGTGTGTGTATTGCGCAGTGGCACACGAATAGTTTTGATTGAAACTAATTTGTTTAAAAAGTAGGCTTTTGCAGTAGCAAGGCAGGTTTGCATAAAATCATTATGACATTCTTTTTTTTATCTAACGAGCATCTGGTTTGGCGATGCAAGAACGGACTGTCGTGCTTATTGTTTTTTTTCTTCTATGTTAACTAGAAGAAAAAAAATGTAAAAAATGTTTTAAAAAAACGACGAAAACATGTTAATTGTTCGAATAATAAACAGTTTGTTTGACACATTGCTAAAGATGAAATCGGCCTCCCTTTCTGTCATTGTGAGTGTGCGTTTTTTGTTTTTTATTTTCGAACGATAATCGACTTTTGCTCCTCGATTTTCGAATGGCATTTTTGGCAGAAATTCACATCCCTAAATTAAAGTATATTACAAACTTTTAATTTAGACCCTAAAGAATCATATTAGCTTGTACAAAAATGGCATTATATGACCCCTTTAAGACATAACCGACTGCGTTTACGAGGATATTGACCAAAATGGCATTTCAGCACATTTGTGTGTAGGCTATTTGACCGCTTGGACGCGTATCTGAAGCCACAGTGGGCTTTGCTTATGCGTGTGCCGCACGAGTCCTGAGAAGTGAAGCCGAAACGTTTCGATCGGTCCCAGTATAGCTCATAAACCCCGGCCTCTCCATGTAATCTAATAAGACAAACTAAACAATCAAATTACACTTCAAGTAATTCTTTTCCAAAGATGGTTTCTGTCATTTTAGGTAGTTATCACACTGATGTAAATTCAAGTGTTAAATATAATGTCAGGGCCATAAATGGACATTGGCGGCTTCAGAGAGATTGAAGGTGCGTCGACCATCTCTTTTTACAGTTTAGGGTTCCGTCTCGGATTGGACCAAACTATTAAAGAAAGCAAACTGTACATGAAAAAGTATTTTCATGTATTGTGATGGCCAGTGTTGTATGTTAGGGAACAGACCAATCCTCTTTCTCTCATCACTCCCTCTCTTCTGTGGCCCATTGAGTCACTCTAAACCACAGCACAATGGCTCCATTCACAGAGCGAGCGTCCTGACCCGTTCTCATCCATGCTCCTCTCTAATGACCGCCACACACACACACACACACACACACACACACACGCACACACACAGGACAGGTGCTGCTGGTAACCTGAAGGAGCTTCATCACACACAGGGACGGAGCCGACGGTCTGAGCGGGACGAGGAAGACGAGATGGTCAGCGGGAACCTCCTCTGGTGATGATGATGATGATGATGATGATGATGGCACACAGTCAGCAGCATCAGTGGGAACTGGACCAATTAGCATTCACTGCTATGAAGAGGCCAGAGAACAGCCCCTGATCAGAGCACAGAATCTCTGAAGACACAGCCATCATCTCCATGACAGAGGAAAGACCCCGCTGACCCTGTGATATCAACACACTCTTAGCCAGGTGTAACTTTCACCATGCTGTGTCCTAAAGCTTAATGACGCTGTCATGATGGTTTCGCATACCATTGACTTTCTTTGTTTGCCAGTTCTGTCTAACAAAGTATTAGTTTACGATCTCTGTCAGTCATATCTAATGAATGTGAGAGCGCTGTGTGATCAGGCGCTGCCGTTCTCTTCTCAGGCGCTGGTGTTCTCAGCACCGCCCGTCAAAATAAAAGTCCCGCTTCCAACACATCGGCCAATCAGAAAAACTTATCGGCTGATGCCGATATTTAAAAAATGCCAAATATCGGCCGGTTGACCTCTAAAAAATACATTGCGGAGCAGAGAGGACACTGACAACGCACTGACAGATAGGACAGACCAGCTTACTTTTGATATGAAACAGTCTTAAATTTGGTCTTTTTTTTTTTTTACAAAATTTTAATGCATACCGTTTTTGGCTCTTTAATGTGTCTGACAGATCGCTAGAGCCTCAGTTAAAGCTGCTCGTGAACCGATCATCTCTTCCTTCTAGTTCATTTATAGCATCAGATAAACATGAATGAACATAAGGAAAGTTGTTTTATCCACGGAAAGACGTCAGTACACTCAAGTTTATCGTTTTTCAAGTTTATATCCTCCAACGTCAATCTACTAACTCTCCTGACTGCTTTGTCGGACAAAATGGCAGATTATGATTGGTCAGATCGCCTGTAGATCAATTTGAGCTTCAAAATCCAAAATCATGATGAACAAAACCACACGAAACATTCATCAGCGCTGTGAGATTCGGTGAAAAAGGTTAGTCCGGTGCAGTTCTCTCTGGTTTGCTATACAAACCACCAATCAAATGCCTCGTGATTTAGTTTAGAACTAGTTTAAAGCCAGAGGAAACCGCGCAGTAGGCTTTTCAATCGACAAGTCGTCAACATTTACCATGATTTACTGTAATAACACTAACTGAAACCATGGGATTGTGGTAGAAATGTGGAATATCCGTATTGCATTGTATTATATTATTAATGTAGACATTTAAGGCCTGGTTTCACAGACAGGGGTTAGATTAAGCCAGGATTAGGCTTTAGTTAGGGCATTTAAGTAGCTTTTATAAATGTGCCCTAGAAAAAAAAACATTTATGATGTGCATCATCAGACAAAACAATAACAATGTCACTGACACATTTTAAGTGATGATTTCGGTTAAACCAGCTCAAACATGAGTTTTATTCTGGGACTAGCTTAAGCCTTGTCTGTGAAACCGGCCTTAATTGGTTTAAAGGAGTAATGGAATGTGATTACAGTAGATGGCCCAATGACGTGACGTGCAATTTTGATGTCCAAACCCCTTCATGAAGTCAAAATAAGGAAATGTTTAATAAAAAGCACATTTATTGAATCTATTAATCTGTTTATCAAATGATATGAACATATAGTGAGGGTATTACAAAGTGTAAGAATTATTAGACATTATAGTCTCATAATGTCATACCGGATAACTGTCCGGACCTTAGCGTGACATACAAAAAAGCCAAACAAACTGTAAAAAATCGAATAAACCCTAACATCTCTGCCACAGGCATTATTGTATGAGTCTTGACAACAATATATTTAAATATTACAAAGAATATGACATCCAGTTGATTGTTATGCTTTGGAGCATTCTGTCCCAAAACTGGCTGTCAGCCAATGTCATACGGGATAACAAGCAATTTGGAGCAATTTTATTGTAAATTTTATTTTGACACGATGTGAGACAGCATGTTACACAATCAGGAAGACCCTGAAGGACCCCCAAACAATGGTGAAAGTCTTTTATGTTTAACTTACCCTTTTTCCTCACTAGCACACTATGTAGTAAAATCCTGTGTCATATGGGATAACACTAAAATAACATATAATATGTGGATTTTATGTCAATGTTGATTTAGCATGAATTTACATATTTGGAAGTTGAAGGTAAAGGTTGCAGATTTCTATAGGTAGCCAAAAATACTGCCTGATTAAGATTTAAACTGAGTTTTGTCATACCGGATAACAATTTTGTCATACTGGATAACAATTTAGTCATATAGGATAACAATTTTGTCATGTAGGATAACAGTTGTTAGCCCATAATGTCATCCGTTATCTTGGATGACGTGTTTGACAATATATTCTTATACAGTTTTCAGCTTGAATTTGCATAATTTCCATTCAAATTGTGATAATAACATATCATTAACATTGTTTAGTTGAATATTAGCAAATTAATTCATAATAATATTCAATTACAGTTACATTACATTTAGACATTGTCTAAAATAACATTTAGTGTTCATTTAATGAACTTTAGTGATTCAGTGTTCAACCCATTAATAAGATTTTTCTTTATAAATATGTTGTTCAATTAGATGCTTTTGTAAATTTGTTGTTCAAATAAATAATGTTCAGTGAAATCAGTGAAGGTCGCCTACTTTAACCCTTTACATTATTTATGAATATTGATGTAGAGTGACTATGATCAGTAAAATGGTTCAAGAAACTTTTCAGTAATAAATTAAACCTAATGTTGAAAAGTTGTGCTGTTTTGATATTCATAAACATGAAAAAAATGGTTTATATGTATTTATTTGCCAAATCTGGGAAGAAACCACACTGAATTTGTGTGTAACAGTTTACACACTGAAAACCACATCTCTATTTCTTTAAAGTGGAGCCTATTTAATTTCCTTGGAAAAACATTGCATAACATTAATTATTTATGAACATTATTATGTGTAAGTGTTGTAAAAATGACAAATCATGTGTTAACTCATATGGTCTCATACCGGGTAACAAATTAAGTCAGGCGGGATAACGCTGTTTTTTCCCATTGAAATGCATAATTTCACTTAATGGAGTTGAGGAAACAATAATAACATGATATCAAGTCCTGTAAAACTTTTTCAGACATTTTGCATTTTAAATCACATTGCAGTGTTAAAATGTGTGTAAAGAACTTGAACAAGTAGGGTCACGTTTAAAGAAACCACAATATAATGAGAAAAAATTGTTGTGCAGATTTTTTTTCTGAGCTTTACATATTGTTTACTGCATCACTTTACATATTCATTAAGCATTTTTGATTTGAAAAGTTTTAATATCATAATATTTAGAAAATGCATTAACGTTATCCCGTATGACATTTTGACTGGTGTCACATATTTCTCAGTTAAACCGCTTAAAATACATTGTTTAAAATTGAGATTTTAGTAAT
Source organism: Tiaroga cobitis (assembly GCA_030578255.1). Classification (NCBI taxonomy): domain Eukaryota; kingdom Metazoa; phylum Chordata; class Actinopteri; order Cypriniformes; family Leuciscidae; genus Tiaroga; species Tiaroga cobitis. The sequence continues at coordinate 41,166,139 of CM060610.1, read as the reverse complement.
AAGTAAAAAACATCCCCATAAAGATAATAACTACTTTGATGTGCAGTTTTAACCTATTTGAATTTATCAGTTGAAAACCTTATTTGTCACTGGCCCATATGTTTGTTGTTAAGCTATAGCAGTTTTGTGCACTTGTATTATGTATTACTTAATGTCTTCAGGCTGCTGTTTTTCATAACAAATACCATAGAAACCATACAGTTACATTTTACCATGGTAGTGAGGTGCAAAGCTTGGTTTTACCTGTGGTTAACATGATCCAAATACTATGGAAGACCACATTTTACTGTATAACATTTGATGGGTTCCTATCAAATTGAGGTTGTTACAATTTTTACAGATGTTTTTGTTGATGAACATAAATCTGCATCCCAACTGACAAATGTGCATGTAATATTAATTGTGAAATGTTCACCTGTTGGGCAAGTGTTTGTCATGTTCTGATGATAAAACAAATCAGCTGTCTGGTTTCTACAACTTTCACTCAGGAGCAAAAATCTCGCATTTATCGTGATAATAATTATTGATGTCGATGGATATAAAACTTTTTGTCGTCATTTTTTTTGGCCACATAAGTTCAGCATCCTGATGATTCACATACTTCACACACAGTATCTGTATGATCCACTATAGTCACTGTCGGGTGGAAACCTTGTTTCTCAAAAAACACTGCTTTTCATGAAATGATTGTCCTAGTTTTCAGCACTTCATTCATGATAGAGGGGGGCGGAGCTATGAGCTTTGACTGACAGTTTGAGGAGCTACAAGGTTTAGTCACAAGGACTTTTTAATACTTTTCATTGGTTAAACATTTGCAAAAGCCACAGACAGACATAAAGGGCGACCGATACTAATGATTATGGAAAAAATAGAAATCGAGATGGAGATCCAATGTTTTTAAGGCCGTCATCTCTGATCATCAGGGTCTGCTAGTCTAATTACAAGCATTTGTTTCTTCTTCAGCTGTAATCGAACCTTCAGTCCCTGTTGTTGTCCAATCCTGTTCACCGGCGTGCAATAATGTCGCTTTCTGCTAAACTACCATTATACTATGCATCATTGGAGAAATTAACTAGCTTGTCACGACTGTTTCCTGAAAAACCGTAGATTATTTCACTTTATTTACATCTGTTTGACTTAATTGCAAACGCACACTAAAACACAACAACACATTTTGTGTATAAAAAATGTAATGAAAGAATGTTTTGCATATTAGCTTGCTTATTTTGCTCAAGCACATGATCTAGAGTCTGTCGTAGTAACCGAAACTCCACTCCTAACCACAGGCCGAGAGCTGTATTTCAACCACACGGGTCCATGATGCTGTCTGGGAATGTGTTTGGGACACACACTTGTCAAACCATGGGTTTTACAGCTACAGTTGGCTAATGATGCTTTCGTGAAACGCATCTTGTGAAGACTGTGCTTCAGAGCCCAATGACTGCTGCACACAACAGTATTTGCAAGACAAATCCAGCAGTGCTGTTAAAGCACTGTGATTTGAGGAGCACATTTTACCCAAATGACTTCATCTCTTGGGCTTCAGGTGAAAGGTTGGCTCTGTAAATTGGTCTCCTGCAGATAAGCTGTTTTTAAGTATGGTTGGGAAGAAGCCAAACCCCAGGCCGTTCCTCCTCTCTCTTTCTAATCAGTCTGAGAGAAGCACACACACTGGGACTAAACCTCTGTCGAATGGTCTTGCCGTCAGTGTGCGTCTGTGAATAAGCTGTAGCGTGTTTAACCAAGCGGCAACCTTCCAGTCTCTCTCTTGAATCAAACACAGAAGTGACTTAAACTGCAGTTCATCGACTGGCCACTAGAGACAGGCTCCAAAAGAGAGTCAATCCCACAAACCCCCATGTTAAAATGCCCAACTTTACAGCAGAAAAAGGGGGCTTTTATATCGCATTCAGAATGGTGCGGTCGAGCAGAGCAGCACTGTTCTGTTATTGTGCCCTAAAATGTGCCGCTAATTTGTAAACGAAACTAAAATATAACACCGATTATCGTAGCAAGCCTAACTGGTGCAGAGGGCGTTTTGGTCTATATAGCTATTTTTGCCCTTCACGACAACTGTGAGGGGGGTGAACTTTTTACAAACTCATCCGTTTAAATTATATTAAGCCTTAAAGTTCATCCATTTCATATCAGATCCATAACATCTCTGTGTTCAGACACTGGTGTAGTGAGCAGCTGAAGTGTGTGTGACGGTCCCGGGTCTCTGGGGGTGCATGGGCCGAGCGCTGGCTTTCACGTACGGATTCCCACAACCCTTCCGAATGGTTGAGCAATCGTGTCCCAGCATGCCACCGCATTAGGAGGAGGGGACAGTCTGACAGGAAGCGCACCCTCAGACCTGTCCCCGTTTCCACACACCTTATTAAAAATAACAGCATAACGCTTCAGTGAGGTGACGTGTGCGATCAAGCTCTACTTCTCTGCTGTGAAGTAGGACACGAGACCTGCCTTTAGAAAGTGTGTCTGGTGCCGGTGCTGCATCAGGGCCCCAGGATGTTTGATTTGTTCCTCATTTCTATTTTTTCCCCAAGTTTATTTCTGGTTTTTACTAGTTTAACCTGTTAACTCTCAGTCCAACTTTTTGAGCATAGACCTAAAAATGACATTTCCAACTTCCAGTTGTTACAAATCTTACTGTCTAATCAATTGACCTTTCGCTAAGCCCCGCCCTCCTTAGTTACTGTTGCTACGCCTGTCAAGCTTTCGCGACTGCCATGTCTATTACAGTGTGAATGCACCGGTGTCAGACATTCCCAAGGAGATAATTAGTCATTTTTGGCGAGCAGGTGAAATATCTGAGAGAGCAAGACAAAATGGACTGCAGTATGCATTCGAGGGATATATCCACGACATAATATGCAACCGATTAGAGAATAATTTAATCAAAATTGAAGCTAAAGCCTATAACGTTAGGTCCCAGCGCAAGCAGCAGCCGCCTCCTTAGCAGACCATTCACATGGGAAACGCACAAATGGAGGAACAGCTATGTTCATGCACAGCAGGGTAAGTGAAATGTGAAAATAATCTAATAACTACAAATCAAACAGCTCATCCATCAATCTAACACCGGGAGAGCCGCGATCGGATTGGGGTAAAGTTACTCAGGGGTAGGCCGTCGATTAACAAAATGCTGAAATATATTTTAAAGTATGTCAGTGAGCCTCCGTCTTGCCATTAATCTTCTTATTTTACGTTCAAATATATGCATTATGAACAAAGAACCGCCATTATTTCCAAGCAATAGGGTTTTTTTGTTGTTAATCCTGTCGACATTTAGTTGTGAATGGGTCTCCCACACTGCTTGATCCACGCCCGGCATTTCTCCCCTTTGGCTTTTAGGTTTCGGGAAGGGAAAAATGCCACCCCACCGTCCAAACTTTTAGGACACCGGGTATCAGATTTGCACAATCCATACGCACAACGCGTCGGCATGTTTCCCTCGCTCGAAAGCTTGACAGACCTCCCGCGCCTAGTTACGGTTGCTAAGCCACGATTGGCCAGTGGCGGTTTTCGGGCGTGGCTTAGCGAAGGGGCAATTGAATTCTTAAAACTAATGTAATAAATGCATTCAAATTAAAACAATAATGGCTCATTTGCATATTCATAGAACCGCGTATACTAAACGAGGCAAGGGTGTCGAGTTACATTCGAGCTATTTTAAGGCATGAAGATTTTTTATTTCAAGGAAAAAAACATTTAAATGTGTAATTTTGGTGATTTAAAGATGAGTTTTAAAGGATAAAATTGACTACAGGGGGAGTGTAACAATTTAATTAATCTCAATATTAATTAGATTTGCCATCTTTGGCAAACAAAATGCTACTCAACAGAGTAGCGAGCTGAGAGTACCAAACGCCTACAGTACATATCACCATTTGATTCAGTTCCCAGCCCTACTTTTGATTTATTAATGACATTCTGCATTACACAGTAAATTCTGCGATGTTTTTACGTAGGGCCGCAGTTTGTGATGTTTGTGCCTGTGTGAAGAGCGTGGATCAGTCTTTGATGTGGCCAACAGTATCATGTTAATGATTAGTCGATGGATGATGTCAGCTGCATGGAGACCGCAGTGTCCACAGGGACCGTCAGGAAAAACAACTCTCCTCCCGAAGGAACACCGACCGCATCAACACAACACACACCCGCTCCACTAATGGCGGGATTCAAGCTGATTCACCACCCACAGAGCTTCTCTCTCTCTGCGTTTCATAATGTGACTGGCGCTGTGTTGGGTTCCTGTGTAATCTCCTGATGTTGGCATCGGATGGGAGGCCAAACTGATGACATGAACATTTTCAACACTGGCACCCAAAAACACAAGGCCGTGAGTGACAGATGGCAGCACAGATTACATCTAGTGTAATGTTTCAAGCGTTTGCTCATGGGATGGGTTTCCATTAACAAATGAGTTGGTTTTCTATTGCATGTCATTATTAGTAGCAGGGTGCCCGACATGTGTGAGGTCACGTCAGATAGTTGTAGATTTCTTGAAAATAAAATTGATAAAGTAACTTTTTTTAACGTTCACTGGTGCTTTTAAAGCAGGGGAATTGAAGGATGCAGGTGAGCGTGAGTTTGGTGAATCTCGCGTCGTCTTTGGCCGGTGTGTCCTTCATGTCCTAAGATCAATGCATCTCTAGTTTTGTCCATAATGTGCATCTGGACTGAGCTTGTGCTCCTCACGGCTTCGGCTCGTGTTCTTGTGTTTGTGGAGAGCAGTGAATCCTGGGTCGGATATCTCGAGTCCAGTCCTCTCTCTGGATGCACGTGTGTCGGAGCGGTCCGGCTCGGATGGGTGGGAACGCCATGATGTCATGTTGTACGCGCTCCAGAACTGATCGAGTTCATCCGAACAGCTGGAAGCGTTCGGGCTGATGTGGTGATGTATGAGCTGGCCATGTGAATGATCAGTGTGTGTGTGTGTGTGTTGTGATCTTTACATCAGTCTTCCTCTCTCATTGATCAGCTCAAGATGTGGACTGCACTCTTCACTAAACCTCACGCTTTACTAGCGCTGTGACGGTGGGGAAGGGTTGTAAACGTAGAAAGCAATAGAAGTTAGACTAAACTTCACAAAGATGAATGTGTGCTCGTATATCCGGCTCTGTGTTTTGAGTTTCTCCTGCTTCCTCTGTCATATTAGATGGATTTTTTCCACTGAGCTCATGGCGGGGTCATTTTCAGGGCAAATATTGTCCGTTCCTGCTTTAAAAAAAAAAAATTATATTCCTGCCATGATGGCTATAAAGGCTGTCTACGTGGGCAGCTCACTAGAGTTTGTATCAGAAACCACATTAAACTGAATTCGCAGCACATTTAAGCTTGCCTAAATGTGATTTATTTTCAAGAGAAACTGGGAAAATTATGTACGTTAGGACTTTATATTTTAAGTCCTGCCAACTGAATTTATTTTCAGTTAAATATTTTCTTGCCCAGAACCCTGAAATTTGAGGATAGATTCCTTTTTTAGCGGTGTATTTTTCATACATCCAGACCTAGATAAAGCACAATTTAATTTATCAAATATAATAGCACTACACTAGTATTTAGGGTAAAATATTATTGGGTAAAACTTTAATTGCAACAGCTGAATAGGGCATTTGTTGTCCCTTAATCTTGCATTTTTTACCCCACGCCCCTGACCAACATTACTCCTACAGTGGGTAAAAAATGTATAAATAAATAAAATAATATTTTACCCACTGTAGGAGTAATGTTGGTCAGGGGCGTGGGGTAAAAAATGCAAGATTAAGGGACAACAAATGCCCTATTCAGCTGTTGCAATTAAAGTGAAAAAATAATGAAAAGTGTTGATTGCGGCATAACATTGATATAACTACATGAGCAGATCTAAAATATATCTTTTACGTGTTTTTAAGTTGCAGTGTTGAGCACTATTACCAGTCACACACGTTTCTATTGAGCGTATGAATGCAGTGGCCAATCAGAGGCGTTTAGATTTGTCACTGCTGAAAACGCCAGGTTCTTCACTGTACATGCTCACTGAATTAGTTATGATCAGCAATAATGATTTGTCATTATTTCACAGTTCTGCCTAGGGCTGCACGATTGTGGGCAAAATGATAATCACGATGATTTTGATCAATATTGAGATCACGATTAATTATCATGATTATTTCGTGGGTGCTTGACTGAAGTATAAAATCATTGGTTACCCGTAAGCCAATCGCACAACGCAATCACCTCTCTCTCCACATCACCTCCATTCAAAATGTTTAACAAACACTCTTCTTGTTCAGTCTTCAGTTTGCAAATGCCGGGAATATTCTCCACAACAGAGCGAATTGCATCCGGTATGTCCACATCCTCGGTCGTTTTCGATTTCCCTAACCTAAAATACAATCTTAAACTCGGTGCTTAGCGTCTACGTCACGGCTCTCAGCCAGCCCTCTGTTCATTGATTGGCCGGCTGTTTTCAGGCCGGAGGAAAACAGAGATAGGTCGCTGTCTCAGACGGAGTACAGATGCGAACTGAAATTGAGCGGAAGTACGAAGTCTGACGTGGTCAGGCTAGTTCTGCCCTGTAATGTTGTATAAATCATATATCTGTTGGCTCTTTACAACATTACAGTCATTATACACTCACCTAAAGGATTATTAGGAACACCTGTTCAATTTCTCATTAATGCAATTATCTAATCAACCATTCACATGGCAGTTGCTTCAATGCATTTAGGGGTGTGGTCCTGGTCAAGACAATCTCCTGAACTCCAAACTGAATGTCAGAATGGGAAAGAAATGTGATCTAAGCAATTTTGAGCGTGGCATGGTTGTTGGTGCCAGACGGGCCGGTCTGAGTATTTCACAATCTGCTCAGTTACTGGGATTTTCATGCACAACCATTTCTAGGGTTTACAAAGAATGGTGTGAAAAGGGAAAAACATCCCGTATGCGGCAGTCCTGTGGGCGAAAATGCCTTGTTGATGCTAGAGGTCAGAGGAGAATGGGCTGACTGATTCAAGCTGATAGAAGAGCAACTTTGACTGAAATAACCACTTGTTACAACCGAGGTATGCAGCAAAGCATTTGTGAAGCCACAACACGCACAACCTTGAGGCGGATGGGCTACAACAGCAGAAGACCCCACCGGGTACCACTCATCTCCACTACAAATAGGAAAAAGAGCCTACAATTTGCAAGAGCTCACCAAAATTGGACAGTTGAAGACTGGAAAAATGTTGCCTGGTCTGATGAGTCTCGATTTCTGTTGAGACATTCAGATGGTAGAGTCAAAATTTGGCGTAAACAGAATGAGAACATGGATCCATCATGCCTTGTTACCACTGTGCAGGCTGGTGGTGGTGGTGTAATGGTGTGGGGGATGTTTTCTTGGCACACTTTAGGCCCCTTAGTGCCAATTGGGCATCGTTTAAATGCCACGACCTACCTGAGCATTGTTTCTGACCATGTCCATCCCTTTATGGCCACCATGTACCCATCCTCTGATGGCTACTTCCAGCAGGATAATGCACCATGTCACAAAGCTCGAATCATTTCAAATTGGTTTCTTGAACATGACAATGAGTTCACTGTACTAAAATGGCCCCCACAGTCACCAGATCTCAACCCAATAGAGCATCTTTGGGATGTGGTGGAACGGGAGCTTTGTGCCCTGGATGTGTATCCCACAAATCTCCATCAACTGCAAGATGCTATCCTATCAATATGGGCCAACATTTCTAAAGAATGCTTTCAGCACCTTGTTGAATCAATGCCACTTAGAATTAAGGCAGTTCTGAAGGCGAAAGGGGGTCAAACACAGTATTAGTATGGTGTTCCTAATAATCCTTTAGGTGAGTGTATAAATGCACGTATGCCGCCGGCTTTGAGCAACACTAAACCAGTGGTTCCCAGACTTTCTGCCGGGCCGCCCTTTATAGAGAAACATATTTTCAAGCCACATAAAGACACTCTCAGACATGACCTTGGATCGTATGATTGATTTGAATCATTGTAATTAATACAGTACTTCAACTTCATCAGGCTTCTTCTCTGTTTGTAATGCGAGTCTGTGAGTGGTGTCTTAACTTGCTCATCTTCATACTGTCAGAAGCTAATGTTTTGGCTCACACAACACACTGCTTATCCAAAAATGTAAATTTTATATAGAGAGTAGGGCTGTGCAAAAATATCAAAGATATTCAAACTCAAATATTCATTTTGTTGAATATTAACCATATACTGACTATTTCAGTTTTATGAATGTTTAATTTAATGCACTTAATTTATTTACAACATACTATTTCAGTTTTTTAAATTGTGGCATCTACATTTTTATTTAAAAGTGTTTAACAGTGACACAATATGCACTTCATACATTTCAGTGTGTTCACTGTTCAGGGACACTGCAATGCAAATAGCTTTGCTAATAAATCGGAATGGAAGTTTTTATTTTATCAATATAATGTGATACACATACCAGAATACTCCAGCTGGCACACAGCAAGTTGTATTTTCACCTCTTTTATTTTTTTACATGTTTTCTTTTTTTAAAGTATTGATCGCAAAATGTAATCGTATCGCAATGTATCGTGACACATGTATCGTGGTATGTATCGAATCGTGAGGCCCTTGCCAATACCCAGCCCTACCTTGAAGTTATGACCCTGATAACGCTATAAAAACAGATTTGATTTTTATTTCCTCATGCCAATAATTAATATTGCTGTGCTGTTAGGGCTGCGCGATTTGGGCCAAAATGATGATCACGATTATTTTGATCAATACTGAGATCACGATTAATTTTCACGATTATTTGTTGATTTTTACCAAAACCAATTGTATTGTCACATAGGCTAATTATAACTGCTTTCACATCCATATTGTGCTACATTCCTGCTAATGTACAACTATGTGCATCAAAATAAAACAGGTCCTCTTATTCACCAAATCTCAGTGCATCTCCTAAAAGAATAAATACAAATAAATAAAACAATAAAGAAAATGTAGCAGCTTCAACAGGCCACTATTTTACATTGTGTAAATATATTTTAGGAAGCAAAATATAAACTTGCATTGTGCCTGCATAATGGATGAGAATAAAACGCGCAAAATATACAATCAATAAAAAACAAATATTCCATAACAGAATGTAACCAAATGAGAAGATTTCAAGGTAGAACTGCACTATGGACGTTCGATTAATGGATGCAATTCAGAGTCATTGTAATTTGACGCTTAAGAAATGTAAAATGTTGTGCTACAGTGTTAGTGATTAGTTGTGAAGTCTTACTGCATTAATTGAATCTATTTAATAGAGGTCGACCGATTCATCGGTTTTGCCGATTAATCGGCACCGATAGTTGATTGGTGGAACTATCGTTATCGGCAAAAATCCACACCGATAGTTTTTCCGGGTTGCGTCCGTTGCTGGAGCGGCTGAGAAGTGCGCGCGCTCATTACACAGCAGGAGAGCGCTCAGAACAGAAGAGACTGCTGGCATTATACAGAGTGAGAGCGGCCTCTAGAGGACAAATAACAAACTATCACTGGCTGAGTTGTTTACGTTAACACGTGGCGCAGCGCGCAGCACGGAGAGAACACGCAGCACAGAGAGCGCTGACACTTCAGACGCACATTTAAAACACCGACAGCGAAACGGTATGAATACAGAACACTAAAGTACATATTGCCATATCATTATAAAGTAATTCATTTGTTGACTAGATGCTGCATCAGCAGAGAAAGAACAGTAGTTTGCCGTCGAGGCTGTGAGGACTGTAACATTATACCTCAAGCGGTTTAAACAATTGTGACAAAAACACACGCAGACCTGACCCAAATGTTTTATGGCGCAATTGTTACCATCTATTTGCATTATTTTATATCCGGCTGGTCACTTTTATGCATTCATTAGCCGACGAAATTGCATGTTTAAAACTAGTGACGTGATTGCTTTCTCAACATTGATATGTTCATGCAGCCGACAGAAACGTAAACTAATCAGAAACGCGTTCGATTTAAGATCTTTTTAATCACTACAATACATCTTGTTATTTTGATTGGATTATCATCAAGTGTTCTAAAATAGAAGTAAATAAAGTTAGAGACTATTACATATAGGCCTACGTAATGCAGGTCTTTATTACATTTTAATGGCCATCTTTAAGCACGACTCTTTGTAATTATATGAAATGGTAACACTTTACAATAAGATTCCCTTTTTAGCATTAACTAAGGTTAATACAAGTTGTAGAAGTATTATTCATTGTTAGTTTGTTAATTTCAACATTTACTAATGCATTTAAAATGGAGTTTTAATTCTTATTTGATCTGTTATTACCTTAGTTAATGTACTATGAACTAACATGAATGATAAAGGTACAATTGTATTGCTCATATAATACATGCAGTAAAAACGTATATTGCATAATGCATATAGTTCATGAAAGCTAGCTAATACATCCTTGTTTACAAATGGGACTTGCAAAGTGTTACCTATGAAATGTATGTATGTTTCTAGGTTATAGCTAACGAAACCTGTAATATGTTAGTGTTTAAATTATTTTCTGTATAGAGTTTTAATATATTCATATTTATATATTTATTTAATTTAGCACATTTCAGTTCAACACTGTTTTATTGTGAGTGTTATGTTTGTTTTTAATCCAGTATCCATTAAAAAAAATATCGGTTGAATTATCGGTTATCGGCATGTGCGGTCAAACGTAGATATCGGTATCGGTAAAATCCACTATCGGTCGACCTCTACTATTTAATCCTCCATATGAAAGTTTATATGCTCGAATTATTTCTATTTATTAAACAATTGTTCAAAACAATACGTTTGTAGTACTGATTATTGGAGTCCATTAATCAAACTTTCATGCCTCTTATATAGTAATTTATATATGTAATATGTACCAATTTACTAATACAAATGCTCACACTCGGTCTCCCTCGCGCGCTGTCGCTCACACTCGGTCTCCCTCGCGCGCTGTCGCTCGCACGCAGACAACAGTATCTCTCGCGCATTTTCGAGCGCGCTCTTGGACACTCGGTCTCGTGCACTGTGCTCGCGCGCAGACACATTCGGTCGCTCGCGCGCATTGGGGCTCATGGAGGCACGTGATCAGACAGTGGTTTACGAAGCGCTAGATTGGCTTTGCAAAAAAAAAAAAGCTTTGATACGGAGCGGTCTGTGAACGCAATGACGCATTTTAAATATCGTTTGATCACGCGAATTTGATCGTGGGAAGCCAAAATCGTGATCGCGATTAAAATTCGATTAATTGTGCAGCCCTATGTGCTGTTGTAAATGCTGACCAGTTTTCCAACAATATGAAAATATAATACATTTGGTACATGTTTGTATTAAACCGTCTTTAGTTGATATCTTTGAGCTTTCTCTCAGATTTGCCACAGAACTCAAGCAGGTTTTTGAAGTTTAGAAATGTTTGATTCATAAAGTAATTTGATGTGAGAGTGTTTTGGAAAACTGTGCCACTGAATGAAGGGTCGGTGTTGATTTGATGAAGACTGCGAGGGACTCTTCCTCCGCACACACACCACTGATGAAATGCTCCTCAATCCAGGCCGAATGCATGTTTCTAACGCTTGATGAATAATTCATACTCGCTAGAGTGGAGTGTATTCAGGGATGTTGCCAGTTTATTTAAAACTCTTAAACGAGGGCGATTAGTTCCAGCCCAGCGGGTGGTATCACAGATTCAGTGTGTGTTTGTGCGGCCCTCTGTATTCAACGCTGACCTTCTTTTATTGCGGCTGAGTTGACATGACACTAAGTGCATGCGTAACCAGGAACTGCCCGTCTCCATAGCAACCCTGAGCCCCGGCAACTGGAAGGGGCGGCGGGCGAAAAAACCCCACGGCATCCATGAGGAACAGTTTGTTTTTGAGCTGTCAAACACTGACCTTGCTGGTTCATGAATGCATGATGTTTAAAGCTAAACATGGTGCATCTGTCGTCATGGGCAACAGGTCACGTGAAGCTGAAATGTTAATATAGGGCTCATTTCAGGGTCCATTTAACCTGCTGAATGTGACAGAGTCTAGTTGTGTCCCAAATGAAGCACCATGGACTCTCTTTAGTCAGTTTATAAGTCGGATTGCCCCTCCTGTGACGGTTGAGTGCAGGAAGTGCCCCTCTTTCCACCCATCTTCATTTTTTCCTGGGTAATTGCATCATCCCGATGTTTAAAGGGCACCTATTATGGCATTTAAAATGTTCCTAATATTGTTTTGGGAGTCCCCAACAGCAGTTTTACATGCATACAATGACCAAAAACACTTTTGTTGTCTTATAATATGCATTTATTTTTACCGGATATGCTCACCGACTCCCAAATGATTAGTTCAACGACTCATTTTTCCAAACCCCTCCTTTGCGTGACGCTAATCTGCGGTGATTGGTCAGATGACCCAATCAGTTATTGTTTATGTTAGCCCAACGCACAAACATATTGATAAAGCACTGCAGTACTACAATACACTCTATTCTTTATGCCAACTCCAATAACAACGATAAACATTTCACGTTTCAAAAAAATTGACATTGGAGATCTTGAAGCTGTGCTGAGTGAAACTTACACAACACACACAAATACTTATTGAGCATGCTACAAAACACATAAAAGCAACAATTATTAATAATACTTACTGGTTGTGATTCGGAGGAGGAAGCTGGTCCAAATAAACTTGGTACTGAACCTTCCTTCAGTATCAACCGGCTCGCGAATCCATACTTGAAAGCCTTTGTTTGTAAAGCAATCGTCATTAAAATGAGGCGAGCACAGCACAAGGTTCGGCCTATACTTGTGTGGTATCGTTGTATATATGAACTGTAGCCGCTGATTCTTCACATGCACGCCCCTGGGCAGTGAAAAAAGGTCTCTTTTGATTCGCACTTCAGAACACAGCGTCTTGTTGTCGACATGATGTTTTCAAGGTTTCCTTTGTGTCTGCGCGCGCAATGAGCGGGCGCGCGCAAAATTTGATAATTTTCCGTCTTGACGTCACAACGAAAAGGAAAATGACTCATTGGAAAAACGATTCATTAAATTGACTCGGAGTCGACTCATACATTTGAGAGACAATAACATTTTTTACGGTGAACTTTCATATATAAAACTTTGCAGGATGTTTTCGTTCACTTAGATCTGTTACACACTACATGAAAGGTCATTCAAAATTCCATAATAGGTGCCCTTTAAAGTGCATCTTTTCCCTTTGGAAATTTCAGTGTGAACATACTACTAACTCACACTATTTATTAATAAATAGTATAGTCTTGATTTTAAAAAAATAAGAATTTAGCAATTTCATTTTTCAAATTCCCTTAAAGGTGCCGATATTATGTACTGCACCTTTAAGACTTGTGTATGCAAATGAGCTGTTATAATAGGCTAACCTCTGTGCTCCCCTTAATGTCAGCATCAAGTCAGTTAACCAGTTCATGTTATTAAAACATCTGCACAATCTTTCAACAACCGTCTGCTGACATCATCAAGGCAGAGTGGGTGTGAACCATATTAACCAATAAATATCATAATCCGCCTTTTATAATCCAATCACATCTTGATGGATGAGCTGTGTAATAGTGTTAGTGTGTGCTGGAGTTCTCTTGTGGATGTTTGTCATGTTAATGAAGTCTTAGGTGAGCTTGATCACTCATTATGAACGAGTTACACACACACACTCATGAAACAGTTAAGTGTGTTCACTTTCCTCTCTGCAGTGTCCGACAGCCCAGTTTACTTCCGCATGAGTGTGTGTGGTGACACTGCTGACCCAAACCATCTGTCCTGATGTGCCTGCGTCTCTGTAGTTTACATCCTGGGGTCACAATGTGCAGCTGTGAGCATCTGTAAACCCATACGCACTTATAATGACATGTTTGAAATGCAAATTGATTGAAAATTCACAACTTTTTATTTGCAAGTTTAACTGAATTAAACATGCGACAGTGATTGAATTGTGTATGAAGTGCTCATGACTGCTTCACTTGGTGTGTGTGTGTGTGTGTGTGGATAGACAGTGAAGCGCAGTACGATAGGAGCCTCTCTTCACCCGTCTCTAGATGCCTCAGGTGACTTTAATCACCTCTGTTATTGCCGTCACAAGACTCTGATGAAATGAGCTTGACTGGAGATGAAATGGTAATGCAGTTACTGACATGCTGTAGTCTGACCTTATGATGGCTTAAGCAAGCGGCTGGTGCTGTTAAACCCTTATTTTGGGCCAATGATGTTTTGCTGTGGGCGGGGCTAGCCACAAATCTAGACCAGTGAAATGTCAGTCAATGTAATTGTATGTACTGGATGTATGTAGTGAAGCTTTAACGCAGAGCAGTTTAATGTGTTTGTGAGTGTATTTTCATAATCAGAGGGTGTTCACTGACCGCTCACAGATTCAGTGAGTGTGTGTTTGAAATGAAACCGCTGGGATCTTTCAGATCACATTCCTGTGGATGTCTGGCAGTAAAGCAAACCAGCGCTCACACACACACACACACACACCATCTGTCCGAGTGCTGTGGTGATTCAGACGAGAGAGGACATCAGCTGACCGGAGCACTGGGTTATGTGCAGCTCAAGATGCGGTGTGCATTATTGCTCAAGTGACACAAATAAAATCCCCTTCGAGCATCACGAGACGGTAAGGCAGAGCTGTGTTCAGATTCAGCTTTATTGATATATGTATGTGATGGTAATAAATAATGCCACGTTTTAGTAGTTGACCGACATATCGGCCGATATTTGGCAGTTTTTAATTATCGGCATTGGCCGTTAAGGTTTTCTGTTTGGCTGATGTGACTTAATTTGACAGTGCGTGGGACTTTTTATTTACTTTCATTTTTATTTTGATGTTCTCAGCGCTTGAGCTTCCGAGCTCCATTCTCACATTTCCGTTCACTCCCCATACTGTCTGCCGGTGTGTTAATCTCCTCAGCTGAAATGGACGCCTGACAAGATTGACTGAACCCTAAACACAAAAGCTGGTATTGTCCACTGTCAAGGCATCGCGAACGCTTGCTGTTTGTGTGAACAACCCGATAAGTCCGTTTTAGCGAATCAGCGCACAGTATTAAGGTCAGGTGGCAAGCCTGCTAGTCACTTCGAAAAGATGCGCTAGCTGAGAGGAGTTTCATCAAAGCTGACAAAGTGATCGAGGATGGATAATTTCAACGATCTTGATGAACCCGTGATATCTTCTCCATGGCGTAAAAGGAAAATAAAAGGAGCTTGCTAAAGCTGCACGCCACAGCGGTGAGGGAAAATGGTAAATGGACTGCATTTATATAGCGCTTTCACAGACCCAATGGCCACCAAAGTGCTTTACATATTGCCTCACATTCACCCATTCACTCACTCATTCATACACCGATGGCGGGGTTAGGTGTCTCTCACACACACACACACACACACACACACACACACACAGAGCTGGGGGTTAGGTGTCTTGCTCATGGACACTTGGTGGGAACGGGGATTGAACCACCAACCTTCCGGTTTGTAGAGCCACTGCTGCCCTGTGCCACTGCTGCCCTGTGCCGATATACATATATCAAAAGCTCCCTGTGTTGCGTGTACGTTAATCACAACAACAAAGTTTGTCAGGTCTCAGCCGTCTATGTCAGCTGAGGAGATTAACGTTACAAAGCTTAACTGAGTGTTTTGTTATACATCATAGCTATTACTTGGTTTTGTTTAACTCTGAAACATGAAATGTGGAGTTATCTGCTTTTGCCAAAAAACTAACTTAATATATCAGATATTTACACTCACCTAAAGGATTATTAGGAACACCATACTAATACTGTGTTTGACCACCTTTCGCCTTCAGAACTGCCTTAATTCTACGTGGCATTGATTCAACAAGGTGCTGAAAGCATTCTTTAGAAATGTTGGCCCATATTGATAGGATAGCATCTTGCAGTTGATGGAGATTTGTGGGATGCACATCCAGGGCACGAAGCTCCCGTTCCACCACATCCCAAAGATGCTCTATTGGGTTGAGATCTGGTGACTGTGGGGGCCATTTTAGTACAGTGAACTCATTGTCATGTTCAAGAAACCAATTTGAAATGATTCGAGCTTTGGGACATGGTGCATTATCCTGCTGGAAGTAGCCATCAGAGGATGGGTACATGGTAGGGCTGTCGCGATAACCGCAATATTGTAGTACCGCGCTTCTGACAAGTCAACCGCAGAGGATTGCACGTAACCGCAACAACCGCGATATTCACATTTTTTTATAAGGCTATACCCTTCTTGTTTTGAACTTCGTGCATGTGTATTGAATGTTGAACAAGTTCATAATGATAAAATGACTGTTCATCATGGTGATTTGTAGCCTACAGAGGCTTCACACAGACAGTGAATGAGAGAGATCGGCAGAGCGCGTGCGATTACCTGCGTCTGTCTTTGAAGTCGTGAAAAGGTTGCCGTGTCAAAGGAAAGCGAAATATTTGTCGTATCATCCTTTTAACGTTCACGTCACGGGTATTTCCCATAAACGGTTTAATGACTCACCCTGTGACTCACTCAAAGTCCGTTGTCATAATATGCGCGCTGAGTGAAAGCCTCTCAATGCGCATATAGACGCGGTTTAGTTTCGCTTACATTGGTTACTGAAAATGTCCTCATTTTTGTCCACATCGTAAACTTTATTTATATAGCAACAAATACATAAATGGCGGTAATACCGCATATCGCGCTATTGAGCCACTCAACATTACCGCAAGGGAAATTCCATAACCGCGACAGCCCTAGTACATGGTGGCCATAAAGGGATGGACATGGTCAGAAACAATGCTCAGGTAGGCCGTGGCATTTAAACGATGCCCAATTGGCACTAAGGGGCCTAAAGTGTGCCAAGAAAACATCCCCCACACCATTACACCACCACCACCAGCCAGCACAGTGGTAACAAGGCATGATGGATCCATGTTCTCATTCTGTTTACGCCAAATTCTGACTCTACCATCTGAATGTCTCAACAGAAATCGAGACTCATCAGACCAGGCAACATTTTTCCAGTCTTCAACTGTCCAATTTTGGTGAGCTCTTGCCAATTGTAGCCTCTTTCTCCTATTTGTAGTGGAGATGAGTGGTACCCGGTGGGGTCTTCTGCTGTTGTAGCCCATCCGCCTCAAGGTTGTGCGTGTTGTGGCTTCACAAATGCTTTGCTGCATACCTCGGTTGTAACGAGTGGTTATTTTAGTCAAAGTTGCTCTTCTATCAGCTTGAATCAGTCGGCCCATTCTCCTCTGACCTCTAGCATCAACAAGGCATTTTCGCCCACAGGACTGCCGCATACTGGATGTTTTTCCCTTTTCACACCATTCTTTGTAAACCCTAGAAATGGTTGTGCGTGAAAATCCCAGTAACTGAGCAGATTGTGAAATACTCAGACCGGCTCGTCTGGCACCAACAACCATGCCACGCTCAAAATTGCTTAAATCACCTTTCTTTCCCATTCTGACATTCAGTTTGGAGTTCAGGAGATTGTCTTGACCAGGACCACACCCCTAAATGCATTGAAGCAACTGCCATGTGATTGGTTGATTAGATAATTGCATTAATGAGAAATTGAAGGTGTTCCTAATAATCCTTTTAGGTGAGTGTATATATATTTAAGTATATAAAAACATACTTTCAATGAACTTTTAATTTTGTAAGTTGCCTATATTTTTATAGAGTTATTATTACTTAATCAAAACAACTCTGCAGTTTGATTGATACTTGGAATGCACAATAAATGAATAACATGATTTTTAGAAATGAACAGTTCTCTGTTTTTGCAAATTAACTCTTTTGTTGTAAATGTCCCATTAGGACAGAGTGTGCAATTTTCAGAGTTTAATTAAACATTCATGTTATATATTTTGGTTGCATTTGTGAGTTAATAAAAATGTAACTGGTTGTGTAAACTTGGCACATAATATCTAAATATCCATAAATCAATCGTTATAGCCCTGAATCGAATCCTAACCGTATCGCAGAACTTTTTGAGGTATCTGCAAATATCGTATCGCTGGCTGAGAAAATCTATATTAGATCGTATCGTGATGAACTGTCCAATTTACACCCCTAATTTTTAAGGATTTCATGTCTGAGTGGCATACTATACTATAGTACTGTACTATATACTATACTATACTATACTTAAGCCTGGCTCACACTACAGGAGTTTTAAAATCCTAACCGATTGTGAAATCTGGTTGCAGCTCACACTTAAGGAGAATCTTTGCGGATTTTCTTCCCTCAAAACTTAAACATGCTCACACTTCAAGATTTGAAAATCGCAGCGCATCACACTCTACACAATGTTATTAAGATTATCGTGCCTCACGTGATCTCACACAGCAGATTGGAAGCAGAAAAGCGGATGTAAATAAAATATCTGTCCCTCATATTCGTGAAAAGGTTGCCATGACCAAGGAAAGAGAATAATAAAACAAAAAAAACTTTTAACATTTAAGGTTAGGCTTTTTCTAATGAATTGCGTCATTCAATAAAATGGTCTCAATGGTCATTCAACGCTCTGGTCAATACAATGAATCAATGCCATTGATCTCGATGAAGTGAAGCATCAGCTCAGCGTTGTCCATGCGCCGCATTGCTGCTCAGCTGAGCCTTGTAAAGCGGAGCTCAAAGTTAAAATTAAATATTAAAATAATTAACAGCTGGTTTCATTACATCTATATTTGAATGAATCCACATTTTTTTACATTTCCATTGAATGAACAATTGAATGACTCACTCAAAGACAGTCCGATGCCGCCACCTAGTGGCGTAACAATCTAACTGCACTGAGTGACAGCCTGTCTAACACGCAGAGACGAGCAATGCCGAGTGGTGAAATATCAGCAGAAAGCCTTTAGTAAAGTGAGATTCGAAAAGCTTATTGTCAGGTTTATGTTCTGTTATTATATTATGTGGACCCTTATTTTGACATTGTATCTTCTGTTTACTCCTTCGTTTCAATGCGCTTTTTAGTTTCGGTTTCATTACTGAACATGTACTCGTCTTCGTGACTGCTGACCACAGCGTAACACTTATTTATTTAGCAATAAATAAATAAATGGAGATAATACCGCATATCGCGCTGTTGAGTCACTCAAAATTACAACAATGGTAATTCCTTCACCGCGACAGCCCTACTTGTTTCTTATTGGCTAGACAGTACTGACGTACCGGTAATCATATCGCTCATCCCGATAAATATCAAACATGTTTGATATGATTGGGGCGAGCCTGATTTGTGTGAGAGCAGATCGGTAGGTGCAAGATTCGATCTGTGAAAGGCTCACATTACCAGATAATCTGCGCCGAACATCGGAACCGATCGAGGCAATCAACAAGATTTTTTTCTCCGATTCTCGTGAGGGGGAAATCGTGCATAAATCGGCCTAAAACTCCTGTAGTGTGAGCCAGGCATTAAAGAACTTCTTACATGTGTAAGGCCTCGTTTACACTGTCAGTGAAATGTCATTTGCATCGACAATGTGCGATTCACTATGGTTTACTAGTGTTTTGTGACGTTACAAAGCAGAACGTGTCTCAAACCTCATCTGTACACTGTTGGTTGCAACTTTTTATGGTTTTACATCATCAAATGTGATTGGTTCATGAGATCTACCGATCGAGTCATAGAACGTGATAATCTGCCGATCGATCGGACCTTCCCTACTATATATAGTTGATACTACATTTGGTTTGCAACTTATTAGGCAAGTGTTAGAAAAGTATGTTCGATTTGCATTTCAAAAGTATGAATGAAACTCGGACATACTTCATCCGTCATGTTGTAACTGTCACATGACCTACCAGCGTCAGCTGTTTCACTGTCATTCACGAATCCTCTCCTGTGGCCTTGTGGGATAGTAAAGTGTCCATCAAATGCACACTCCAGTATCTCAGTGGAAGCAGTGTGTGACCCGGGGACTTTCACCTGCTGTTTTCTGAATACTGTATTGGGACCAGTGGTGTAAAGTAACGAATTACAAATACTCTCGTTACTGTAATTGAGTAGTTTTTTTTAGGAATTGTACTTTTTTAAGTAGTTTAAAAACAGTGTACTTTTACTTTTACTTGAGTACATTTTAAGTGCTGTATCGGTACTTTTACTGCGCTATTTTCCCTGAACCTGCCGTCGCTACATTTATATTAATATTTATTTTTATAATAAGTCATCATGTGACTCCATGCGTGATTCCTGTCAAATCAAATCGCGCGCGGAAAACTTTGCATCAAACGAGCATCAACAGACTTCGAGACACCTGGCACCAATTTATTTTGTTCACGAAGTGACTTTCGGAGTGGATCTTGAGCCTGGAGGAAGTTCATGCATTTGTGTCTTCATATAGGCAAAAAAACAGCGCAAGCGTCACACCTCACACGTGCTTCAGTGTGTGTGTGTGTGTGTGTGTGTGTGGTAAATGAAACTGTGCGTCGGCTGCACCATTCATTCACACAGAACATGCAGGATTCGTATTTAAATTGTCTTTGTGGTTTAATATATATCGCGATTTGATTTCAAGTGTACTGAACTGCTTTCTATTTTTCCTCAAAAAATTTACAAATTCCGTGAAATTCCGAGTTATAAATTCCTTTTTTATGACTGGATTTTGTCAGCATTTTAGGGGGGGCGGGGTCGTCCAAAACAATGGTAGGGGAAACGCTGTATTTTTAGTGCTAGCAGTCAAAAATAAAACTGTTGGAGAAATATTGAAATGCTGTTTCTTTTTTTCTATGAATCTGTGATAAAAGAGTAAGCTACATTTTCAATTTGCAGGGTATAAGGTGGACTAACATTCATAGCATAATACTCACTACTCACTACTCTTGAGTACTTTTAAAAGGGCTACTTTTTACTCCTACTTTGAGTAGTTTTTAGGACCGGTACTTTTACTCTACTCTCACTACATTTTTTGACAAGTAACAGTACTTTTACTTGAGTATGCTTTTTCAGTACTCTTTCCACCACTGATTGGGACTCTGTTGGCGTATGGTGTTCACCCACTATATAGGCTAGCAGAGGACGAGGAGTATTTGATTTGGGACGCAGCGGCTGTCTTCTGTATTTTACTGTCTCTGTTTGATAGTTCTGTCTAACATGATGGACATTGTGCAGACCTCATCTGGCTTCTATCCAACACACAACTTGCTTTTATGAGTTTCCTGATGGTGAGTTCCACAGCGCTGTCCCTCACAAACAGACGTTCTGATGGTGTGTTTGCTCATGGAGACTGTGCAGAGCGCTGTTGTCTCTTGTGTGCTTATCATGGGAAATGTTTGCTTTAAAAGCTTTAGTCACACACCGCATCCAGTGCTTTAAATGTCATTCATAAAGCTATCACACAATAGATGCAAATCCAGGACACCTGACACTCACTCACTCACACTCTCTCTCTCTCTCTCTCTCTCTCTCTCTCTCTGTCTGTCGGGCCAAAAGCGAGTGTGCTAGTGCGTGTCAGGGCCAGTCTTGTTTCTTCTGTCATGTCCGGGCTTTGATCGGGCCACTGAATGCCTACATCCAAAGTGTGTGTCCCCTGGGGCTCGAGGAGTTGATCTGAGTCAGGAGACGCTCGACACCGCTGCTCATTTCCCATCTTATACACCAGCCTACCAGATATTCAGATAACTTCAACATTTAAGACATTTTAAACCATTTCCAGCTCAAAGCTCTCTTTCAGAAACCAGCGAGTGTTTGAAATAACTTATTTGCGATCTGATGGGGATTATGATCGCAGTATGATGCAGAAATATATTTATATGCGATGCTAAAGAACCATTGCCATAATATAAATACATTACATTTATTCATTTTCCGACTTACAAATGAGGAATACAGCAAGCATTCATTGTGAAGAGGCAAATTAAACACAAGTCCTCAAAATACAACGTTTCAGACTTTGCTTAGAGAGTATCATCAAGCTAGAATAGAGAGGGATTGAAGGAAAGATATGAAACACATACTTAGAAAATACCTGAGACTGCCTGACGAACTTAAACATATATTATAATCGTGTATTTAATTGGTTTTATGTTTCATCTGTCTCTTCCCTGTGCCTTTGTTGCTTCTGCATCCCTGTATGTCAGAAATGAAAAATCTGACATACAATATGATATTGTAATAGTATTTCTCTAAATGTGTAAGTCTTTGGACTTAATGGACTTGTTTTGTGCATTGCTGTGATCAAACAGGCACTTTTTTCTTTTTATGTGAATAATGCTAGAGTTTGATTCAGCTTGTTGTTTGATGTGCACGCCCAATCTAGATGTCAGTCCGCTGGTGAGATGCTGTGGATGTGTTGTCGTGTTTAGGGCAGTCCTGACTCAAAGCGGATACAGATAACCATCAGAACGCATCAGGCTGCAGTGTTTCATGTGTTGTGTCTGACATGCTCAACATGATCTGCTATGTGATTGCTCTAGGGGTGTAGCGAGACCCTCATGACACGATCCGATACACATCACCACACTGAACTCACAATACCATATTACTGTCTGTGATACTCCAAGAGACAAATGATAAAAGGTTAACAAAACATCTACTGTTGATTAAAAATGCTAGATTTGTGTGTGTAAATGAAAAGGCTTGAACTCAGTGCTGAAACCCAAAGCACAGGACAATAGAGACACCAGAATAACAATATTCATGATTCTGAAGATGAAAATACTGAATTATTTCTTGCACTCTGTCACTGACTAGATATATTTAAAATAATGTAGGCCACTTTTACTACTAACATCAGACATCTGGCATTATCAGGACACACAGATATTCCCCCATTGCATTATTATACATTATATCTAACGTTATACTAGTTCAATGTAGTACTGACACAAAAATGTTCACTTTGGGTGAAGTATACATGATACAGATTGTCACTATCCATGATACTGTATCCAGGGTGTCCGCGGGTCCTTAAAAAGTCTTAAATTAGATTTTGAAAATTTATGGCCTTAAAAAGTCTTAAAGTCTTATTTTTACTTATGAAAGGTCTTAAATTTTCGATGGCAATTTGAGTTAGACATATCTAAATGTTTTCCAAATTAAAACTATCTAATTAGCGTACTTTTTTATTTATTATTCGTTCTTTGTGGATTTGCTCGTTTACGTGACATTTCGCGTCACATTCGCGCCAGCATTACGTCTGTCTCCTGCACGCGAAACAGCAGGAGAGGAGAAGAAAGCTGGTTAATTTCAGTTCAATTGTAAGTTCATTCTTTATGTGCGTAGTGGTGTGCGATGTGTATTGTCTATTATGATATTGTAATCATTGTTTTACTTTAACGTTAACTATGTACGAGGGCGCACTGCGAGCTGACATCGCATTTGTGCGATGCTTGCTTTCACTGCGTGATGTGTCAGTGCAGTTATAGGTATGTTCATTAATAGACGTATAAAGTTTTTGTATTTTATATATCATATGTTGTTATCATACAATATTACATCAGCAAGAGGGCTGTTTTCCCGTGCACAATAGCAAATATGATATTTATTTTATATAACAGTTAAATTAACATAGTTACATTTTATAAACAATATTGTTTGTTTTCCCTTTATTTCGCTGACGAGAATTTCAAAATGAAACCGTAGCAGAGTCTCAATGCAAAAGACAGCGATGATTTCTTGACTGAAATCCGCGTTTTGAACGAATCATTTTAGCGATTCAATGAACAATCACTTGCAGTTCCTCAATGAATCAGTCGTTTGAACAAATCGGTTGAATGAATGAATGACTCCCTGAGACAGTGACTTGCCGCCACCTACTGGTGGTTTTAGTTTCACATTTAAACCCTGTAATTAAAATGTTACAATTAGAAATCAGTTCATATTTAAATATTGAATTAAGAATTGAAAGAATTGAATATATCATAGCTTTATTCATGCAATTGTAAATGGAGTATAAATATCTTAATGTTCTGATGCTGTTTCTGTGTCTCCTCTGCACTGCAAAGATGGATTTTGATTTAATGATTTAATTTAACTGGTAACAGTGGTATTGTGTTATTATTCTAATATAATTTAATTTGAATGTTAGAATTTGACATAAAAGTAAAAAAAAAAAAAAAAAAAAAGTCCATATATGGGTGAAAATGCCCCTGGAACTCAATTTAAGGTTGCAAATATTGCCCTTTAATAAAAAATGTTAATTTCTTTCACTGGTGTGAACTGACCACTGCATAGAATATGAAAAATATGAATATCTTCGTGAGTCAGCTGTCAACAACAGGCCTAAACCAGCCATGGTACCAGTACACAAACACAATCAGTAAAATATCATCTAATTATCATCAACAAAACTTTGAAAATATTGAGACATATTTTTGTCAATATTGCACACCCCTAATGTAAGGTATTAATTTTGATTTCTTCAGGTCTTAAAAAGCCTTAAATTTGACTTTAAAAAGTGTGCAGAAACCCTGTGTACATATTGTTGCATTTTTGTATTGTGAAGTGATGTGATATATTGTTGCTCCCCGGCTATATTACACTCCGATATATTGTGGCCAAACCCGTCGGCCTCATACTCGCGTGTGGTGTGTGTTGGGAGACTGACATACACACGGGTGTTGTGTAGCTCTGGATCCTGATTAGTTTTGACAGCTTGCGTTGATTGTTATCTGCAAGCATTGCAGTTTGGGGATTAGTGTGTTAGGACACACACACAAACACACACAAATACACTTGTGCACACACACAAACACACACAAATACACTTGTGCACTGCACACACAAATACACTCTCACACTCGCACAAATACACTAGCGCACACACACACACACACACACACACACACACACACACACACACACACACACACACACACACACACACACACACACACACACACACACACAGAGACTCAAGTCTGCATCAGGCTGAATAAAAGTGTTTTTCTTTGAAATGAACTTCTTCCTGAGCCCAAACTCTAGGTAGTGTTTGTCTGTTACACATTTCCATTGATGCGGTTACCCAGAGGGCCGTGTCTCTGATGCTCATGTACACGCATCACATGTGCATTTGAGTACATGGCCCACACGTGATGATGATGATGATGTCATGCATGCTTTCTCTTTCTCACAGTATATTTGCTGTTGTCTTTCATCAGTGGTTTTCCCCTGGCCGCGGGTCAGCTGGACGTCTCTGGTGTGTGTGTTGTAACAGCTGTGTGCTCTCTGAAACTCCCAGCATGTTTGACTGGCCCTGGTGCGATCTTGAGGGAACGTGTGTGTGTGTGTGTGCACACATGTGCAGTAGATCTTAGTCAGGGCAGCGCCAGAATTAATTAATTTTTGGACAGGAATGAAAACAAGGCTGGGAGGGATTGAAGTACAATGTGTTCTGTGGATTTTACTGTTGTTGAAGAGGACTATGTTTTCATCCATAGCATTCAATATGACGTCCACCCTGATCAAGCTCTATAGTCACTAGGGCTTAGGGCTGCACGATTAATCGCAAGTGACATGAAATCACGCTTAAACCGATTTGGCCTAGTGCGATTATGAAATTTTGAATGCGCAGCTTGTCAGTGACGTACAGCTCTGTGATCAGTAGTAAATGCTGCTCTACCTGAAAGCACTGCGAGTTTGAGTCGCTTATAACTTGGGGCGGGACAAAATATCCATTGGGCAATTTTTAGTTGTCAAATATCGATATTTTAATTAATAAAGTAAGGCGCTCTATCAGGGCTATCATTTTTTACAAACAATTACATTTACCTTGCCTAAATGTTTGCGCTCATTGCATTTTTACAATGGGTTATTATTGTTGTTAGGAATATACATAACACAAGGAAGCTTGATTTAAATTGTTTAATTTTTTAATAGGTCTAACACTAGTATTCATATACAGAAACTGAATGGAAACTGAAAGTAAATGGAAAATAACACTGGGTAGTATTTTAGTCCTGAATAACTTAAATACATAGGCTATTAATCCTGATTCCTTTAACTTAAAGCTATCTTTTGTTGTTTTGACAACAAAATTAATGACAGACACATATGGCTGCCCTCACTTTAAGAGCTAGCGCACGGATCCTGTGTTCATTATACTGGCAGGCGTTTTATGCTTATTAAAGACAAAACTGACTGTTTAGAGTATACTCACGAAGACCGAAATTGACACAATTGATTATATTGCGTGTTAAAGCAATATAATCCGCAAAACTAACTTTTGTTACTGGCCAGCTGTTTTTGAGGTGGATTTTCTATGAATGTGCGCATAGAACATCATCCCAGAGAGCGCGCGAGCACTGATTAGTTTAAAATCGCTTGAATGTTTAAACTGGTAAGACTTAAAAAGACGTGCAAATGGTAAACTTCAGTCACGATGCACTGCTGGCTCGATTGTGCGAGTGAATATTCTAGAGCTGCAACTAACGATTATTTTAATAATCGATTAATCTGTCGATTATTTGTTCGATTAATCGATGAATCGGATAAAAAAATGAAAAAATAAAAAAGCATTAATTTTCAACCCTTTATTGAAAAATAGAACTGACAGTGCAAAACATATTTAGAAAGTGCACAAACAGATTGCTCCTTGAACATCCCTGAGCTGTTAAAGTAGATTGCTCCTTGAACATCCCTGAGCTGTTAAAGTAAAACAAAAAAGGACTATCACAAAAAACATACACACATCACAGGTATACTTTACATCTGCCAAATTAAATATATAGGCTTTTTTTAAAGTGCACAAAAAGATTTAGATTTTTGTTTAAAGGTACTTGAGCTGTCTGAGGAACAATAAATAATTTATAACAAATAAAGAAAAATACAAATCAGAAAACATAACAGAATTTGTTTGAACGTCTGAACTTATCTACTACACTACTACACTCAGACACACACACACTCACAAACTCACACACACACACTCACTCTCTCTCACTCTCTTTGTTCAGACACTTTGCATTGCAATGCAAAAATGTTAGCATGTCCACATGCTCCTGGCTCAGGCTGGCTCTTTTCTTGGAGGCTATGTTTCCTGCTGCAGAAAACAGCCGCTCAGATGGTGTTGAAGTGGCAGGGATGCATAGGTAAGACTTGGCTAGCCTGGCCAACATGGGATATCTGTCATTGTTAGCCTTCCACCACAGTAATGGGTTTTCTTCCTTGGCAAGGCTTTTTTCTCCAAAGTATGTAAGGACTTCTTTCCTCACTTGGGTGTGGACATCCTCAGCTTGGCCTGCTCTATCATCTTCTTCACCATCAGAACCAAGGAGCGAGTCAAGTAGAGTGGCTAGAGGTGTTGATTCAGTAGCTGTAGTATCGGTGGAGGTAACACTGCAACTCCCATGCTGCTGCACATCCATCTTCCTTCTCTCTTCAAGTACCATTGTTTGCACTTTAGTTTGAACACGTAGGACTTCATCAGGTGAAAGAAACTTGTTCAGTTTCCTAAACCTTGGGTCAAGGACCATCGCAAGAATCACTGTGTTTGGTGCTCTATCTGAGAAAGCAGTCTCCCTTTTCCATCTCTCCTGCAACAGCTGCACAGCAGTGAGTTGAAAAGCCCGCAGCGGGGCTGACTCGTAGACAGCACTCTGGGTGGACTTCAACAGCCCCTTCACAAGTGGAGGTATTGTAGATATTGTTGCATATTTCTGTCCACTTATGAACACAGTGGCACATTCAAAAGCCTTGAGGACTGTTGAAAGCTCTTCCAGCAGGCTCCACTGGTCTGGTTTCAGATCCAGGTACCTTTTGCCTCTCTGTGTGACAGAGCTGTCAGACAGTGTTGCTGTTACAGGCCACCTTTGCTCAAGCAGTCGGCTTATCATGTAGAATGTGCTATTCCACCTGGTGCTTACGTCTTGAACAAGGCTGTGCTCAGGTGTGTTCATTTGTTGTTGTTTCTCTCTGAGCTTACTGCTGGCTAGCTCGCTTTTCTTAAAATGTTCTACCAGACATCTTGCAGCCCCGACAGCTTTTTCAATGCTTGTATGCTTCAACGCAGCATTGATCACAAGTTGCAAAGTATGGCCAGTGCAACGGACAGAGGACCACCCATGCTTCTCCTCCAGGATATTTGCCGCAGCAACAATGTTAGCACCATTGTCATGGACTATGGCAATGATTTTGCTAGGAGGAATTTCAAATCTGGCCACTACCTGCTCCAACCACTCTGCAAGGTTAGATGCAGTATGTCTGTCCTGCAGTGGCATGGTGGTGAGGCAGATTGACTGCATATCCCAGTCATCTGTGATGTAGTGGCATGTAACACCAAGGTAGGCTTCAGTTGCTACACTTGTCCAAACATCAGTGGTGAGAGCAAGTTTGCTGTTGTTGGTGTTTATTGCAGTCTTCACTTCCTTGAATGTCTCTTCATATTTTCTCTCCATGAGCTTTGTAAAGTGGGTCCTGGAGGGCAGAGTGTAACCAGGGTTCAAGGTGTGGATCATTTTAGTGAAGCCGTCATCTTCAACCATCGACAGAGGCCTCATGTCAGTGACAAGCATGTTGAGGATACTATCCGTCAAGACAGCAGCTTGCTGTGGTGTACATGAAGCATTTCCCATCAAGAAGCCTCTCATGGTTTGCTGTTTTTTTCTGGAATCAAAAAGATAGTATTAGTATGTGTAATAGCACAAATTACATCAACTTTAACACATACTTGCATACATACTTGTTGTTTTAGCTACTAGTTGTGTAAAGGCAAGTACACAAAGAGCAATTACAGACAAGACACACACACACACATACATATATATATATATATATATATATAAAATAAGACTACATTTTTAAATTTTTAAAAAAAATTACAATTTAAAATAAATATTACAAATTAAAATTAATCGTTTTCTATTTCAATATATCTCAGTATTGCTGTTTTTACTGTAATTTAGATCAAATAAATGTAGCCTTGGTGATAATTTACACATGACAACAGATTGAAATATTAATGGACCAAAAAAGCCAAGGGAATAAAAACGTGTCTTTTGTCTTGCTAACTATAACGTTATACCACCCCTGCTTTAGCCTAGTACTGTTATTAACGAGCTATCACTAACGTTTCATGCTTATTAAGCTGGATAATGAGTAAACACCAGCACCAGAAGAGCTATTGGAGGGACGTTACATACATTTTACTTCAAAACGGAACAAAAGTAGTAATTTGTTGTGACTTACCCTGCTGTTGAACTCCCTTCCTCATCAAGGACTCCAACATGTTTACGTTTTAGGTGCTGCATCATCACCGTGGTGCTCCCGTGCCAGGCCATGTCGCTTTTGCATATCTTGCAATTAACACACTTTTTCGATTTTATTTAGTGTGAAATATTCCCACACCTTGGATGATTTAGGTCGTACTGATTTCTCTGCCTCCGCCATGTTTCAGAACAATGTTACGGGTCTCTCCGATGGTCTTTCCTCTAACGTTACCTCCGCTCTGCTCTTTTTTTTTCCCTTCTCACTCAGCTCTGCTGCGCGGCGCGCTCAACTTTTTTTCTCTGCTCAGCTGCGCGCGCTCAACATGTGACATATTCGCGCGACACAACGAATCGATAATGAAATTCGTTGGCAACTTTTTTAATAATCGAATTTTATCGATTTTATCGATTCGTTGTTGCAGCCCTAGAATATTCCGTCATGTCCCGACTCCTGAACGCGAGTGTGTGTTATCGCCGCAGCGCTTGATGCTTGCCTTGCACAACACATTTTGAGAGAAGAGATAGAAGACGCGGCACCGCTGAACACTCACGCTGTTTGTGAAATTGCGTCTGGCAGATAGTTATTAAAGAATGATTTGATTTTATAATCTGTGTGGATTACGATTGCGGGAATTTCCCGCATTATAAATGGGAGACCTGCGGGAATGATTAGAATTATGCGCAATACCCGCAATCCCGCGCTGAAATTCGAGCCCTGTCTATAGAGTGCCGAAGTGATGACGTCACCTTGTAGGACAACTCGGAAGCTAGCGGCGCATGAGTTCCCTCGACCGAAAAGCTATGCATTTTCCCCATTGACTTTTGGAAAATCGCAAAAAATAAGATCTGTGTTTAACAAAGAGTTGTGACCCTTACACGTTTTGTCTATCAAGGTCATCTTTACAAGTTAATCCAAAATGTATACATTTTGAAGCTTATATAAAGTTTTTAAAAAACACAAGCAGACACAGTTTAAAAAACCACAAGCAGGTTATAACTGTGTGTTCTATGTCATAGATCAAAATATTTAGAGGCTTTGTTCACCACAGACCTTATTTCAGGCGATTTAGCAAAAACCCATTCAAAAATCCCATAGACTTTAGAGCGAGGGAACCGGGAGTGCTAAAATGCTAACTCACTTCCGTGTTTTGGCCTACAGAGTGACGTCATCACTTCGGCACTCTATATATATTTCCCTGCTCCCAGCGTTGTTACGTCATGGCTCCTCAAGGTGGCTCTCAAGTATCAACAAATAAACGTGAATATAAGTTAACTAGCCTAAGAAAAATACTTTATAATGGGATGGCGGACTAGCCTGGTCCTACCCTATCGTACATTTCATTTGTACAGAGAGTCTGGCCTCGCTCCATTGACAAGTGTTAACTTCCTTGTAGGCGGGTCCTCTGTTGAAGTCTAAAACTATTGAATCTGCCCAGAGTCACTCTGGATCTGCCATAACCAATCGCTGACGTTTGGTCACGCATGTCTACAACTCAAACTAGCGCAGCACCTCAATGTCATCGTTCTCAGCCACTCCCTCTGTTTGCTGATTGGACCGGTAAAAAATTGATCGGGGAAAACCCAAGAATATACAGCAAACCCAGACGTAGTACTGGAGGAAAATGAAAATTGGGCAGAAGTACGTAGGAGGGCGGAGCCAGGCTAATGGCGTATAGCAGTGTGAGTAAAATATTAGATGCCCAAACCACGTTTAAGTCCAAATTCTGGACTCACTTTGGCTTTTATAACATTGATGGGACAAGCGTGCTGTAAATGGACATGTTTGTGTGTCTGTGCAAGCACTCTGTGAAGAGCGTCAAACATGTCCATTTACAAGATGTTTTTGAAGCGTTGATCATGGTAGCCAATCATAGACATATCTGTTGAGTGCGTGAACACAACGGCCAATCAGTTTTTACTTTTCACAGTAGATTTAACATAGTAACGCTAACTGTAACCATGGTATTGTGGCCGAAATAATTAGTTAAAAATGTTTTTATACGATTCATTTCAGGGTTCGTACAACCTTTTGAGAGTGAAATTCAAGCACTTTTTAAGGACTTGCAAGTGCTTCACACTTGCTTTTCCAGCATTTCAAAGTGAATAATTGCATTGCAGGATGATTTAAGGTGTGCATCAATTTTCTGCTTGTACTCCTAAAACTTTTCAGTAAGGGGCATCAGTGCTCCTTGTAAAACAATTTGGTCTTGAGCCCTGATGAAATCTCAGTTGAAATCAATACTGCAGAATTCTGGATTTAAACCTGGTAAAAATGTGCATGATGGGAGTTATTCACTCATTTGACTGTTGCCGATGTCATCAAGCTCTCAGCTGATTGGTATGTCCCAGAGTTGCATGAGCGCTGCTTTGAGCTTGTGTGTGTGTGTGTTTGCCTATGGTTTGACGACTCACTCATACTAGGGCTGGACCCGAATATTCGTTCGGTGGGTTGGTATTCGATTTGAAAATGTGACATTCGAATATTCATCTTCTTTTTTTTTGCACACCTGGCATCCCCCTCGAAATGTTCTCATTCGCGCTTGAATATGTTTTACACTTTATAAAATCTGATGAAATATAATACTTAACATATAACTTCGTTATAGCTACTTAATAAATATATTTGCTTCTTCTTGGACTACTAAAAGTGTTCCTGCAACGGGAGTATTCTCTGGCTAGAGCGCAGAACAGCGGAGTGTGTGTGGACAGAAGTGCATGAGCTTGTGTTCAGGGTTAAGCTGCGTTGCTTTGACATTGTGGAAAATAGAAACAAAATGTATTATCCTTTTTACCCGTTATTATCAATCTAAAATAATCTACTGCGAAAAATAGGAGACTTTGAGATTTTACTGGGACGTCACGTCACAATTTCGTTTTTCTTTATTTAAATTTAGTTTTTCTGTATTTAAATTTCGCTTTTATTTACTTAAATTTCGTTTTATATATTTAAGTTTAGTTCTTATTTACTTAAATTTCGTTTTTTTTTATATATATATATATATATATATATTTCATTTTTATTTATTTAAATTTCGTTTTTATTGATTTAAATCTACCCTACTTTGTTCTCACCAATTCTCACCCTACAGTGAGAAAAATAGTATAAGACTACACCTTATTAAAAATATTGCTTAAGACCTGTGTGTTTTACATCACTAGTGTGTCCATTATCGGAGTAATTAAGCCCTGCTTGCGTGAGGCGCGCCGCTTCTTTACTTAAATCTACCCTACTTTGTCAGTTATTTGTTAGAGAAAAATATTAGACTACCTTATTAAAAATATTGCTTAAGTTAACGGACCTGTGTGTGTGTTTTATATCACTAGTGCAGTGTCCGTTCTCGGAGCATAAGCTCTGCTCGCGTGAGGCGGGCCGCTTCCCGCTCGCGCTGTTCTGTAGTTTATTAAAAGTGTATTCATTCTGAACGTGTAGTGTCTCGCCTGTCTATCTATATTGCACCAAATACGACACTGATCTCCCTTGTGAAGTCGTTTGAATGAACGGTTCTCGAAATAATCAAAATGCAAACGGACAGACAGACATAGGCTATAGAGATGCCGAAGCTTCTAATATTCGATGTTCATTACTACCGAAGCTTTGAAGCTCAGAAAATGGTATTTGGACCCGCCCTAACTCATACAGGCTTTGTTCTGATGCTCTGATAACATGAAAGAGCGTTTTGATGCTTTTCAATCTTCAGTCAGTGATTCTCTGTCTCTCACGGTATCACGGACTCACTGTGCTGAAAAAGACTTCCTCCCATGATGATGAAAGATATGAGTAAAGCTGATTAGTTTTCACAACCAGGTCTGCTCTCAGAAATAATAAACATGTTTTTTAGCTCCTGCACCTTCAAAAACGCTCCATTCAGATGTGAATGTGCCTCAGTCAGTGCAGATAAAGGGCCATAGGAAATCTGTTTAATAACATTTTACTTAGCAGTGCCTTAACCAATTGAAATCATGAAATTGCAAACAATTTAACAGTTTACATAAATTACATTTTTAGGGCCTTATGAAATCCATTTTGATTTTTATCCTAGAAATCTTAAATACCCAGCCATGTTTTTTTCTTGATTCTGTCAAATTAATGGTTTAATTAAGGTTCAATGCTGAAAGAAAATCTTATCAATTGAATTCATACTTAAAACATGCATAGCATTTTTTATAAATGTTAATAAATCAATATATTATTTATTTATTGTCTTTAAATTAAATGGTGTGATATCATATCAGAAATGATGGACACTTGTGAGGTAAATGTGGACACTTGTGTGTTGATCTTCATCTGTGACGTCAGGAGCGAGTTGTGTTGCCGTCTGCTTGATCGCAGATGTGATTGCTCATGATATGACTCTTAACCTCTGTCTTGTTGATTCTTGTGTGTCAGTGTGCCGGGCGTGATGACGACAGAGGTGGGATCAGAGACAGATGTGAAGAAGGAACCAGAGAAGGTTCCTGAAGCTCAGCATCAGACGGACCCTGTGCAAACAGACCAGCCCGACAAACCCGCCGACAGCGACGCCCAGCCTGTGGCCAGTGCCGCCCAACCAGAGGTAGTGTCGAGATCATTCAGTGCATACGACAGCACACTGATCTGAGTAAATACTGTATGCGCCGCGGTAGGCTTGCTACGATAGTCTGTGTTGCCGGTGTTCAGAAGCAACACCGGTTACATCACTTGCCCACCGTCGATTTCTTTTTTGTAATAGTCATATAGTTGAGTTCAGTTAGAGAACAGACACTACAATTAAAAACTTAACGTGTCTAGTTGATAAATCGTGAGCCGAACAAGAGTCACAGATCAGCAACAGGAGTTAGATTTCATTTATCACGAGAGTGACGAGCTGACTGACAGGATAATGGCGGAATATATGATGTTAAAGTGAAATGTAAAAGCGCCTATTTAAGCGAATTTGTCGTACTGTTTTGTTGTTGTGTTTTTCATTTAGAATAATAGGCTAATGAACTCAATACAATTCAAGCAATCCACCCCCGAATTGGCGCCAATTTGAAAGTGAAACTAAAATGTGCACGGCTGCATTTAGGGATGCACCAATCCTAAACTCAGTATCGGTATCGGCTCTGATACTGCCATTTTTGTCGGATCGGGTATCAGTCAGACGAGGCCGATCCAAATCCGATATTGTGCGTATGCTATTCTGTGTTGTTGTTAAGCCGCACAAAAACATTGTAAAGCACCATAAAGTTTTCGTGCACTCTATTATAAGTGTCCTGAAGCCAATATATAGTAATGTGAGATAGAAATGAATATTTAAGTCATTAAATTCAAGATCACGTAAACTTTTCCCTCCGCTGCGGCTGTCAGTCATTCTCCATTCAGCATCAAACAGCGCGTCGCGGTCGGTCAACGGTGAAACTCTCTTCAAGATGATTCAATGTTACTATTATTATACTTGATCTGTAGATAAAGGTCTATTGTTTCGCATAAAACAACTTTATCTTGCTGGACTTTATTGCTGTAACTTAATCATGTTACTTTCTACCGGGTGTCGGTTAGATCACAACAGTACAGTCAGAGCATTATAACTGTTCTTCACGCGCACAGTAACTGAAATTTAAAACTGTTAAAAGAAAAGGCTCAATAAACTATTGCATAGATAGAGACTGTATAATACACTACGCATCAATATGTCTTTCCTTTAAAAGATTTTAATAGCCTTTCTTGTTCTGTCCTCTCTATCATATGTTGCTGCCTCATTAAACAGCTGTGCTATACATTTAAAACATGTCTCAATTTTATAGTAGACTTGGCTATATATATAATAATTTATCTTTTTGATTTTTGTTATCTTGATTTTCATGAATGTATTTTACAACAATACAAAGAGCAATGTGTAACGTTTTACCAAATTTAGTGTTACACTTATTGTCTCTTATTTGTTCCCCACTAAATGTTTTTTTTTCCACTAAATGTTCAGTTTTTATGCAATTATTGTGCACTTGTGATTTTTCTAGACTAAATTTTACTGCTGAATTATCCACTAATCTAGTTTATAATAGCATTTTTGTCATAGATTATGATCATATATTTTTTGAATTTGTTGTTTTTCTTTATAAGGAAGTTGTCTGTATTAAGTAGATTGTGTTTAACACACAAAAGAGTGATTATCAGTTCAACTCACAGAGAGTTATAGAAATTCTAGTTGATTTAAAAAAAAAAAACTACGCCGATATCGGACGACACTCAGAATTTATGGGATCGGATCAGATCGGTTTTGAAAAAGCAGTATCGTTGCATGCATTCATGAGGGTGCCACAGGAGCGGAAGTAGTATTCATACTTCCATAGGAATTCGGACGTTCGCATTTTACTTTGATTTTAAATTAGCAATTTAAAAGCCATGCCCCCCCACTCCACATCGATTAACCAGTGTGAAAACATCCTCACCAACACATCCATAGTATGCAGAAATAATGACACTAGTGTCTGAACTGATTTACTCTTCAGTGTCTTCAGTGTTGACTGTGTTGGTCCCGCAGGAGAGCCGGAGCGCGGAGCCGGAGAGCCCGCTGGAGGAGTCCTCGTCTCCCGATCCCAGCAGCCCTCCTGCCACTGGCGGACAGAAGAAGGAGAAGGGCATCTCTCGCTTCCTGCCTCCATGGCTTAAACGGCAGAAGTCCCAGAGCCAAGACCAAGCCTCCGAGAGCGCAGAGCAGCCCCAGAGCCTGAAGGAGGAGGAGGAGAGCGGGCCGAAAGACCAGCCGGACGGAGCAGGAGCCGCCCCCAACACAGAGGAGGTGAAGGAGGAGAGCAGGCCGCAGCTGGAGGAGAACGAGAAAGAGGAGGAGAAGTCAGTCGGCAGTGCTGACACACAGGTGAGAGACACACGCTGCTCATACACACACACGGGCCACTTTTATCCCTGTCGTTTTCATCAACAGTGTTGTGATATAATCCTTTAATCATTAATCATCATGATGGGCATGAAGTGCTCGTTTGATAAATTCAAAGCAGTGAAGAGACTCAATGCCCTGTACTCTGTCTGAAGAGTAAAGCAGTGCGCAGTGATCTACAGTGCCCTCACACCTGAAAGCCCGTCACCCTTGACCCCAGTCAGGTGACCTCCTCGCTCTGTCATCTCCGGTTTCACACAGGCTGAATCTGAAATCGCCCCCATACCTTTAAACAGGGCGTTATTCGTGGGAACAGCCATTTGTAGTGGTGTCTGAAACCATAGTGGATGTTATCGAGTGAACTCATTCAATCCCATAATGCACTGCAATAACGAGTGTACAGCCGATGTACGCTCACTGGCTGTCCGAATTCGCTGACTCATTTTCATTCACTCCTTCAAGTGAACCGTTTTAGTGGACTGACGTAGGGAATAGTGATTGAGGGTTTAGAGAGCGACTTCAGAATCAGCCACAGATTTATAAGAAGTGTTTGTAAACCTGCGCTCACAGTCACTGAACGTCTCCTGCAGTTTGGTTGAACTCTGGCAAGTGAAGGAATTAAGTCATAAGTATTATTATTTAATCGAACGTATCGCATCAAAGTGACACCAGCAGTCTAAACTCATGGCCTTTATTACACTGCTGCGTCAGCTCATCTGTGTGTCTTCGTCATTCGCCGACGCTGGGAACAGGCGTTTCATGATGTCGTTGTAGTGCCGGACAGTTTCTGCCAGGAGGCTGAGTAGACGGAGTAAAAGATGACGCGTTTCCACTGCAAATCCAGGCGGTTTATTGTTATATCGAAGAGAACAGAAGCATGCTTAAAGATGACGATAAAATAAGCAAAATGAAATAAATCTGAATGAAGTGAAAACGGTCCTCAGAAAGTGAGCGTCCCAGCTACTCACCCCCTGTCCACACGCAAGCTAACATGTAATGTGCACCTATCAGACATGAAAATCACTCACCTTTCGGCGAAATTCGCCGTTTTGAAACCAAAATAGGTGACCTACGTGAATCGTGTAGATTCAATGAGAAAATGTTTGGAGGGAGGGGGGGGGGGTGTATAATATATATGAAGCCATACTATAGTATAATGTGAGATAGAAATTAATATTTAAGTCATTAAAGTTCACGTAAACTTTTCCCTCAGCTGCGGCTGTCAGTCATTTTCCATTCAGCATTCAAACAGCACAGCGCGTCGCGTTCGGCAACGATGAACTCTCTCCAAGATGATTAAATGTTAATATTATTATACTTGATCTGTAGATAAAGCTCTATAGTTTCGCATAAATTGACTATCTTGCTGTAGTACCTCAATCATGTTCCTTTACCGCGTGTCTAGATCACAACACTGGAGAGCACTGTCATTGTTCTTCACGCGCACAGTAACTGAAATTTAAAACTGTTAAAAGAAAAGGCTGAATAAACTATTGCATAGATAGAGACTGTATAATACACTACGCATCAATATGTATTTCCTTTGTGCTTTGAACTTTGCGTACTCGAAGAGCTGCGCGCTGTGACTCGTGTTGCCTCAAGCGCATCATTCAGCGCTCGGGATGCGCATAAGCGCTGTGTGCAGCACTCTATTGGAGTCTTTCATAATCATATCATAATACTTCTGCGCAATGAAAGATTATTAATAGTATTTTTTGTTCTGTTCTGCCCTATCTATCATATGTTGCTGCCTCATTAAACAGCTGTGCTATACATTTGTGCTATATATATTTTCTTAATTTTATAGTAGACTATAAAATAATTGATCTTTTTTGATTTTTATCTTGTTTTTCATG
Organism: Tiaroga cobitis; assembly: GCA_030578255.1. Classification (NCBI taxonomy): domain Eukaryota; kingdom Metazoa; phylum Chordata; class Actinopteri; order Cypriniformes; family Leuciscidae; genus Tiaroga; species Tiaroga cobitis. The sequence goes on along the minus strand of CM060610.1, from coordinate 41,128,255 downwards.
AATGTATTTTACAACAATACAAAGAGCAATGTGTAACGTTTTACCAGATTTAGTGCTACACTTATTGTCTCTTATTTGTTCCCCACTAAATATATATTTTTTTTCACTAAATGTTCTGATTTTATAAAATTATTGTTTTTCTAGACTAAATTTTACTGAGTTACCCACTAATCTAGTTTATAATATAATTTTTGTCATAGTTTATGATCATATTTTTTGTTGTTGTTGTTTTTCTTTATAATGAAGTTGTCTGTATTAAGTAGATTGTGTTTAACACACAAAAGAGTGATTATCAGTTCAACACACAGTTATAGAAATTCTACTTGAAATTCTTGCAAAAAATGCATCTCAAAATGCATCAGATTGATGCTTTAAAATATGGAATATTTAAAATGTTCTTACGGGGGAGCATGCCCCCGGACCCCCCTAGAGGAGTTATATCCTTCTCACCTTTTTCACTCCTGACCCGTTTTCATGCCTGACCTATACCAAGTGACGTATCAAACTGGAAGTGAGAACTTCACCCCGCACCTGGCACCTAGAGTCGTGGTGTTTGAGCTGAAGATCTGCTCAGATAAACCTGTGTGTGATCGGACTCTAACCCAGATCAGAAGTGGACGCTGTCACACTGAAACACATGCTTCTGGCAGAAACCATCAGCATCCACCCGCTGACATCATCCAGCAGCCATCCGCTCGGCTGGAAAACATGAGAGCGCTTGCGTGTGTGTGTATTCACTCTGTGTGTGTGTGTGTGTGTGTGTGTGCCCACAGCCTGTGAGGGAGGAGAAAGAGGCAGAATCGGAAGTGAAGGAGCGCGAGGAGGAGAAGAAAGAGGAAGAGCAAGTGATTCAGCAGGAGACGAGTGTGCTGTCGCCCCTCAGACTCAACAAGAAGATGAAGATGGTGGTGTGTCACGTGACTCTACTGGACGGCAGCCAGTTCTCCTGCGAGGTGGAGGTGAGACCCGTCGTGATGTTTTGTGAAGTCTTTGGTGTCGCATCATCACTGTTGACAGTAGGTGAGGGGTCGTTCAGTGTGCTCTAATCCTGTGTTTTACTCTTCCTTATTTTATGATAACTCAGGATGACCATAATCCTTTTGTGTGTATGGAGATGAGTGTGTCGCTTGGATTTGTGTCTATACTCTGATAATCTCCAGCAGCGCCGGTGAAATCTAACATGGACGCATCATCTTCCCTCATGGGCAGCATGGCAACACTATCTGTCAGCAGTGTGTGTGTGTGTGTTTGCACTAGTCTGAGCAGCATGCGTTGTTAATGAAGCTCGTTTAAATAGTGTGTGTCCACCAGCCCTATACACATGTTTCTTATAAATATGACAACCCTTCAGTGGAGGAACTAGACATTCATATAATATCATATAATATAATATATAATCAGGGTTTGAAATGAACACCCGCCAACCCACCAAATGTGGGTAAAAATCAACTGTGGCGGGAAACGCTGTCAAATCACGAGCCAATTTGGTGTTACTTATTATGTTTGCTCACTTTGCTGGGGGAGTTTGTGTAAGCCAAATCTGCGCAGATTTAGCACAAGTACTCAACTCGTGAGATCATGATATATTAAATACAGCGTATTGCACAGAATCTGCTCATATCTGACTTACTTAAACGCACACGTCACTACGCAACAAATAACCGCACGCTTGTTCACTTGCATTGAAGCAATAGTGAAGATTAAAAAGCATTTGGTTAACAGAAAAGACATTGCTATTTTCCAACGTCCTACATTTTTTTTATGTTCTTTGTACTGTATTGATCATCTGTCCACCTAAAATATATTTTTGAAGAAAGAGGAATGAAGGAGATGGCTGGATGACAGGATTTTGTTTGAATAAGAAATAAATAAAATACAATTTGGATTTCATATATATATATATATATATATATATATATATATATATATATATATATATATATATATATATATATATATATATATATATATATATATATATATATATATATATATATATGTATATATATATATATGTATATATGTATGTATGTATGAATGAATGAAAGGGATACTGTACATCCAGCCGGTTCAGAATAAGGCCCCTGACAGGATGAGGACCCTGACGGGAAGCGTTGGAAGAGGGGTCTGTGGAGGGGTTGTATCAGCCTGAAGGGGGTTATTCTGAGAGAACAAACGGCTGCTTGCCACGCAAGTATATAATTAGACACAAAATATATTGATCTGAGTTGAAATATTTTATTAGGTCTTTAAACGCAAAGCTTCTGCGGAGAGTTCAAACTAGACGGACATTTTTAAGGGATACGGTATAAAGTCATAACACTTATTACACTGCATTTCGCCAATAAATAATTATGGAGATAAGAGATATTGATTTCAGATTAAACTCTTTTAAAGACTTACCTGTTTATTATCCTATAATCCAACAGTGTACACAACAATAGTCACAAAATGGTGGAAGCTGCGTTTGTATGAAACGAGAGAGCGAGTCCACGATGCTGGATGGCACAATTTGATAACTGTACACAAAATATTGATATTGAGTTTTAATATTTTATTAGCTCACAAAATGCAAAACTTCCACTGAAAAATATTTTTCAAGAAAACGCTGCTGACTTCAGTGACCCGGATGAGCCTGTGTTTCTGATTTTACCAGTTGTTATCTGGGAGTAACATATCGCTGGATGGCGCGATTGACCAATAAGAATCAAGTATTCCACAGAGCCCTGTAATAAATATATAAATATACATATATCTCATCTTTTTTCTTCTCTTTTTTTTTGACTAGTAGAAGTTCTGATTGGCCAGTAACTTAAAAATGTAGAAGCCAAATTGGCCAGCGACTGAAAAGCTTAATTTTAAACCCTGAATATAATATAATGTAATATAATAGATGTGTGTGTGTGTGTGTGTGTTCAGTAGCTGTAATAGGATCAGTCATTGTGCTGACAGGAGCATTTAAGTGCATGATGACCTCTGACCCTGCAGTGATTTGGTGGGTGTGTGAAGTGTTTCGGAGGACAGATAATTGGGGGCCTGCTGTCAGTGTTAAACCACCAGTGTCTGCGTCTGCTGCTGGGTTCCAGACACACACACACACACACACACTAAAGGAACACTAACCGTCAACGCACTGTAGATGCATTGATTTTGTAAATATAGGCCAGTACACATTTGTGAGTTAAAAGACACACATAAAGACAAGTATATTGGCTATATAAAACAGTGTAATGGATCTGTGTGTCAGGCCTTAAAGTGACAGCAGCCTAATATACTCGCTGGCAAATTATGAGATGCTATTGAAAATATCTATATGGCAGTTTTCCCCATGGTATCGATGTCAAATGGAAGTGAAAATGCTGAGTGGCTAGTAACTGGAAAACCGCTAGCCACAGTGACTGGTGAGCAAAAAAGTTAATGTCATTCCCTGGTTATCACTCAGTTATGACTGTTTACGATTCATTCATGTGTTTTAATATGGGTTTCACCCCTGAAACTTTCCATTGTGTACGTAGCAATCTTTACAATCACTTCAGTTCAGCCCAAGCTCACTCTTCCAAATCTCCCGTTATAATCGATGAAGCTGCACAAACAAGGTCTTTATTACATTGTGTTTACAGTTTGTTGGTTATAATCCCAAGCATGGAGAACAAAAGCTTTGTTTTGTGTGGTATTGAGTGGATAACTTAAATGCCTCTGATCGGTCATTGCTTTCACACACTCAACTCAGCACGTCTGTGATTGGCTACAGTGTCAATGCTTGAAAAAACACACAAGCCCACACACACACACATAAATCAAAACCTTTGACTCTTCACAGAGCGTGCACACAAAACACAACTGCACAGAATTGCTACAATAAAATCTAGATGTGTTACACAATATTTTAATAAATAAATTGATTTTTTACAAATATCATTTATATGCACAATGGAGTGAACAGGAGGAGTGATCTGCGGATGCTGGAATGGGAGTAGTGCAGGTGAGTGTTGGGATATGGTGTTCTGGGGTCTCATTACTGGCCGCTCTGTGAGCTTTCAACAGACTCGGCTTTGTCCCGTCACCGGAAAGTGCTGAGGCATCACTAAGCGCTATTGTCCTGGTGTGTTCATGCACAAGACGGTGGCATGTTTGCTCAGAGATGAGCGCGACTGTCTCCGGGTCGCCCGTACGCATAAGCCGAAGCTCCAAACAAAGCATTCCAGACGGGGCGCTTTATCGGCACAAAGAGGGGCTCATGACTGCTGGACGACCTCTCATGGATGTTCGGTGTTTCTGTCCATCCTTACTGCTCTTCTGCTTTGTGTTTCTGTCCTCATGCCAGGATTAATTCTGCTCTCTGGCTGAGACAAGAGCGTATGGATGATCCACACGAGCCAATCACAGCGCACGCACCTTCAGCCAATCACAGCGCAGTGACCTATATAACAGAAGCGCTGTGTTTTTAATGCCGTAAGTGCAGAGATCCAGCCGTGTGTTTTCCTGGAAGCCGGATCCGGATGTTTGAGAGCGTGTGAGTGCTCTTCAATGTCCTGGTCATCATGAGACTCTCCTGATCAGGGTTGAGGGACACACGAGGCCACAGCAGAGCTCCCACGAGTGTGTGTGTGTGTGTGTGTGTGTGTGCTTGACGCTAATGCTTCCGGACGCTCCTTCACAATGACGATCTGTGATTCCTCCTGTACCTCGCTGATCCTGAATAAACCCTCTTCAAACATCCCATCAGTGATTCTCTGTGACTTTACAACTCAATTATTCATCTTATTGTTCAGGCTGCAGTTGGAGCTCCTTCTTTTGTTCTCATTCATGTTGCTCTTTCTTTCATCATGTTCTTTTAGGCTTTCACTGTCGTTCATTTACTCTCTGATCCATTCATTTCTTTCATACAGACCTAGTCTTTTTATCACACACAATCTACTACAGTCCATCTGTCTTCTGCATGATGCTGTAGTTCAACAAGCAAAAGGTCTTTTAGTATTATTGTAAAAACATTCACCTTCAGAAATCAGTGAAATCTGCACACATTTTTATAAAACAAGCGTAAGGATATCTTATATGCTTAGCTGTAGTTAAATTGCGGGGGCATCTAATGTGCGCAGCTGTCTTCAGCTCCTTCACAGATTTTCTATAGGATTTTGGTCAGGGCTACTCAAAACATTCATCTTCCTTAGCTGAAGCCGTTGTTTTGTTGATTATGACGTGTGCTTTGGATCAGTGTCATGCTGAAAGGTGAAAGTCATCTTTCTGGAGATCTGGCCTGGGCGTGTGTTTGGTCAGAGACAGATGGAGAATATGGGAGATGGTTGTCAGAAAGAGCTGCAACTCTTGTAATGCTGCTGTCGGCCTCTTGACAGCCTCTCTGACCAGTTTTTGGAGGCACACCCTATTCTTGATGATGTCACCGTTGTGCCATACTTTTCTCCACTTGTTGATGACCATTGTTGTGATGTGTTTTGCAATATTCTGATGGAGGGGTTTACATGAGTTGCTTTTAGAGTATTCCTTTCATGTTCCCGTTTTACATGTTATGGAACACAGATCGATGAATGGCACACGTCATTACGTCACCATGCCACGCAGTTCGACGTTCCCTCCGTATCAACATACAGTCCGTCTTCGTTATGGCACCATATAAGGTTTTGGGCTTTCAATTTTTATTTTTACGAAAGCTTTGCAGTTAAAAGTTTGTCATGCTAAAGACCCCTTTTCAGCGCTGCGCTCGTTGTCTTTTGTCTTCCGGTCTGTATTTTCACAGCGATCTTGCGTATTTGTGAATGAACGGCTCGTTTTAAAATCTTCCCGGTCGACTGACATTTGAGACATCTGCTTTAAACATTACAATCCTCATGATAATTTTCGTTAACTTTACATTAGGTAAATCCACTTCAAAATCCACGTACTCCTGGACAGCGATGCCATAGAGATATACAGAGCGACTACAAAAACGCAAGTTCAAAGTCAATATTCTGAAGATGGCCGCACGCTTGTTTCTCTGGCGCATAAGGTCTATATGTGCAAATAGACGAGGGCGGAAAGAAACTCTGAAGCTCTCTGGTTTGCTGTCAAACAGTTGACCACTGCCGTGTGTGTGTGTGTGTCCTGTCGCAAAATGTGCATAATGCACTTCAATAATGCAACTGTAATAGGAATACTCCATGTCTTAATTCGATTTGTTCACTTTGAGTATGACTTTCGACGGATGAAGGTAATAAGAAATCCCTGTTTACATGGTAGTTTCTTAGAGGATTGTCTTAATCGGCTTAGTATCAGAATATTGTTGTTCATCTAAACGTACTGAATGAGATCCTGTTGATGCTTCGTAACCTCAAGGCTCTTGTAGTAGCAGCAACCAAGATGTCAGCTGAGATTTATTTGGAGTTAATCAGAGTCAGAAATACAATAAATTAAAGCTACATCCAACTGTTTGCGTTTACTTGAGACGTAACTGACTGTGTTTATGTGAGAACTCCAGAAGGGAATTGGACATTATCCTGTGTGTATTTGACTCTTCATGCCATGAAAGAGCACGGTTTCTGACTATCTGTGCATGTGCCACAGGTGTGTGTCGCACTGCGTGAAAGTTGAGTTTTAAACTCTCCTCAGGAGTGTGTTGTGCTTTTATTATCTCTTTTTAATATAGAGCACCTCCTGCTCTTTATCTTCTCATTCCTCCATGTGTCTTTATCCTCGTAGTTGTCTCTCTTTGATGCCTGACCGCAGTGGGGAAATCATTGCTTCCTCTACTCTAGCTGTAGATCTGTGATCTGCTCTAGTCAGCTGACATTCATGTGTTGTTTTGAGCTGGAGAGTTGATGGCTCATACATTCACCAGTAGCTGTAAATCTCTCTGGTTTGTTGTGCCGACACCATGAGAACATGTCTCCACCTGTGGCTTTCTTCAGCCATTAACACATCATCATCAGACAGCTGTGCAGTGAGATGAGCGTCGGTGTTTGTTTGCACTTGTCCTTCCCCTAATGTACTTTTCACTAATGCAGGCCTGCTGTTGTCCAGTATTGATCCACTGGAAACTGAAATCCATTAGCAGCATCTTTGTGTGTGCGTGTGTGTGTGTGCGTGTGTGTGTCGAGTTTACGGATCGTAACATCTCATCAGTAAATCTGGTGCGAGTGAACGCTCGGAACGGATCAGTCGGTGTAATTGCATCCATTACAGCAGCTTATGGGGTTTTGTGTCATGTCATAATAAGAAACATTAAAACCTTAAACAAGCACTCTTTGGTTTTTGTTTGTGTCTAGTTGATATGACCGTCACTTAGACTTATACTGTAGAAATGGGACAAAACTTCCCTGCTCTTTTGTAACGCTTTGAGCACCATTCACAACTCAATACATCTTCTCCAATCCATCCAGACCATTTACTGAGACCGAACTGAAAAACAAGGACATTTATCATGTTTATGATATTACAACAATCTCAACAGTCATATCATCTTTTAAGAATACAGTCCAAGTCTTAAAGGTACAGTAGCACACGCAGTCAGTTTAATTGACATGGTCATGTCCACCTTATTTCTAACAATTTACTGCGTTTCATTCAAATTATTGTTGGAGCCTCTGGTTTGGGAAACTTCCCAAACTGTTTTCAAAAGTACTGAAACGAATGATGGGTTGCATTATAAATCATCCTTATTTTTCAGTTATTTTTCCGTCATGCTCCATTTTATCCATGGGGAGAATAAAGTAACGTTTGGTATTTTAACGCGTTGTTGGTTTCACAAGAACATGTGTGACGAGTTCTTTTAAGTACGCTAGCCGTCTTTGGTTCCTCCGCAATATTTTCTGTTTCTTTTCTGCTCTAAAAATATGTATAAGACAACCCATACTGTTCTCTTGTGGTCTACTATCCTGATTAATGAACATATTACACAAATAATTCACTTGCAGGAAGAATTTCTCATTTTCTCCCAAAATTCTCATTCCCATCCTGGTTTTCACACACAATGCGTTAAAAATGTTCTGTTCGCACCAAGAACAGGGACTATATTAGCGTCCACTCCAACACAATATTGTTCTGTTTATGAAAAGCGAGCTGCAGTTTTGTCCTCTGCCGCTTTAAATGCTCGAGCTCTTTGACAATCAGCAAATCAGAATCCATCTTGCTTTAATGTTTTCATTGTTCATCAGCTGGAAAAAATGGTTCTGAAAGTGACTCAAACGATATCATTCCTCTTTGCCGTAACACTGTTGTATTTGGCATGGACGCAGCTACTTTTAACAGTTGTTTGGTGCAAGAAAGCTTGACTGATGGTTTAGAGAAAGCAGTTTGGCGTATGGGTGGGCTGAAGCCCGAGCAGATTGAAGAATGCAGATCTTCCTCAATGACTAATGCTGGAAGCTCCTGGTGTCTGGAGAGGAGAGAGGGACTGTTGAGCTGCAACCAGGCCTCTCATTCCTCAGGAGTCACACCAACACTCACGCTATCGAGATGAATCAACAGAATGTGAGGAACGGCTCAAACAGGCCTATTATGAGCCGGCGCTTCAGACTCCACACAGTCTCCATTCAGACTCATTACAGCGCCAGCGCTGGCATTTACGGGAATACTTCAAGTGCCGACTCTTCTGCCCTCATTTACTCACCATCATGTTGTTCCAAACCTCCTTGCCTTTTGTGCTCTATGAAATTGTTTCAGATTCTTTATGCACTAAAACTTGAGACATTTCTCAAAATATCACAGAAGAATTAGCCTGGCAAGCCAGACCTACATCAAGATGTTAGGTCTGGGAACTCATAATTGGCATACCTCAATCCGAGGGGCGGGATAAACTGTTGTCTTTCAAATTCCCTCTGCACGCAATAGGACAGCGCTACAACCAACCAGAGCAACGAACGGCTAGTCCCATGCGTTTTCCCACCAGCGGAGCTAGTTGATGTATTAAACTTTTGCCGTATCCGGTCGTCAAAACTCCGAACACATCTTCCTTTTAAGAATGACTTAAGTGACGTTCTCTTAACTCCAAATCATCCAGAGTCGCGGCCAAAGCCGATTCGAAAGATGGCTGTTCGCCAGCTGCATCTTCTTTGTTTTCAAGTAGCAGGGAAATCACCTATGTAAATCACGCGGAACCGTCACAACTCTGTCGTCATTGTTAAGCCCGCCCACCAACTCTATACACGATGTGATTGGCCTGACCAGAGTTTGGTTTTTCCACTTCGAAAGCCAACGGAGAGTTGCTAGACCACACTTTGCTGCAAAATAATTTTTGCTGCCGCTAGGGTGCGTCTAGATTTCTAGGCTACAGAAGAATATCATACAGGTTTGGAACGACGAGAAGGCGAGTGATTATTGACAGAAGGGTGAACTGTTCCTTCACCATAAATGGTTCAACAGCTAATGAAGCGACTTGGATGAGCACCACAACATTGTCTATAAATGTCCAAATATTCCACTCATCTTTCTTCCTCTTGTGTTTTCAGAAACGGGCGAAAGGCCAGTACCTGTTTTTTGAAGTCTGCGAACACCTGAATCTGATAGAGAAGGATTACTTCGGCCTGAGCTTTAAAGACAACGCTGAGCAGAGGGTGAGTTCACACACAAGACATGCACCAAACTAAACACACCTTAACAGTAGTGTTGTTTTTGGTGGCCTGTTTTAATTTTAGTTTTAGTCTAGTCTTTGTGTCAAGCTGTCATTTTAGTTTTTATTAGTTTTAGTCACGTTCATATTCTTTTTAGTCTAGTTTTAGTCGACGAAAACTGATGACATTTTAGTCTAGTTTTAGTCAATGAAAATTGTATTTTAGTCTCTTTTTAGTAATGCAATTCTATTTAACCCAGTCAATATAGTATAAGTACCTAGTAGTATAGACGAAACCAAAATTTTCTTTTAGCCAAACCCATTTCAAACAATCTTATCTTCTTATAGTTATCTTATTATATTATTGTTACCTTATAGACTCAAGAATACATCCATTCCAGACACGGAAGACGCTCTGATTTGAATTTACAACATATTTATTTTACCAACCAAACATGTTAGAAGTAGCCTACACACATGATGAAATGAATGTTTTTCCAAATGTCATTTCCTCTTTTTCTCCCAAAGACGAATCCCTTTCTCTGTGCCAGACTTAACTTTGTTTGTTGTCGTTTATGCTACCGCCTGTTTCACACATACTCCGTTTGCAGTGCGTATGTGGTGCGTATTTTTTCCCGCACCCATGTAGAGCCTATGGTTAGAGCGCTCACACCGCACGTGGATGTGGTCCGGCCAGGAGCGGTGCGTGCATAACAGCAGAGCAGAGATCTACACAGTACCTCAACAACGCGACATAATGGATGTAGGCTAAAAATATTGATTTGAAATAAAAAATAGAGAATAAATGTTGTGATTGTGGTACAGGCGTAGATCAGTTGCGCACTGCAAACGCAGCACATGTGAAAGCACAATAGCGCGTGCTGCTCCTGCATGCACACCGCAACACACACCGCAACACGCACCGCACACGCTGGGGCTTGAGGACGTGACGTGGCCTGCGTCTGCGCAGTGCGATCTGATGCAGCCCCTGAAGCGACACAGGAAACAGAAATGCTGCATAATAATAATAACGCAAGTAAACGAGACGAAATAACGTTAAATAACATTTCGTCTCGTTTTGGTCAACGAAAATGAGACAATTTAGCATAGTTTTTATTTTGTAAACTACATTTAGTCTCGTTTTTATTCGTCAACAATATTGCATTATACATTTAATTATAGTCATCGTCACATGACCAGCATTTACGTTGCGTCGCGTCTCGTTTTCGTCACGTGATAAAGGTTCGTTGACGACGATGTTTAGTCATAATTTTCGTTGACGAAAGCAACACACCTTACAGGATGGGGACAGCAGTCCATGTGACTCGAGCTCTGTGTTCCTGTGATGCTTAATGAGGAACAGAGACAGATTTAAACTGTCTATCCTGTGAGGTCACATTGGCACTAGGGTCGTGGCAGTGGCCGTTTTTACCACCGCGGTGTAACGGACCAATTACTGCCGGTGGTCTGGTGGTTAGATGTCAAATAAAACATTAGCAAAAGCAGCTGACACATTTCATCGTCCGCAGGAGCAAGACATCTAGGCTATATTTGATGTTGCGTTGCCAGACTAAGCGAAAATAAATTAATGGTGTGTGTGAAACGCTACACTAAGAACATGCCTTACCAAGTCTAACAAGCACAAACTGTGTTAAATAGAAAAATAAAAAGGTATCTGTCCTACAGGGTTTTTCTAGTTTTAAATGAATAGGCTCATGTTCCCCTCTCATTCAGGACGAATCCAAAGCACCGATACTGAACAAACACTGGTATTGATTAGCTGTGATCAGTAGCAGTCCTTTAACTGCCATTGGTGATGAAGCATAAAGTTCATGCTAAAAGCATTAGTATACATGTGTTCTTGTGAGGTGCATCATGGGATTGGTCTGGCATGTTGTTTTCTAGGTCTGTTCAGTCATTAGTCTCTCAGTGCAGCTGATTGAGCCAGTAATGGAGAGCTGCTTATGTTTTAGACGGATGTCTTTGAGTCACTTTAATATTGATGATATTCAGCGTTACACGGTTGGTTCAATTTCCATTTTATGACTGGTTTTCGTGATTCCGCCTGTTTTCTCCATGACTGTAATCATAGGACCCTAGTTCAGCTAGTTCTATGCAAATAGCAAAGAGATTCATTTACCAAGATCTTTTAAAGCTGTTAACACAGGCTTGCCATACAAAGCCACGTGTGCACATGCAGTGGAAATGTAATGTGATGTAATCTATTATATAATAATGAAGCTGTCAAAACATTAATAACAGAAATATGCTAGTTTTAAATTATATAATTCAGATATTTACAGTGGTCTGGGTTGATAAAGAAGGAAACAATGGGTTGAGATGCCGTCACAAAGTAGACAGAAGAGTCCACTGTCAAGATCAGGTGCAATGGTGAGCTTTCACTCAGCTTACTTTAGGGACTCAGATGTCAGATCGTGAACTCTCTAAAGACAAACACTGTCCGTTTCTGCAGAGAATGAGCTCAGTCAAAGAATGGTTTATTTTGTTCAAATCTTGATCATACAGTGCAGCTGCTTTATTGACTCTGTGTTTTTCTGTTGCAGTGCTGGCTGGACCCTACCAAGGAAATCAAGCGGCAGATCCGCAGTACGTGCCGTCTCCTTCTCTTTCCTGCATGTGATCAGTCAGGCAGATGATGAGGGTTTGGTCTGGGTGGGTTTGTGTGATTCGGTCTCTGGCTCCGTCGTCCTCTCACTCATCTGCAGATTCAACAGCTGTAATTATCAGAGCGCTGGAGTGATGCACACTGGGTGGAGTGAGAGAGGATTCCTCATTCACACCGCGTTCAGAAACCCAGTACTTATGCGTTCTGTCAGCTGACTGGTTCTGTTTGTGTTCAGAAAGACATGCTGCACATGCAGAGGTCTGTTCAAACTGCTGTCCTTAAAGGGATCAATCACACTTCGGTTGAGCTGTGCTGCCTTAAAGTTTTTTACCCTGTAGAGCCTGACATATCTAATAATTGTCAAAGTTTGCATATGTTTTTTAAGCATCATTTGATACATCAGGCTTTTGTCGCTTCATATAGTCTAGTTAGCCAAAAGCACCTACATTTTATTCAAGAGCCCAAACTGAGCAAAAATATGCATTTTGCTGCACATACTGATATTCATATGGACAAGATAAAGAGTAAATAAGATCTTTATAGTAGATACTTAAATATCAGTATCAGCCAATAAAATGTCTTAAATGATATTTAAATTAGTTTTGTGATCAAAGCGCTGTAGTTTTAAAGGGGCCACGAATTGAGAAATCAAATTTTCCTTCGTACAATGACCTCTTACATGCATGGGCGTAATTTGCGGGTGGGACGGGTGGGACATGTCCCCAACACTTTTAGCCAGGGTCGATATTGTCCCCACCACTTTTGAAACATCTCGCGGCACGGATGTAAATAATACAAATAAATAAAACATCTCTAGTTAACTAGCAGAGCATTCATTTTTCATTTCATTCATTTTTCAGCATATGTATTTCTTCACGTAAAAAATCTCGCCACCAACACATATTAGATCTCATTAAACGACAAATTAAACACAATGTACTATTTAAATTGATTGCTGGACATCAGTATGTTATTGTACATAGGTGTACATCTGATTTATGATTTAGCATTGTATTAGCCCCCCCAAACACACACCTGTCCCACCCACTTTTTAAAGCAAAGTTACGCCACTGCCTACATCCCAAAAGATTATGAAAACATCTGGTAAGTTTCAGAACTTCCTCGTTAGTCCAAAGAACGGCTTTCATTAAAACCAAGGTCTGAAAATGACTCTGTTTGGATTTCGTCACATTATTTATGATGTCATAGTGCGATGAAAAAAACGCCTCTGCAGAATCAGATAAACGCCTACTTCTGCATCATCATGTCTTTAGCCCCGCCTTCCCAAAGGATCCTAACTCTAAAAAAGTGCTTATTTATTTTCAACTATGTGAATGTCTCAGTAGAGCATTATTTGTTTGTTTGGTGCATTTCATTGTGGATTCTTTGGTAAATCAGTCGCAATTCCGGCGCAGGCTTTGCAAATAGGCGACAGTAACGCCACAACATGTAAGTAGCTGTGTTAGTTCTAATGCCTGATCTGTGACCAGTGATTTCTGATATGTAATGATTCATACATTGTGCGTCTCCTAAATCGCTGTTTTTTAATCGCTGGAGCTGTTAATCAAACAGTGTGAGTTTATCAGTGACTGAGCTCTGGGCTCTCGCCAAAACTCCTGTTATAATCAATGACGCTGTCTACACTGCACAATGCATCTCTTATTCTCACTGTTAGTTGATGAGCGTATGTGTGAGAGTGCAGAAATCGAGCTGCGACGATTATGCGCTCAACAGTCATGTCTGTCATTGGCTACAAGCTCATCATTGCAACATTTCATGCCACAGGAGTAGATCTAAATATAATCAACATTTTTCACGATTAGTTAACCTTGCAAGCTTACTTATTACTTATAGCTGTACTTATTTCATATGCAAAGATGTCTGCCGATCACAGCAGTGGCTGTTTACACTGAAGTCTCACACAGACACGCCCCTTCAAACAGAGCGTTCAAGTCAAACACAATACTGTAGCTTCATAGGGTTCAAATCTGCTTTTACAGCACTGGACTGAAGGTGAATGTGTGCAGGACACTTCCTCTTACACTATAAACTGAGCCATTGTTTGACATCCAGTTAGGTGCTGTATATCTGAGACACACACACACACACACACAGGTGAATCAGATGTCTTATCTGCTTTTATGACTCAGTCTGGAGGAGAGCTGAAAATAGAAAACAGGACGGAGAGAGAGAGAGAGGGAAACGCTTGAGAGAGAGGCTCTCCTTCTGAAGGATACGTCTATAAAAATGGCAGCTGTGTCCTCGTTTCCAAAGACAGTCTCAGAAAGAATGAGGTTGACTTTGTTTAGCTGCGTTCTGACCTCTGACCCCGAGTCAGCCACAGCAGAATGATCAGTGAGCCAGCGTACATGCCGAGAGTTCATTCCACTCATTCTTGCATTTATTATTTTATGTCTGCTTTGTGAATGCGCTCATGGATTATATTAACCTCATTTCCTTCCACTGGCACAGCAGAGCATCACCGGGAGCGTCAGCCGTCCTGCTTCTGCACTATTGTTGCCTTATTCACTGTTCAGTGTGTTAGTGCTGGCATTCGCTTCAGCCATGACACCAACCAACCAGCTCTAGATGAATCATTGCAGACTGATGAGAGACAAGTTATAAATTCTATGAAATGGCGTTATCAATTGCCTGGAAATACAGTATAAATAGGAACCTTTACATTAGATCTGATAACAGAAACTTTTCACCTGTTTGATTCACAGGAAATGTAAAATGTAATGTCCTTTACATTAAACCTATAGTGTTATCTATACTGCGGTAATTTTTCCAAACATTGTTGGATTCTGTGTGTTCTCATAAAGTCGAACTTATTGAAGGAAGTGGGTGTAATAACCCAGATTAAAAACATGAATAGAATTACTCTAGATAGTTTCATTTAAATAAGCATTTTGCCCCCGTGTGCCCAGAGTGTATAGATTTAGGTCGCATCACTAATGATGAGCAATCCAGCAGTTGTGTAACATCATTCATATCATCTTTCTCATCTGTGTAGTGTCGCATCATTTCTCCTATGCTTTATTTCCCCCGATCATGCTTGGATGTCAACATGAACAGGTTCTGTGGCAAACCTCAACAAAACTACACGAGGTCACAGCGTACAGTAAAACACAGGTAGTTTTATATCGACATCAGTGTGTTTTATGCTGTGAATTATTGGCTGCCAAAAGCATGAACCACTGGCATTCAGAGACATCTCGAAACCAAAGGACAAAAGCAACACCATATCTGAGCGCATGTCAGTCGAGTCGATGTGAAGCAGCAGCAGCCACTGATCTAACGCAGCCTCAAGATTCACATCTTCATCACTAGTGAAGTGCTGGTTTGCTATTGGCCTGAACGGACTCCTTCGTAATCGCCACCAGGTGCTGTATCCCACAATCCCTCCAGCCTATAGCTTTATGGCACATCTGCTTGCTTTTCTGTGTCCCTCATTGAAAACCAAGTGCAAAGGGAAAAGAAACTCTCTCACACACACACACGCACACTTGTGATTATAATATTTAGTGTAGTTGCCAGGAAGGACTGAAGCCAGAGACGCTCTACTGGAGGAAGTGATGTTGTTTTAATCGCCTCTTGTTCTCTCTCTGTGTGTGTGTGTGTGTTTTGCACTAGACTCTCAGTGGCAGTTCGCGTTCAGTGTGAAGTTCTACCCTCCTGACCCGTCCCAGCTGACTGAGGACATCACCAGGTAGACGAAACCTTCCACCAGTTGCATGCTTGTTAATTGTGGTCAATAATATTTAGTTTGGTCTGAGGAGTGTGACGCATGCGTGGTCTTCTCTCTCCAGGTATCTGTTATGCCTCCAGCTGAGGCAGGACATTGCATCGGGACGTCTGCCGTGTTCGTTCGTCACACACGCGCTGCTGGGCTCGTACTCCCTGCAGGCCGAGCTGGGCGACTACGACCCGGAAGAGCATCGCCTGGACTACATCTCCGACTTGCAGTTCGCCCCGAACCAGACCAAGGAGCTGGAGGAGAAGGTGGTGGAGCTGCACAAGTCACACAGGTCTGACAGCAGCTCCTTTACAATGTCTCATTCAGTTCGAGCAAGTTTAATGGGACCTGTTATGCCCCTTTTTACAAGATATTGCAAAATTGCATCATTACTTTCTTGAATGCTGCTGTTCGATGCTGTAGCGAGGACATAAACATGGTGGATGGTGTACGCTCACTTGGGGGATGAGCTAAGCTAATAGGGCCCATCGTGGGCAGGGCCTGTTGCATGTGACGGCACAGTGGCATTCCTGAACAGCTCATTTTGAGACACTGTTTCTGATTTAGGGGGAAAATAAACGGAGTGGCTGGAATTTGACCACAATAGGCTGGTTGTGTACACTGCGGATGCATAATTATGTTAAAAAAACGATGTAAAAGTGAATTTTGCAAAAGTATTTTTTTGCAAAAATAGCGGCAAAACAATTTTATTCATTTCTAAGAGCTCTTAAATTTGAGCATGGCTTAATGTGATTATTAAACTTCAAAATGGTGATATAATTAAATGAATTGATTGCTGATTCTACAGACATGTCAGAATCACTGAATACCTCACATTTATGCCAAGCGAGTGCTTATGATCTGCTGTTGATGAACTGTGACCACATCTTCATGGTGTTTATATTTGTAATATGTTTTAGATGATTGAAAGGGTGTGCATTTGATCTTACTCATCTGTTTTAATGAGCAGCCAGCAGTAGTAAAGCATGGAGATTTCAAAATAAGAGTCCTGTGTATTTCAGGCTTCTTTATAATTAAATAATATTGTCTGCATTTTTCCCTGGATATTATTGGTATTTCGGTTACACAATAAACTGTGTTTGGCATTTACTTCCACCCTGTCTCTGTCACAGGAAGGAATGAATAAGAACATTATTAAACACATTGTATAGAGATTTTACTAGTATTGGAACAATAACCTGTTTATTGCCTTTCTTCTTACTTTCTTATTAATATATATTAGCAGAATCCCATATCGCTTAACCTCTTATATCATCGCATACAAAATAAACTAATTTCAATTCATATGTATATACTGAATAAAACATGTCTGAGGTGTTTAAACGTGCAGTTACCCTGTATGCAGTCGAGTTTGTGCGAGGGTATTGAAGAATCTGAGATGCTTTTATTTTGAGATTGTATGAGTTTGTTCTCAGTAGACATACGGTGCCTTAAAAACAGATCTCAAAAAGTCTCATATTTCATATAAATGTTGAAATAATAACTGTAACTATGGCATCATGCTCCCAGATCCAATGATTCAGCTCAAATCCGGCTCGACCGCAGGAATATCCGTCCTCATGCGGTGCAGGAGCTGAGATGCAGAGTAAACGGGTGTCTGTCTGGTCCATTCACCAGACTAGTGTTCTTATATTAAACAGTGATGTAGTTCCTACATCAGTCCTCAGTGGACTCGAAGCCCGATGTGTGTCATGATCACAGGATTATCAGGTGTAAATCTGCTCTGTGCTGATGACAGATATCTGATGTCTCCACCTGTTCTTTCAGGGGAATGACTCCAGCCCAAGCAGATGCCCAGTTTTTGGAAAATGCGAAGAAGCTGTCCATGTACGGCGTAGACCTGCATCACGCCAAGGTAGAGGATCTCCAGATGTATGATGCTCTCTCATGTTCTGATGCTCTCTCCCGGTCCTGCAGAGCTCAGATCCGACTGTCTGGAAGCTTCCAACATGCTTAGGAAAGCCCTATTCGGATGCTAATTGTTTCTCATGGGGTCGTAAGGTATTTCCAGCATTTACAGGGGTTAAGGCCCTTGCACACTGAGTCCGAAATTTTCATATGCGTTTTTTCGTATTCGTGATCCGGTGGCTCTGAATTAGAGCTTAGATCGGGCCCAAAAAATCAAGCCCGACCCGACCCAAGCCCGTGCACGTTGTGTCCGAGCCCGGCCCGGCCCGAGACATTAACTGTAATTATCAGCCCGAGCCCGATTTAAACCCGAACATTTTGGGCCGTTATAACCAGGGGCGACGCCAGATCATGCAGGTGCTGATTGGGTGCTAGACCATTGACAGGGGGGAGCTGCGCAATGTTATATATATATATATTATAAATACTAGCCTATTAATAAATGTGCAAAAATTGCCCACTTAATATTTAATATTAAATTATTTCAATTATCACAATGAAAGTTTTAATTTTATTAAATTGAAAAAGCACAACATTCAGGATTCAATCAAATATTCTTAAAGATTCATTATTATTTATAATGTTATTTCGACATATGTGTGCGCGTGCAACAAGCAAGATGTGCATTTGTAAATTCGGTGACAAGCGTGCCAAAAATTGATTTAATTTATGATGAGATGGCTTCAGTTCACGTGCTATGGTAACCGCGGCTCGCCGGCGCTTCCATGTCATGATTATAGTTTGCTATATTTGCTTCTTATTATTCCAGGTAATTGGTTAATGAAAAATGTATTAAAATTAAGATACAATTTATACAAAACGAAATTCACTTTAAAGAAAGGCTTTCTACAAAACAGAACATAATGAAGTGGTCATGCCTGAACCACTCAATGTCTCCCGATATTGCGCACCCTCCTATCTATGTTCACTTTCATAATCAACATAGATGGGAAAAAATAACATTATAATATTTGAATAAATATGAAAATAAATGCGTTTATTTAATGGCTACAACACATACTACAGACTCTCTATTTGTACAAATTGCTGCACATTCATTTAATTCTGAATTTTGCACACATAAATTGAAAGGCATGTAGGCCTATTGACTTTATTGCGTGCATTTATTAATTATTATCTTTATGAATAAAGTAACAAGGACAAAGCATGTAAACTGCGTTGTTTATTTATTCAGAATGGAATGGATCGCAAATGGATCCGAATGAAGTAACGTAAAAAAAACGAACACAGAAAATGAAAAATAATTAACTTTGGAGGGCCTAGCTAGGAGTAGGCTACTTTAATATAATTTAACAATGTTTTAGAACATAGAATCTTTTTTAAACAAAATCCATATTGCACTTAAGCTAGGCCTACAGTACACAACACAATACAGCACAGCGCGCGAGTGGAGGAGACGCTGCGCGTGACACGTGACGTGCTTGATCAAGGGCCCGACCCGACCCGACCCGAGCATAGTGGCGTGAAATATCGGCCCGGCCCGCGGGTCGGGTCGGGTCGGGTCGGGCAGAGAATCTAAGCTCTACTCTGAATTGTCAAAACACCATTCAAACTGCAGAGCTCAGATCCGACTGTCTGGAAGCTTCCAACATGCTTAGGAAAGCCCTATTCGGATGCTAATTGTTTCTCATGGGGTCGTAAGGTATTTCCAGCATTTACAGGGGTTAAGGCCCTTGCAAACTGAGTCCGAAATTTTCATATGCGTTTTTTCGTATTCGTGATTCGGTGGCTCTGAATTGTCAAAACACCATTCAAACTGCTTACTACGGATGCGAAAAACACAAAAAAACGAACTTGATCCGATTTTCTTTATGGCTGACGAAAGTTGTGTGAGTATGTATGTATTTTCTAACATGCGGAAATTTCGGACTGGATGTGCAAAGGCCTTTAGTCTGACATTCTGGATTCGGACGGCAATAAAATCAGTGTTGTTCTCCCATCACCCACGTAAAAATCCCCGGCCGAATTACCTACTGTTTTTTGACAAACACCAAGGTCATGCGGGGATTTAATTACCGTCCAAATCCACATATCCGAGTTTACAAGAAGAGATCAATAAAAAAAATCCTTTTTGACCACTGCCGAGCACCGTACGATAACTGGTGCGCTTAACTGTAATTTGAATGCATTTTAAAGATGTACTTTTTTATTACTGAAATGCTTGGAATTTTTTTATGAGGACAATATTTCATCACCGCTCCATGTTTACCTCATGTAAATAAGAGGCTGCATTTACTTGTTTCTGCTAATGTCCATATTTTTAAAATGACATCCTTTTTAGATAGAATGCAAGAATATGAGAACCCTTTCGAAAATAGCATACGCGCGTCTAGCTTCCTATTTTTAAAAATGAGAATTAAATTATTAAATGATAATTGGAGCATTATTTTTCCTGTTAAATTAAATAATTTATTCGTATTATTCCAAGCACATGACATTTTATTTATGCCACGTGAGCAGGTTCGTGGGATTACAAAACTCGCTCGTCCACCGTCAATAAATCGCCATTCGGATGCATGAGCTTTATCACTGAGATGCCATGCAAATGTATTACAGACGTCAACACAAGAAACAGTTAGCATGCGAATAGAGCTAGGTTAGCTGGTTCAGGTGTGTTAACTGTGTTTGGAGCTGAACTCTGCAGGACGGTGGCCCTTTAGGAGCAGGATTGGGTGCTGTTTGCAGATTCTTTTTTCAGGAAGTCTATATTTTTCAGTCCTTTGCTGTTTTTGATGAAGTTGAATGAGTTCAGTCTATAGCAGTCCAGTTCCAGCATGATCTGCTTTCACATTAATCACACGTTCGGCCGCTTACATGGATCAGCCATTTTATTTGAGTGCGTTATGGTTATCAGTAAGATCTGTGACCTGTGACCTCTAGACCCGACAAGAGCAGCAGAGGAAGACTCCAGCTGAACAAACACTTAGATTGTGTGTGTGTGTGTGCACGTAAAAGAGAGAGCATGCTCAAGTCTGGGAAAAATATGTTGTTGCCATTTTTAAACCCTCACAGGAATACCAGCTCTCCGGCACTTTTCCCAGTGGGAACGATGGCAGTCTCTTGTCCAAACTGTGTCTTTATCTCTCTGAAGACTGAAGGTGAAGCTTGTGTTGTTCAGTTTTCTTCATCGCATGACCTTTAAGGACTGACACATGGTGCTGTATCAGTTAGGGTTAAAATCGTTCACTAAAACAAATAAAAAGGTTAACTGAAATACAGCATTGTAGAGAGCTTGCCTGTCCCGAAAGGCGCTCTGAGTGTCCCGAGACCCAGCGGCTGGCTTCCCCTCTGCGGGTTACAGCTCTTACTGATGCGCTGATGTGTGAGAGATCTGTTAAAAGCCTCTTGCGGCGACAGATAGTCTGAGTTCAATCTGTTTATCAGCGCTATTGATTTCTCTCAGAGCTCTACAGTTAAACCAGACAGATCAGTAACCAGTTCTGACGTCCTAAAAGCCCCGGCAATCAAGATCCATTTAAACGCATTCAGATAAGTGCTTGAGAGGCGGAGGGAAAGATGTGATGGATGCGCTTTCTAATTGCATTAAGACATTGAAAGAGTTTGAGTGTAAAATTATCCATAGTTATTATATATGTGTGTGTGTGTGTGCATTATTGTTTCAATCTTTGTATTATTAACCATGTTTGTGTTCAGAAAGAATATAAAACCACCTTTTTTGAAGTTTTGTTATAAAGGAATGTTCTTGGTTCTTGTTGAGCTGCATGTACAGTTACAATTAAAGTAAACTTGCTAACCTTATGTGTGCAAACTTACATCCAATATGATGTTCACAAGGATAAACTGACTCGGGAACTGAGTTTGTGTGCTTTAACAAAAGAATACCAGCTTCCCTTTTCCTCTGTGACACTCTCGGGAGCGCTGAGCTGCTGTACTTATACTTATACCATTGTATAGAATTACTGTAAAACTGAGGGACGAAACCAAATTATTTTCATAGGTTAATGGACATTATTACCAGAACTACTAATGATTAACCAGATCATTCCTTTAAAACACACCAAACCAGCTTTCAGGGCACAGCACAATCACATATAACCATTCGTGCCCTTTTTAGTTTATTTATTTGCATGTGACGGAAAGTGTTTTGAAATACATATTCAGTTTATGTCTAAAAATATGTTAAAGAGCACCTATTCTGCTTTTCTCCATGTTCATCTATAGTGATGTTGCTGTTTGAGCATGGAAACGGGAGTTCTTCTCTATATCAGTGTCAGTGTTTCTGAACTCCTGAAACGCCTCCATTGTAGTCTTGAGTTTCTCCCGGGAACGAACACGTCACAATATTCATCATTTAAATAATTCATACGCAGAATAAAGGGGCGGGGCCTGGTTGAGTTAGTTAGTAGTGTGTTAAACTGGCGGTTATGGTAAGAGGCGGACATTTCCCAAACACACTCGAAGCACTCGACCAATCACAACACACCGCTCCAGCCGACCAATCAGAGCACAGTGTGCTTGTCAGAAGTAGGGGCTTCATAGAGACGGGAACTAGAATCTCTCTTCTGTCATCTCTCATTGTACTCTCAACTAATTGTTCAGTTCAGTACACGCCCTGCGCAGAATCTTTTGAATGCGGTGGTCAGTACGGTAAATGACTGAGTTGAATGTGTACAGAACAGGATTAAGCACTAAAAGGTATTCAGCTGCAGTGTGTATGTGGCCAAAATCAAGACGTACAGGGCTGAGAGTGGCTGCCTATGTAGTTCCAGCAAACACTTCCTGTAGTTCTCCTGGTTGAGTTAATACCGTTACACTGTTATGTACCTGAATATGAGTGTGCTGGAAGTGGATATGAAATGTTTTTGGATGCCGATAAAGACTGGTCGTCTTCTCTTTTCTCAGGACTCTGAGGGAGTGGACATCATGTTGGGAGTGTGTGCAAACGGTTTGTTAATCTATAAGGATCGTCTGCGGATAAATCGCTTCGCTTGGCCCAAAATCCTCAAGATCTCCTACAAACGCAGTAACTTCTACATCAAGATCAGGCCAGGAGAGGTATGACTGAGCAGAACCCACACACAGATGGGAATGATCGTTGTGTCTGTAATACAGATGTTGTCATTTCTCTCTGTGTTCAGGCGGAGCAGTTCGAGAGCACCGTCGGCTTCAAGCTGCCCAACCATCGGGCTGCCAAAAGAGTTTGGAAAGTGTGTGTTGAACACCACACCTTCTTCAGGTGAACACACACATCTTTATCACCCCATGCTAAAGTATGGTTAGATGAGTTGAGAGGCTTCAGGTGTGTGAGAAGGGGACTGGACTTCTGGAGTTATCAAGATTATAAATATGCAGTGTCGTAAAATAAGTTTTGTGCATCTCAGGCGATCTCCCCTCACGTGTGTATTCAATAATCCTTTGCCTCGTCTAGCTTAAGTAGTAGAATTTCTTCCTCGCTTGTATTAAACCATAAAGGGTTTTGAATATGCCAAAAGAAAAGTTTTTAAATGCATGTCCTTTTATGCGTAATGGATCGGACCGTAGCGATCAGGGTGGAGAGAGAGGAGGGCGATCGGCTGAAGACCTCGAGCTGGGGTTCAAACTCTGAGAGGTGCAGTTGTGCTTGTGTCAAAGAGTCTTGTGTTTCCTCTGCGTTTCGCTCAGTCACACACACAACATCACACTCTCGAAACGCATGATGTGGATTATCCTCCTTTTCTTCTGTTTTTACCACCAGCTGTCATAGAACATGCATCAGATGCCTTGTTTTTGTGGTTTAATGTCAGCAATAGATTAGGGATGGGCACAAGTACTCGTCGTGACAGCGACGATTGATCATGAAAACTCATTTTCTGATTGGTTATTGGTGATTTGGGTCTGTTCCTGGGTCTGATTTGTTAGCGTTAGACAGCAAGCCTTCAGACCGGCGAAATAAAGTGAAACTGGATTTGAAACCGCGCACTGCAGTGAATCTCTTTGATCATCAAATGCAGCAGCGCCAATCTATCATAGCCTAACACTGTAATGAGAAAATGATTGTAATAGAATGTAGTAAATTCTTTATGCTTTAGTTTTTCAGCGCGCTGAGAGCGCGTCCACAACATCAGACTAGCACAGTCAAGCTCATGTGCACATTTGCATCTTTTTGTGCAGATGTGAGCTGTAAGATTACTTCTATATCTGATTAATCTCAAATAAGCGTTTGGTTGAGTTTAATTACCAGCTAGCAAAATGCAGCAGTTTACCGACCGTCCATTCATCAGTTTCAGCTCAAATGCAATGTCCGACATTATTGGCTATGGTTGGGTTATTTGAGATGGTCATATTCTTTGAACAAAAATGCCCATCCCTACAATAGATGCACACACACGTCCCAAATGTGTGTTTTGGAGAGAAAGAGCAAATGGTTTGACATCTGAGCATGTGTGTGTGTAGTGTGTGTCGCCTGAGCGCTGTTGTTCACTGCTCTCTTCACAGGCTGATGTCTCCTGAAAACCCCACCAAGAGCAAGTTCCTGACCCTGGGCTCGAAGTTTCGCTACAGCGGGCGAACGCAGGCGCAGACGCGACAGGCCAGTTCCCTCATCGACCGGCCCGCGCCCTACTTCCAGCGCACCTCCAGCAAACGCATCTCGCGCAGTCTCGACGGAGGTATCGCTCTGCATGTGCTCCGTGTGTGTGTGTTCTGGGTCACAGTAACACTTCTTCTTTGTTGCTGAAGAGACATCAGTAATCACTGAAACCGTCCGTCGCTGTAGAGTTCAGAGAAAACACTCGTTTTAATCAATGCAATTGTCTACACTTCACTATTTGAATACGAGATTCATTGTGTTTACACTTGTAGAGCACAAGTGTGCTGAAACGTTTGAGTGGATGCACCACTGACTAACTTAAAGGGATAGTTCTCCCAAAAATGAAAATTATCCCATGATTTACTCACCATAAATCACCAAAAGTCATTCTAGGTGTATATGACATTCTTCTTTCAGACGAATATAATCAGAGTTATATTAAAAAATGTCCTGGCTCTTCCAAGCTTTATAATGGCACTGAATGGCC
Organism: Tiaroga cobitis; assembly: GCA_030578255.1. Lineage (NCBI taxonomy): Eukaryota > Metazoa > Chordata > Actinopteri > Cypriniformes > Leuciscidae > Tiaroga > Tiaroga cobitis. The sequence continues at coordinate 41,103,383 of CM060610.1, read as the reverse complement.
GTTTCTGTTTTGAAGTCCATCAACGCGCATCCATCCATGATAAAAGTGCTCCGGCTCCGGGGGTTAATAAAGGCCTTCGGAAGTGAAGTGAAGCGATGCGTTTATGTAATAAAAATATCCACATTTAAAACTTTATAAAGTAAAATAACTAGCTTCCGGCAGACGGGCGAGTAAATCATGGGGTAATTTTCATTTTTGGGTGAACTGTCCCTTTAAGCTCTTCTGATTGGACATTGCGTTCAGCGCTTAACTGACACGTCTGTGATTGGCTCAACGCTGCAAAAACAGGTTGTGGAAACCTGGGAGACTCTTCACAGAGTGCAAACACAAAAACACACGGGAGCGTGTGAAAGCAGCCGCCACTCGTGAGATAAGAAAGCAGAGTGACTTTGGTTTACTCTCTTTATAAGCTCAACTTTATCATGATATACACAATATTCCCTAATTTTATATTGTCAGCAGAATTATTGCTAATATTCAATGTATCCCTATGGTAAATGCTCTTGGCCAAAGCCAGGTGTTGAAATGATCTGTGTTTGTGTGTGAATGGCTTGTGAGCATGTGATGTGGAGCGCCCAGGCGTCCGTCACTGCCCTCATACACACACACACAGGAAGTCTTATCGCGTCGGCACTTACAAACGCACTGATGCAGAGCGTCTGTTTTTCTGCCCAAATCTCATCGGCCCTCCATCAGAGGAGCAGAACACAAGCGTGACGGTCGGTGTTGAGCTGCAGACGAGAAGCGGCGTGTTTATCACTGAACCCTTGTGGACTTCCAGGTTATGAACTCTTTATCTGCAGGAAATCTCCCAGTGGTAAATGAGGCCAGTCATCTGAGGTCTGCTCTAGCAGTGTGTGTGTGTGTGTGTGTGTGTGTGTGTACAAGATTAACATATTCTGGGGTTCAAATTAGAGGTCTTCTCGGGTCCTAAAAACTGTACCCGACCCGAATCACTACTTTCCCGAACCCGACGTGCATACATTTTTTTTTTTTAAAGAAAAACCCGACCCGAGACAGACCCGATAAAATTAGACCCGAGTCCGACCCGACCTGACGCCATTTCCTTTAGAACCCGACTGGACCCGAACGTAAACGGCGTTTACACTGTGCACAGCCTGCAGCCCTGCGTTTCTCAAAAGTGCACTTAACATAGACGCGCAAGTGCAAGCGCGCTGAAGTGCTAAAATGTCAATCACACATCACTGTAACCCATTACGTCCTATAAAATTTGGCATAATGTTATTTACCGGACCATACGATGATTAGAACCACCATTCGTTTTCCCTGACATTTTTCGCAATTTCTGTTATCGCCTCCATGCTTTTCTGACAGTGTCGCGTATTTTTTAAATTGATTGACAGGCCTGGCGTAACGACAATTCAAATACTTGCATTTAATCAAACATCCATCCACATGATGGCGCACTAGTTCTTCTTGGCAAAGGGAGGGGTTGGTTTATGTGGAGCGAGCGACTGAGTAAATCAATGCGGAGGCAACCGTGCTTATGCTTATAGCCCATTTGCACGTAGAAGCGCGGATTCCCTCTCTCACTTAGAAAAGGTGAGAGAACGGTGTCGTAGAGTTGTTTCAAATACTGCAATTTTCTTAAATGCTCAACATAGTTTAAAAGAATTCGGGTCTTCTCGAGTCCATTTGGAAGAGGCATATTTATTTTAAATTACCCGAGACCCGAGGCCACTAATACCGAACCCGACCCGTGTCCGAGACACTCGTCGAGTTTTGGACCCGAACCCGCTCGGGTCTCAGGTCGGACCTCGGGTTTTCGGATCCAAGTGGACCCGTGACGACCTAGTTGCGCATGTCCCCACTAGGATAGTAAAAACTTAAATTGGCTACATTGTGGGCTTCACCTGAGCAAGACGGATTACTGAATTTACTAAATATGTTAAATCATATGTAAGGTTTTTGTGAGGGTTTAAAGGATGGACAACTTTACTAGCTCAGTATAAAAACCATGGAAGTCAATGGAAAGACCCCACCAAGATACAAAGCTGAACGTGTGTGGCCAGAGCCCAGCTCAATGACAGCTGTCAAATGTCATTTTTGTACGTCTACAGTACGTCTAAATTCATTATGAAATGAATACCTGTGGTATTTATGGCTCATATGTTGAGTGACGTTCATACTAGGGGGATTCCATCCAAACGTGAGGCAAATCTTTTCCAAGTTCGCAAAAAAAAAAATTTTTTAGTTTCTGATGCGCTACTTCAAAATGCGCATAAAATCAGGGTGAAGGACACATATGTACTGACATCCGTTTGCAGCTTCAACTCAAACTCGTTCATTGAGGATTCGACATGAGTGACGGCGCTCGTCAAAGTTGGCCTTTATGCAAATGAGCAGTGATGCAGTGGAATTAAGACACGGGTGTATGCTTCTCCTGTCGTCCATGAAGTGAGTGAGTGTAGTTCACGCACAAACACTGTATCAATAGTGTTTCATCAACATCACTGCTACTTCTGTCTAGGGATGCACCGATCCGATACTGCCATTTTTGCCGGATCGGGTATCGATCAGACGAGGCCGATCCAAATCCGATATTGTGCGTGTTATTTTTAAGCCCCACAAAAGGCACAAAACATTCTAAGTACCATAAAGTTTTCGTGCACTCTATTATAAGTGTCCTGAAGCCATTATGTGAGATAGAAATTAATGTTTATGCCATTAAATTCAAGATCACGTAAACTTTTCCCTCCGCTGCGGCTGTCAGTCATTCTCCATTCAGCATCAAACAGCGCGTCGCGGTCGGTCAACGGTGAAACTCTCTTCAAGATGATTCAATGTTACTATTATTATACTTGATCTGTAGATAAAGGTCTATTGTTTCGCATAAAACAACTTTATCTTGCTGGACTTTATTGCTGTAACTTAATCATGTTACTTTCTACCGGGTGTCGGTTAGATCACAACAGTACAGTCAGAGCATTATAACTGTTCTTCACGCGCACAGTAACTGAAATTTAAAACTGTTAAAAGAAAAGGCTGAATAAACTATTGCATAGATAGAGACTGTATAATACACTACGCATCAATATGTCTTTCCTTTGTGCTTTGAACTTTTCATTGCGGACTCGACGCGCTGCGCGCTGTGTCTCCCTGTGGCTTCAAGCGCATCATTCTGCGCTCGGGATGCGCATAATTGCTTTGTGCCGCGATGTATTGGAGCCTTTCATATCAATGCAGTGACGCAATAAAAGATTATTAATAGCCTTTCTTGTTCTGTCCTATCTATCATATGTTGCTGCCTCATTAAACAGCTGTGCTATACATTTAAAACATTTCTCAATTTTATAGAAGCCTAGGCTATATCTAAAATAATTTATCTTTTTGATTTTTGTTATCTTGTTTTTCATGAATGTATTTTACAACAATACAAAGAGCAATGTGTATTATCCACTAATCTAGTTTATAATAGCATTTTTGTCATAGATTATGATCATATATTGTTTTGATTTGTTGTTTTTCTTTATAATGAAGTTGTCTGTATTAAGTAGATTGTGTTTAACACACAAAAGAGTGATTATCAGTTCAACTCACAGAGAGTTATAGAAATTCTACTTGATTTAAAAAAAACTGCGCTGGTATCGGATCGGGATCGGTCGATACTCAGAATTTTTGGTATCGGATCGATTCTGAAAAAGATGGTATCGGTGCATCCCTACTTCTCTCTAAACATCCTTAAAAGCAGATGAATTAGCTGGAGGTCAGCAGGCCAGTGAATCACTGCACGTGTGAACGGGGCTTTATTACGCTTGTTTGTTCATCTCTCGTTTATCATGATTTCATTCTCTCTCCATATCAATGAACCCAGGTTTGTTTTTCTGCCGTTTGTCCGTCGCTGTCGTTCTGGTTTCCAGATATGTTTTCCACTGAGCGGCGGTCTTGTGTTGTATTGTTGTGGATGGATGTAGCCACATTGTCCCGGCTCTCTGCATAGACACAGGAAATGAGGAACATCTGTTTCCTGTCTGTGGAGCGAGCAGGAGAGATGAGCTCAGTGTGTGTGTGTGGGAGGAAATGAGCTTTTATAGGCAGAGAGCTCTGATACTGCACAGAAACCATCAGCGTCAGGCTGATGAAGCTCATATCACTGCAGATGTCACATCATCATATTTTTAATGTATTTAATAAAATATGAGCTTCACACTTTATACCTTCTGGACTGTTTTTTTTGGGGGGGCAACGATTAATCGAATCCAAAATACAAGTTTGTGTTTACATAATGTATGTGTGTACAAATATTTGCATGTGTATATACTGTATTTATACATATTACATTTTTCTATATAATATAAGTTATTACATTACATATTTTTCTCAAATATATACATGCATGTGTGTGTATTTATATATACAAAATATTTATACACAGTACTACACACACATATATTATGTGAACACACATAATTTTGGATGCGATTAATCGTTGCCCAGCACAATTTTTTTTTTGCGTTCGTCTTCGTCAAAAAAAAGTAAGTTCCGTCATCAATTTCTCTCCCTCGTCATTCCGAACCCAAAACTTTGAACACTGAAGCTGCTCTTCTGCTAGAGAACTCAACATCAGAGGTGTTTTCTAGTTCTGGGGATGTGTAGTGACCGCGGCGCTTCTGCTCCTTTAATATCTTGACTGTTTAACGATCCTCAGCGTTCACCTCGTTCAGTGGCCAGTGTGTAAACGCCCGCCGGCAGTGGCGCTGAATTATGCATCTCTCATAAGACTGACTCTCAATAATCCATTATAACGCTCAGAATACATCATCCCTGTGCAGGACGTAAACGCATGCATAGACTCATGTACAGTCGGTATGAAAGCTTCCTAGAATCTGCTTTCCCAGCTCCTCTCCATTAAAGTGACCCCATTTTTCCTCTTGCTGCTGTGAATCCTGCCTCTCTCAGTCACGGGCCGTGTAGTTTTAATAATGCTGCGGTCGCCCCCTGGTGGACGCGTGCGGCGCTGCCACTGCCCCAGATCTGCTGCCGTCTCAGAGACGCATGATGACATGGACGTCCCAGCAGCACTGGCCACATTAGCCTACTTTCCCACAGCTCAAACCAGGTCATGCTGATGTGCTGTCGCATTCATTATTCACCTCTTCCTGATGGAGAGCAGCGCCACTGAGAACTGCTGAATCTCACAGTGATTGGGGTTTACTCTGGCTTTCTGGAACACACTCCCATTGGAACGCTTGCATAAACCAGGTTTGCTTTGTAGGAGTTGCATGGATTGGTGTCTTTGGATGTAAATGACACTTGACCTCAGGGGTTTTAGAGTCCCAGCTGAGGTTGCGTTTGAAAGGAAATGCTAGCATACTGTGTAAGCAGAACTGTTGTATATGGAACTGGGTTAGAAGCATCTAAAAATGAGTGACCCCAACTCTTATCATTTTAAAGCCCTTCAAAGCCATGAAACGAAAGTTGAAATAAGTGCCCTGATTCAGATGGTCCTGAAGCTGCAAGAACACACTAACATGACTGACAAGAGCCAGCATCAGGACACCGACACACACTCAACCACAAAATTCAGCCCTAACTAATTATACAGGCACAAAAAGAAAGTCTTTAAGATAAAGAGGAGCTCTCTGGATTTCAACCACAAAAACTCACAGAATCTCACACTGCTGCTTTTATATAACACATTTCCCGTTATGAATTATGATAGTGCTTTTTTTTTTTTTTTTTTGGTCCTTTGGGTCCGATTGCTTTCTCACCGCCCCAGAGTTGGTTTCAATCGGGCCGAGATCAGAGTGATTCTTCTGGTTGCGCTTCTGCATGCACTCCATGTTTACTGCAAAATAAGTTCGAGCATACGTGTACAACATATGCCATCCTGTTCTAGCTGAAGTGTTCATGAATTTGCTTTTAATAAATATGAATATGAATTATGTATATGGATTTGAATAAACCTGATGTTTAATGAAAGATATAAATGTTTAGGCATACAGTGGAGTCCAAAAGTCTGAGACCACCAAGTGTTTCTACTGCAGATTCTTTTGAATTGAATACAAAATTCAGTCTCACTTTATATCAAGTGTCTTTACCTACCGTGTACTAACATTTAAATGAATAATTTATACAATGCAGTTATTGTGTACATCATTTCGGATTGTTTGTTTGTGTGTATGTGTGTGTCGGCAGCTCCTATGGTGAACGTGAGCGATTACAGTCACGCTGTGAACTCCGCTCTGACCGCTGGGGAGAACGGACCGGCCCTGGACCTCAACTCTGACTCGAAGGTGAGAAACAGCTCTTATGATCTTCATCACAGGCCTCAGACTTACAGGACGTGCCCTGGAACAATAACAGCTGCTTATTACCCCATCTCAGATGTTTTCACACTCGTACTTCAACAACGAGTGTTTTATGAAAAGACTTTTTGTTTTGTTGGTATCCACCTTCCCCATTGATTTCATATTTGATATGAGAATATTGGTTCTGGTTTGATTTGATTGGTTCTGATAACTCAAGCTAACCCTTGAATCATGCTAGTTAAATGTTACTACACTTGGATCCACTAGTGTTTGGAAACACACACACACACACACACACACACACACACACACACACATGGCTCACACTGCAGAGTCCAGTTCTGGAGCAACACCCGGAGGGACCTCCATCCCCAGCTGACCCGACTGTCTGCCTCCCAGACGTGACATTTCCCTGTCCGTCAAAGGCCTGTATTCATGCGGTCCGCGAGCCCTGAAGGAGCGCTGGCATTCCTGCCGTAACCTACAGCTCTCACATGAAGGGAGTCTTTCACAGACACCCTACACGAACACCAATGGAGGATGGAAGTGCTTTGTGACCATCTTTGTGACAATAACCGAGTTATCTAGCCAGATATTGCCTGTTTCCATGGCGAAACACATTCCACCCCCCGTCCCGTCACTGGCCTGTTCATTATAATGATGTAGGACCACCCCTGATTGAGTCCCGACAGATGCCTCTGTGTTTTTCTCAGGGTGTTTTCACACTCGGTCTGAACCAGAGTTCACTCCCTCCCCTCTCCTCTTGATCACGCCGTCCATGTGAATCCCGCTGTGAGCATTAGCGGCAGCAGTTTACCAATGTAGCAAGGCAATGACTTATTGGGTTTCACAACCAAAACTCGCATCCGTCTGCCACGGATGTATAGCAGAAGATGCAAAGAATAAGCATGTTCTACTTACCTTAGAAAATCACATAATCAGATTTATGTCATGCGTTATTTTTGCAGTTCACCTCTTCAAATTAAGCCAGATTAATTTTATACCGACTGAAGTGTACTGGAGTCCGTATGAACCGGACCCAAATGGACTCGAATGTGGTTCTCAACCTAAAGAATCGAATTCTGACAAATTATAACCTCCTAGCTTTCCCTAAAGCCATTGATTTTACTACCAAAACTTGACACGGATTGGCACTTGTGGACTTGTTGCAAAATATGCATCAAATGCTCAATAATGGCTGTTGTTTGGAGACAATTTATATAGCGCTTTATACAATACAGATTCATTCAAACAAGCTTCACATTAATTAACAGAAAAAATATCATTATGTATTACATTACATTTATAAGTATTACTGTTTTAAAATTCAATGTTTTTTATATTATATTCAGATAAAGTCAGTTCAATGTTGATTCGGTTTAATACCAGTGCAAAGTGCATCAATTATGATACAAGTACATAATTGTAAGGCATCTCTACAGAAGTCAGTTCAGTGATTCAATTCAGTTAAAAAACAGTGCAAATGTTGCAAAGCTGGTGTCACTATCCAGCTCAGTTCAGTTCACATTTTGTCATCTGATGGTGGCAGTGCAGATAAATCGATAATATTCTGAATATTAACTGTTAAACCAAAACAATACACCATAAATAGTCAATAACTTTCACAAGTTCGCCCGGATTGCTTTTAGACCAATAGGCCATGGCCGAGAGTCTGATCACTAGTGCATGCACACTTGTTTCATGCCCACTGCAGAAAATGAATGGTGAAATCAAGCGAACTCCTCAGCCTGGTGTGAAAACGCCCTCCTCTCTTCCCCTGAGCTTCTGCCCCAACTCTGCCAGCTTTAGTTGTGATGTTGTCTAATGCTTGCCCACCCGCGCACACACACACACACACACACACACACACCCCAAGTCTCTCCTAATGTGTCATCCCAGTCACTGCTGACCTGACCTCGACTCGGCTCACTGACTAATGTTGTGTTTCTCTCTCCCTTTCTCTTTTCCTGCGCATTCCACCATGTGTTCTTGCTCTCTTTTTTCACCATGCACATTCCTGTTTCGTGTCCGTGCACCCATGCAGTCTCTCTTCATGTTCCCATTCTCCCCGTCCTCCTCCACCCTCTCCTCACTCCCCCCCACACTCGACACCATCTCCGAGCTGGACGTGCTATCCGACATCTCCGAGGACGAGCCCGAGCTTCACCCCGAGCCGGAGCCTGACCCGGACCCTTTGACCTGGGTGCCCGAAGGCTCCTCTTTAGACGGAGAGGCCGCTTCATCTCAAGCCCTGTCGTCCTCGCCCGTGGAGTGTGTCTCGGGACCCGAGGACCCTCCAGCCCGGCTGTGTGTGTCCCTGCTCCGGCTCTGTGAGGGTCTTCCCGAGGACCTGCCCCTCTCGTCCCCTTCCCTCCTGCCCTCCTTCCTCCTCATCTTCGCAGTCCTCCTCTCAGCCTGCCAGTCGCTGGTGCTGTCTCTGCTGCTGGCGCTGCCTCTGGCCATGTCCCTCTGCTACCTGGAGCCCAAAGCGCTGGCTCACTTCAGGCCGGCGGAGGCCATGGCTGAGACCACCTCTTCAGAGGAAAAGCAGTGTGACCCCGCCGCCTAAACCGACCCTAACCTCCCCCGTTCCTTTCTCATGTCTGCCCTCCTCCTGAAATGCTACCATGTGCATTTTGTTGCCGTTTCCCCCCGTCTTGTAGCTCTTCTCTGTGTCCCGCTCCCCCTTCCAGTGCCAGATTTTTAGTGTATGATGCAGAATGTGTTCCTGCTCGCAGCTTGTAGCCACATTCCAGTGGGAACCTATTTATAGTCCACATCCTGTCTCAAAACTCCCCTCATTTATTAGACCTGAAACCGAATCACTCGACCAGCTCGAATCTTAACTTCAGATCTATACGCATTTGGATCGATTTCCCTCTCTTCTTAGATGAGAATTCATCATAGTCCTTCAGGTGTTTTATAAGGTTAATAAAGTCGGAAGATCAGAAAAGCAGAATGGGCATTGCATCACACCCGGGCTATGACATCGCTCCCAATGACGTCACACACCATGTGTGCACTTTGATTGGGGATTCAGGCCTTCCCATCATCCATTTCAACTTTCCGACAATTTTGTCCATTATTCCACCAATTAGAGTCCACAGGTGGAGGTCGTGGAGAAGCCAGACACGGACGTGGCCACATCCGTCACCTATGAATCGGCCATTGAGGTCTGCTAACCTTCCCAGCATGCATCTGTTATCATATTCATGTAATTAGCGCACAGTCCAAAGGTATTGTAGTACATGTTTTGAACTAATCTTCATCTTTTATCTCTGATGGCATTAGCAGACGGATAAAGGTGGCACTGGCGCTCCTGAGAGAAAGGTCTTTCCCTTTTGAGATGTAGATTGTTGTAATTCACTGTCTTATTTTATGTCCAAATGAAAGTGATGGGGTTCTTGCATCAGGGTTGTGTGATGTGAAATCTTTGCTTTGCTATTGGTTGATTCCTTTTATTTGCTTTTGTTCTGGTTTTTCTGTGCTTTTTCTGTTATGTGGCGTTTGTTTATTTCGATTGCAAATGAGGCACAAATCACGTGAGCTCTCTTGAGTGATCAAAAGGCCATAGATTTGTTGATTGATTGTCTAAGCAGTGCTTGTTTGATGACTTGTAATCATAATCAAATGCTGATTTTCCTGTTGGTTGGTTACTTCAAAGAACCCTGATACAGATCAACATGCAGGAAATCTGAAGTGTCATACAAGAAAGTCTGAGAGCACATTGAGAATCTGAGATTCAAGATCCAATTTAAACCTGGCTGCTGTTTTCAATTACACATTTCACTCAAATTGATATGCTGATAATATAATTTGTAAGGAAAATGGCATTCAATGATTAAAAAAAAAAGCATTTTCACGGGTGCTCTCAGACTTCTGGAGCCTTCTGTACATGTACTGTAATCATTTTCCTTTACAGAACATTTTGTGATGTTCATCAGATTTGAGCCCGTTAAGACTCCAGTTCATTACCATCTGTCTTTTTCCGTTTTGTTGAAATGTATGTGTTCTCATTTTTAATCCACAGAGCAAGTTGAGAGTGCAGGGGGAAAATATATATGTCAGACATAGCAATTTAATGTTGGAGGTTCGTATGTGATCAAAACTTTTTTTAAAGAAAACAAAAGAAAGCAAAAGCATAATGGATGGTGGACCTGTGTCCCCTCTCTGGCTACTGTCCTGGGCTGCCTCTCACTCTTCCTCTCTCAGGCTTTGTGTGCATGCATTAGTGTGTGTGTGTGTGTGTGTACACCCATGCATGGGCTGCATGTTACACCAGTTGCATGTCTGCAGGTGAACTGAATGTACGTGATGCGTGGTGATTGTAACATTCGTGTAAATGTCTTTTGGCAATGGTTTTCATAACAACACTAATAGTATTTCCCTAACCAGACAGGTTACTTTCTGCTTTGGTTGTGGTGATTGTTTACATTTGACTTTATAACTAAATGAAGTTACTCATCCTGGGGTGACCCTGTCAGTGCTAAAGACACCCGACTCATGATCACTTGCCAAATCACTCAACACAGGCTGATTTGGTTGGAAATTTGTGGCCTAAAAGTTTAAATCTGAAATCATTGTCTAGTGGTAGATCAATTATTGTGCATTTTTAATTCCTTTTGGTGTAAAAATGGCTAAAGTTTTGGCACAGTTCCAATTTTTCATGTTTCAATCTAAATGGCCATTGTGAAAGTACCCCTCATTTTCTCTACAAATGAAACTGGAATGAGAGTAAGTGTTTACTCATTATGGCACATTTCAGCTTTAATTGAAGTGACTTTGCTCACGGTGGATATCTGGTTGTGTGTCTTTGGCATTGAGGCAGTGAATCACTGCACCGCTCCAGTCCTCAGTATTTAAACAAGTCCTGCCTCACTGCTCGCCACAGTCGCTGACCTCTGACCTCTCACCTGACCCTCGTTATATGACCATTTAATCCATCAGTGGGATTAACAGGGTCCTTCAAATGTGGAAGACTGATTGATATTATTCAGACTTCCTGCTGTTACTAGACGGCTTATTCATTTGGATGTGAATGTAAATGAGTTGGTGTGGTATAGATGTACAGTCAGAGCAATAGGCTACACTGGTTTAAGCTAATTTTTTTTATCACAGAACATTTGTGAAAATGATTAATTTCAACGTACAACATGTAAAGGCCTGGTTAAGTCTTCACCGGCAATCGGTTTCAAACCACGAAACGAACTCCAAACGATCTTCGTTTTTGCCAGATTTCATTAGAAATTATGCAACACCCATTCAAACTGAAGAATTAATGGGTGAGGTGAAATTTTAAATGAAATCTGGCTAAAACGAAGTTTGTTTGCATGATTTTGAATTAGCCCAGTTTCATTCACACCTGTTCCTTTTTTGGATTTCACTTGATTTGCCTTCACAGTCTGTATTTCTGTGCCTCACGACCTCAATTTTCAAATGAAATATTCCATATAAATAACTTCCAAAGTTATTGTTCTAGTGGTTCGTTATTAAATATGTTCCAAATGTACGGTCTACATGGCCATCAGCCGATCTGCCATCATGAGTGCAGTGAAGTAAACTGGCAGACCCGTTCTGCTGTCAGGAGTGTTGCTGTGCTATCGGGTGTTTGGCCGGAGCTCAGGACTCAATAGGGCCGCTGGCGAGCAGTGAGGTCAGACTGGTAACAGGGGTTCAGGTCTCTCCATGACTAATCTGCTGGTTGTTGGTTGTCCCTTTGTCCTCCCTTGCCTGCCTCTCCCTGGTGTGATGGCCCCTTCAGGATTTGGATAAGACCCAGGAGGATGTATTGAAGCATCAGGCTAGCATTAGCGAGCTAAAGCGCAGTTTTATGGAGGCTACGCCCGAGCCCAGGCCCAGTCAGTGGGACAAACGCCTGACGGGCAGCCCTGCCACCACCCTGCGCTTGCAGGCTCAAGGGGTACGTGTGCTTGTGCTCGGGGTCCAGACGCCGGCATGCCCTCGCTGTCCTTCACCCCCTGCTCTCCTCCTCCGCTGGGTTACTGTGGCTGCTTTCTGTTGTACGGTGGGACAGTTGGGAACATATTCACAATAAGTCTTCATTTTTATCTCATTAAATTAGGCGTGTAACCATTCAATCGTTTCCTAGATGCATCGATTACAAATCCTGCCAATGCGTCGGTTTTGAAACGTGGATTTTTGGTGAATCGTTTGTTTCGGCCTTTAAGAATTTAAAAAAAATTGGAATATGGAATTATTTCCTAGGTGTGATCGACTCATTGCACTTGTTGTTATAATCCAAGTAGCCTGCATTTACATGCATTTAATGTGCTTGCTTTCGAGTTGTGCATTGAAAAAAAAATGTTAGGTTGTTTTTTCCCCTTTTTTTCCCTAAGACACATTAGAAGCATTTACATAATCCTATAAATGGGAAATACAGAATCGGGTCGAATCAAATCATTCTGCATTTGCAAAAATCATTCCTGAATCGAAACGAAAACCTATGAGTCATACACAGATTTACACCCGTGCATTAAAATACTATTTAGCATAACAGTGAGTCATACTCTTTGAGGTATCCAAATCACACTTTAAAAACATGCATGTGTGAGCAGAGCGGTACTGACGTGACTGGAAGTGCCTTTGGGTCTCCTAATGAAATCATTCCCCAGCGAGAGACGTCTTGCTAACACCTGTCACTCCTGACGTCACAATGTGCTGTTGTCTTATCGAGTCTAAGTAGATTTAAAAAGCCGCCTCATAATCCCAACTGTCTCACACACACACTCCTCCTGTCCTCTACACTGGCCAATGGCAGGGCAGCTCTCGATCTGATCGGGCATCACTGGCTCTTTGAGTTCTGTTGTTCATGGCTCTTTTCTTCATCACTGCTCGTGTATATTGTGTTGTTTTCCTCATTGCGACTGAACTCTTGTGTTTTCTAGCAGAAAGCTTCTCTCATTGTTTAGGTTCGCTGATCTCAGTTGCAGTTTTCAATCACGTTGTGTGTCTTTCAGCTGCACACATGCTCCTTCTGTTTATTTGTATGCGTTTTTAAATCATGCTTTTATCAGTCAATGTAAATGATGAGTTCCTGCCAAAGACTTTTCACATGCGTGTTTTATGCGTTTATGATTTTTGTTTTATTTGCACCCGTTTGACTTTCTTGATGCCGTCACCTGATTCTCTAAACCCCTGGTTCAGAAACGCTCCTCTCTGCATATGCTCTCTCTGTTCATTTTGAAATGCTTTTACTGCCATTTCTGTAGTGTGTGTGTGTACATGTTTAGTAGCTGTTCTAGTCACTCTCTTTAGAATCACTGAAGTGCTTTTGTGTTTCTCTCTCTTGTTTCTTCTGTTTCTGTCTGTTCTGTCCTCACACCCTCTCGTTTCGCTCCTGTCCCTTCGGTGTGTGTTTTCATGACGCCTGTAGAGTTTGGAAGAGGAGCTCACCTCTCTCTTTCTGAGTAAGGCGTGCTTCTCGGGGCTGGCGGGCTCCTGCAGTACCACTGCTGCTCCAGCAGAGGCCAGTAGAGTCTCCGCATTCACGATCCCGCTTCTCTCCGTCTGCTTCTGCTCACGGCTTTGTGTTCTCTGCCGACACATGCCTGCTTCTCTTTCAAACTCGCAGTCACTGTGCTTCTGCTCACGGCCTTCTCTTTCAAACAAAACCCAGTTCGTGCTCAGATCTGGCAGATCTATGCAGTTCTTGCGCTGCTGATAATGTTTAGTGAAGTTTTGTTTACTCAACTAAAAGAACGGCATAAGCTAAAAGATTGATTTCTTGGGATTTAAATATTGATTTTACTTGTCGATATCTATAGCAGATAGAAATTTCACAATTCTTGATTCTTGGTTTCAATACCAAAGCAGAAATGTGCAATCAAATAAACTGAGTTTTTAGATATATATAGATATATAAGTTTATATATATATATATATATTACAGCTGTCAAAATTAAAGTGTTAACGCATAAGATTAATTTTTCACTTTAATGCATTAACAATATTTATCGCAATTAATGCAGTATCCGTTTATTCCGTAATCCTTTGGCTAGCATTACATTTCTATGATCATGCTTTTATTCATGCAAATATTTTTAATGATTCAAGTGAGATAAGACACAGAGACACACACAGTTATGCGCACAGAAAGTTGCTTCGGACAAAGCTTGCATGGATAAAAACACACAAAATTATGTCAAATGTCCATTTTGTCGAGTACCTTTGCAAGCACAGTCTTAAAGGAGTTAAATGAAGTCTTAAGTGACCGTAAAGAGTAGTGATTAATGGGATGCGTGTCAGATCCGTGTCATGTGCGTCAGGTCTTAAAGTGACAGCAGCCTAATAAACCTGCTGTCATTTGTTAGTCAAAGAACAAAAGACAAATGACTATAAACTGTGTTTATTTCTTAGACAGCAGTTACAGGTTTTTAAATAAGCATTCAGAAATGCTAAAAAGTAATTAAATGTACAATAAAACCATCAAAATTAAAACACAATTAAGTGTGTCATTATGCCATTATATGCCGTATACATATTGTACTGTTCTAGACCTTCTAAATGATCCCTTTGTGCTGTAGTGATTAAGGGATAATGTACATCCAGCCTGTTGTTATCGCATATAACTACACAGTACACACTTATTACACGGCTACTTCCCACATAAATAAATAATTAGGCATTAAATATTGATCTGAGTTGAAATATTTGATTAGCTCTTTAAACGCAAAGCTTCCGCGGAGAGAGCAAACTAGACGGACATTTAAGGGATACGGTATACAGTCATAACACTTATTATAGGGTATTTCACCACATGAATAATTATGGAGATAAGAGAGCTCGATTTCAGATTAAACTGTTTTAAAATCGTACCTGTTTATATTTTATAATCCAATAGTGTACAAAACAATAATCACAAAATGGCAGCAGCTGCGTTTATATGAAACGAGAGTGAGACTGCGATGAATAAATAACTACACACAAATTGATTTGAGTTTTAATATTTTATTACCTCACCAAACGCAAAACTTCCACAAGGAGAAACCGTTCCCAGCAATCCTATATCACTTTAGTTATAGTGACGCCGATGAGCCTGTTATCAGTTTTTACTGGTTGTAATCGGTGGATAACACACCATTGGTGCGGTTGACCAATCAGAAGCCAGTATTCCCCGTGTAATAAGATCAGTAACACACATCATCAGTGTCGTGTCCGAGTTCATGTACGTGAGAGCAGCTCTAGAAGTCATTTCACTGCCAGACTGCTCATCAACTTCTACTCACTGGCCAGTCATTTTCACCTCTGCCGTCGTGTGTGTGAAACTTCTTGTTTCGCGTGTGTGTACATGATCTTCTAACTGCCGTCCTGTCCCCGAACGTTCCCGTACCCGCTCCCGCTCAGACCCTGTTTACACCTGCTGTCTCGGGCGATCCCATCACAAGTGTGGACCCGGAGACCTCTTGAGATCAGACCGCCGTGAGTGGCAGGTGTCAGCAGTTCCTCAGACAGCGTGTGTGTGTGTGTGTCTTTGAGTGACTGTGTCCTGTGGTTGCCTTCAGGTTCCTCAGAAAAGCCCTCCTCATCCCGAGAGCGACAGCAGAGACGCCAGCAAGGTCCTCGCTCAGCCACCTAACATCACCTGAGCAAACACACACCTAACACTGCACACACACACACCTCATCCCTTTTCCATTGCAGACATCACGCCTCCGCCTTCAGAGATCATCATCATCTGTCTGTCCAGCCATGCTCTCTTCATCTTCAGCTTGTTATGACTGTGTCTCTTCTCCTTATGTTGCTTGTTTGATTATATATGTGTGGTGTTGCAGTGCTTTTGGACCTTAGTTGGATCGGATGCCATGTTTGATTCGCTGTGAGCGATAGATGATGTACAGTGTGCTCAGTGAGATTTATATACAATATCTAAACATCCTTACAGCAACACAGATTTAACTGAGAGACTATAGTGTGTGTAATGTAGTTATTAGGTTTGTTTCCAGGGAGTAAATCCTGACAGTGGACCCTTTTCACAGACTGAAGACGTGAGTTATTAACATCATAAATCTAGCAGTTTAATTTGAGAAGAAAAAAAAAACACTATACTCTGTGTTTTATTAGCTGTCTTAATATGACAGTAAACTCTGTAAAACTTTCTAACACAACTCCTAAGGGATTGATGGCAAATCTGACATCTTTCTCTCGTCTGACCAACGTAATCAATCTCGAGTTTTTATTCTTCTTTTGTACAGTCGTGGAAACACTATCATGGGATTTTATATTTGGAAATTATATTTGCTGTCGTCTCCCATACAAGTCGAACCCTGCAAATGTGAAAGGTCTATTGTTGTTGTTTTATTTCTTCTTTTGGGTGTCAGTCTAGGAAAATTAGGATTAAGATTTTATTATTATTCATCGTTTTGCTGATTCTCAAGCACACCTCGCACAATTAAATGTTTCCACACACTGAACAGACTGTACGTCTCTGACTTGCATCGAAATGGCATTGATTTTGACTAAGGTCTGCAGGAAGTTTGTTTCCTTCAGGTTTTTTTTCTGTGGTCATCGTTTGTTTTTTGCTTTTCTCTCCATCCTTCGTGTGTGTCTGTGTCGTTGTCTGGTGTAGAGCACAGAGGTCAAACCTGAAGTGAACGGCCAGCCAGAGTTCGTAGAGGTCGTGGAAGAGACCGTCGTCATCGAGGAGGTCATCAAAGCCAAGCCCAGAAGCCCCGCCCCCGAGACCCCGGTTACCGTGGAGACGGAGGTCAAGGAGGACAGGAGTTTATCCTCGGACAGTGAGAGCGAAGAAGAGGAGGCGGAGTATCACGCTCAGACACCCAGTGCGAGCATCTCCGTTCAGCAGATCGAGGAAGAGCCTGAGGAAGAACAGGAGGCGGGGCTTATACAACAAGCCCCGCCCCCTGTGGTAGAGTTGCAGCCCATCACAGAAGCAGAACCAGCTGACTCCGCCCCTAGCGCAGAGGAAGAGCAAGCAACCGCACAGCCTGAAGAGGAAGAGTGTACAGACAAGGACGACGCTCCCAATGGACACGCCCCCGCTGCCGAAGCCCCGCCCCCTCTCAGAGCCGTGGAGGAGGAGCCTCCCATCGTCAACGGCAGCGTCTCTCGCGTGGAGGCGGAGCTCCTGCCGCAGGTTATCTGTTGCTCGGAGGTAATTGACGTCGTGAGCTAGCGGAGACGCTATCCCTGCTCTTCTCCTCATCTCCTCTTCCATTTCCCACTCCTCCCTCGTCCTGGAGGAAGATCCCACTCGATCTGCGCATCCGTCTCTCTAGCACTCGTTTAAGGAAGAGAAGCAGTATAAATGAAAGTGGTTCTGTCCGCTTTAACGTCAGTCATTCCATCCTCTCGCCTTTAAGTTGATTTTATGTTCCATCCTACTCTACTACACACACACACAGTTGGGGGGCTTATATTTTGTGTGCTGCATGTTGTGTATCGTCGCATGTTTCATACTTGATATCCTAATTATAAGTTAGCTTGCGTTGATTCTTCATTCTGCTAGCAGAGATTCTGTAACTTCAGTAATGTTACTGAAATGATTTGATCACATTGATAGGAATAGAATGGCGATATGTTGAGATATCGTGCTTTTGCATGTGTGAGCTGTCTTACCAACACTGCCAAAGATCACTGAAACCAAAACTACACCCATGTACCGTCACACTGTTTGGCTTGTGATATCTGGGTTTGGCTGCATGCGTTATATACCAAAGACGTGTAGTGTGTAGTGACGTCAGAGCGGTGTGTGTTCCTCACACTCACGGCCTCTGTCTCTCTGTAGCCTCCTGTGGTGAAGACTGAGATGGTCACGATTTCAGACACGTTCGCTGCTCAGAAGACGGAGATCTCCACGAAGGAGGTGCCCATCGTCCACACGGAGACCAAGACCATCACGTACGAGGCCGCACAGGTCAGAGACCAGTCACATGATCCCCGTATTTCAGTACTGGGTCAGAACCATGGTTTAGAAGACGTATTTGAAACAAACCAACCCATGTTTATTGTCTTATTGAAACAATGAAACTGGGGCTTTTGAAGGGATGAGGTGCTGATTGTTGTTTTTCTGTATTGAGAGTTTTGTTGAGTGCTGAATGTGTGTTTGTTCTGTGTGTGATTGACAGTTGGATGGTAATGGAGACGGGGAGCCAGGAGTGCTTATGACAGCTCAAACCATCACCTCTGAGTCACTCTGCACCACCACCACCACACACATCACCAAGGTAACACACACACATCACCTCTGAGTCACTCTGCACCACCACCACCACACACATCACCAAGGTAACACACACACATCACCTCTGAGTCACTCTGCACCACCACCACCACACACATCACCAAGGTAACACACACACATCACCTCTGAGTCACTCTGCACCACCACACACATTACCAAGGTGTAACACACACATCACCTCTGAGTCACTCTGCACCACCACGCACATCACCAAGGTAACACACACATCACCTCGGAGTCACTCTGCACCACCACCACACACATCACCAAGGTAACACACACATCACCTCTGAGTCACTCTGCACCACCACACACATTACCAAGGTAACACACACATCACCTCGGAGTCACTCTGCACCACCACCACACACATCACCAAGGTAACACACACACATCACCTCTGAGTCACTCTGCACCACCGCCACCACACACATCACCAAGGTAACACACACATCACCTAGGTAACACACACATCACCTCTGAGTCACCACACACACATCACCTCTGAGTCACTCTGCACCACCACCACCACACACAGCACCAAGGTAACACACACACACATCACCAAGGTAACACACACACATCACCAAGGTAACACACACACATCACCAATGTAACACACACACACACATCACCAAGGTAACACACACACATCACCAAGGTAACACACACACACACACACACACACATCACCAAGGTAACACACACACACACACATCACCAAGGTAACACACACACACATCACCAAGGTAACACACACACACATCACCAAGGTAACACACACACACACACATCACCAAGGTAACACGCTTGGGATTTTTAAAGAGTCTTGGTTAAAGTGTTATAAAGTCATGAACCAAACCAATCTGCTACGAGGACAATCACAACATTACAAACTTTTATTTGAAGCAAAAAATACAAAGGCACCAGACTGAACGTAACCGCTTTAGTGAGAGAGCACTGCAATCCCATGAAGCTCTGCGAACATGTCATTTAATTGATAACAATGGAGAAATACGGAACGACTTGTGTACAAATGTTGATTATATATATATATACACTCACCTAAAGGATTATTAGGAACACCTGTTCAATTTCTCATTAATGCAATTATCTAATCAACCAATCACATGGCAGTTGCTTCAATGCATTTAGGGGTGTGGTCCTGGTCAAGACAATCTCCTGAACTCCAAACTGAATGTCAGAATGGGAAAGAAAGGTGATTTAAGCAATTTTGAGCGTGGCATGGTTGTTGGTGCCAGACGAGCCGGTCTGAGTATTTCACAATCTGCTCAGTTACTGGGATTTTCACACACAATCATTTCTAGAGTTTACAAAGAATGGTGTGAAAAGGAAAAAACATCCAGTATGCGGCAGTCCTGTGGGCGAAAATGCCTTGTTGATGCTAGAGGTCAGAGGAGAATGGGCCGACTGATTCAAGCTGATAGAAGAGCAACTTTGACTGAAATAACCACTCGTTACAACCGAGGTATGCAGCAAAGCATTTGTGAAGCCACAACACGCACAACCTTGAGGCGGATGGGCTACAACAGCAGAAGACCCCACCGGGTACCACTCATCTCCACTACAAATAGGAAAAAGAGGCTACAATTAGCAAGAGCTCACCAAAATTGGACAGTTGAAGACTGGAAAAATGTTGCCTGGTCTGATGAGTCTCGATTTCTGTTGAGACATTCAGATGGTAGAGTCAGAATTTGGCGTAAACAGAATGAGAACATGGATCCATTAGGGGTGGGGGAAAAAATCGATTCTTAGATGCATCGCGATGCGGACGTGGACGATTCTGAATCGATTCACAAATGTCAAAAAATCGATTTTCCCCAAAAAATGTAAAAAAAAAAAAATGTTATATATATTTATAATAGCCTAACGTAATATTGACGGAACTCTGAAGCGCGGAAGTGCAGTGGCCGGACCGTCTGCGGCGTGCACATTACAGAGACGCGATGGCTGAGCGCGCTAAATCCAAACACACTCCTTGTTAGGTTAAAAGCTGACATGTGGAAATATTTTGGCTTCTGAAGTTGAAGGGGGAAAGGAGCTGGACAAGAGCCACCCTAGTTGTAAGCTTTGTAGAATAAAACTAACGACGGAAACACGACAAATATGAGAAGCCATATGACACGTTTCCAGCTAGAGGAGGAAAAACACTCGGCTGTACCAGTCGTTATAATATTAATTTACTACAAGTATGCTCCTAGTTCAGGCACACATTTATTTTCCGGTTGGTTCTTTGCAATGTTAATAAAATATATTGTACGTTAATTCTTTATGGGTCATTACTTTGTACTTTTAAAGCAAAGTATTTATAGTCACACACACACAAAAGATTCAGATAATCGATTCGTAACATTATAAATGTCTTCACTGTAACTTTTGATCAATTTAATTTATCCTTGATGAATAAAAGTAATGATTCTTTTTTCTTTTGCCAAAAAATTAAATAAAAATTCTTACCTACTCCAAACTTTTGAACGGTATTGTTTAATGTTACAAAAGCTTTCTATTTCAGATAAATGCTGTTCTTTTGAATTTCTGGGTGATTCTCTGAATTGGGTGCCCTTCAAGTCCCCCAAACGTGCTTCAAAGATTTTCAATTGAAGGAAATCACAAAATGCCTTTTAATGCTGTCAATTAATAGAACCAGGTGCCTTTGCATTATAATGCAACACAATTGCTTTAAAAAAAATTTATTTAAAGATAATGGGTTGCCTAAGTAGACAACAAGCATGTTTGCATGTCCTCACTAACCATCATTACATTTTCATTGAATATCAAACAAATAAAAAGTGCAATTAATACCAAAATCTTGCTGCTAATATAATCATATGTTGGTCTAGTGTATTTTCGTTTACTGTTGTGAAATGGAAAATCAATAATCGCTAATCGAAAATCGACTGTAATCGAATCGAAACTTCAATAATCGTAATCGAATCGGGAAATCATACAGATTAACCACCCCTAGGATCCATCATGCCTTGTTACCACTGTGCAGGCTGGTGGTGGTGGTGTAATGGTGTGGGGGATGTTTTCTTGGCACACTTTAGGCCCCTTAGTGCCAATTGGGCATCGTTTAAATGCCACGGCCTACCTGAGCATTGTTTCTGACCATGTCCATCCCTTTATGGCCACCATGTACCCATCCTCTGATGGCTACTTCCAGCAGGATAATGCACCATGTCACAAAGCTCAAATCATTTCAAATTGGTTTCTTGAACATGACAATGAGTTCACTGTACTAAAATGGCCCCCACAGTCACCAGATCTCAACCCAATAGAGCATCTTTGGGATGTGGTAGAACGGGAGCTTCATGCCCTGGATGTGCATCCCACAAATCTCCATCAACTGCAAGATGCTATCCTATTAATATGGGCCAACATTTCTAAAGAATGCTTTCAGCACCTTGTTGAATCAATGCCACGCAGAATTAAGGCAGTTCTGAAGGCGAAAGGGGGTCAAACACAGTGTTAGTATGGTGTTCCTAATAATCCTTTAGGTGAGTGTATATATCCTATATATATATAGAGAAAGAGAGAGAGAGAGACGGTATATTTATTTTTATTTTAAGTTTATTGCAAAATATGCATATATAAGTATTTTGAGTGTAGGGACATTGGCTTAATTGCGTCACCTGCAGTGCTTCATGGGAGTGGGCGGCGCTAAAGACATCTTTTGGGCGTTTTCTTGTTTTGACTCTGATTGTTGGATTTTTCTCCACAGCATTTATGGGTGATGCAGTTTTTCACCACATACTCCATATATATAGCTCACAGTCGAGCTGACTTCACCGGTTTAGAAGTTACCGTTAAAATTCAGCTTCCTCGTGGGGCAAATGAGTGCAGTTTTTCCTCCCGGAGTCGGCTGTTTGGCTCTGATGCAGAACTGACAGAACGCAGTCGTCTTTTCCTTCCCCTGAACAGTAAACACCGAGGAACGTGCTAATGTCCATGTCAGAAGTGGGTTTAGTCTGATCTAGGACCAGTGTTTAAATACAACTAATCAAAACTCACACTACACTGAAAAAAACATGGTGTAGGATTTACTTTAACAATTACCCTCAGAAATTGCTAGTAAATTCCACAAATAATTTCACAGAAACATTCAACTTTGAAGCAAGAACTGAAATAGTATTTTCTTGTAAAACGTACTAAAATAATTAGTTTTAATTGCGACTTTGACCAAAATCATTTTTACAGTGTACTTAAATTCACATTCCTGATCCTCTAAAACTGCTACTTTAATGTTTTATCTGAATCCAATGTTCTTTTCTCCATTATTCCTGCTGAGCGTTGTGTTTGACTCAGATGTGTCGCATGACGTCCGTCTCTTTAATGATTGACAGACACTAAAGGGCGGGCTGTCAGAAACTCGCATCGAGAAGCGCATCGTCATCACGGGAGACTCGGACATTGATCACGATCAGGTGAGATACACACACTCGCGCACACACACACACACACACTCACTCAGTTACATGAGACTCACACACACACTCATTCATACATACAAACACTCACTCACTCTCTCTCTCACACACACACACACACTCACTCTCACACACAGACACACACACACACACACACACACACACACTCACTCAGTTACACAGAGAGACACACACACACACACTCACTCACTCACACACACATACACACTTACTCTCACTCACACAAACACACTGTATTTTTCTTAAAGAACAAAAGAAAAAAAGATTGACAGACCATGTAGGCCAAAGTAGCGGTGGGCGATAAGACCAAAATCTTATTTTATTTTACTTTGTTTTATTTATTTGTGTTATTAATAAGATCAAAGAAGTAATTTACAAATAATAGGACAAATACAGTACAAGATAAAAAAAATAAAAATAAACAGCGCTTTTTTTTATTTATTCAGCTATAGTAGGTCTAATTTACAGCAACACTCAAATAAGAAATTGAATAATCAAATGTAAAATTAAAACCTGGCGTGGTCTTGACTGTATGAATTGAATATAGATGAATCCATATTAATCAACAGCAGTTATTGACTGAAGAGCAGTGAGTGTTTGATAATGACAGGCCGCAGCTGAGCTGATCATATATGATACAGTAATATCTCTAACACAGATCGTGGAGGCGTTTCACTCGTGACCTGAGCGCTGTACGTACAGTGTGTCTCTCGCTGGGCTCGCTCGTGGTGTTCAGTGTGATGGCCAACAGTTGTAGAGTAGCTGCTCATTATAACCCTGAGCTGTTCTGTGACGCACACACACTTCCCTGATACACCGGTTACCATAGCGATGAGACTGAGACATGGTTGTCGCAGGTCCAGCGCTGCAGATGCATGTTCCCCGTCATCTGTGTGTCATTCAGTTAAGTTTTCATTCTTGTGTTGAGTAGAGTTGTTCATTTTTTCAGTTGAATCTTTTGTTTGGTTTGTGTGTGTGTGTGTGTGTGTGTGTTTGGTTGTGTCTCTGGGTCACTGCGTGGGGTCAGGCGTTGGCCCAGGCTATAAAGGAGGCCAAAGAGCAGCACCCTGACATGTCGGTCACTCGCGTGGTGGTCCACAAAGAGACTGAGCTGGCCGAGGACGAGGACTGAAGGACAGGTAAGCACATGGCAACTCACCATGGCAACAGCAGCGCTCTTGACGACTGGCTCCTCCTCCTTCCTCCTCCTGCGCCCAGAGCCTCTCGTTTGTCCCCTTTGCTTTGTC
Source organism: Tiaroga cobitis (assembly GCA_030578255.1). NCBI lineage: Eukaryota > Metazoa > Chordata > Actinopteri > Cypriniformes > Leuciscidae > Tiaroga > Tiaroga cobitis. The sequence goes on along the minus strand of CM060610.1, from coordinate 41,079,175 downwards.
TTTTTCTTGTGTTTGTCTCTTTATTTCCTCTGTCCTGGATCTGCCAGCTGCTCAGTGTTTAATTAAACAGCGGAGACTCTCACTCAGGGCTCCCTTTCTGAGCAAACTGGATCTGGATTCATTTTACCATAAAATTACATTATTTTAGAGGTTCCTCATATGACTCGTATACCAGTAAAAAAATCAAACTTCGATCCCACAGCTAAAACTACTAGCCTAATATAAATTTAAAACATGATTAAAGATAATTAAACAATGAGTAATACAATAAGAACAAATAATGAAATTACAAGCAATAGCACAAATAAATGCAATAGAACAAAGATGCAAATTAAATCAGGTTTTCAGGTCGGTCTAACTGTCATTTCATGTACTGAAATTTTAAATGAAGTAATCAAATGTAAAATAACACTGCATTATGGTCACTGTATAAATTGAAAAGATGAATCCTTATCAAAGTTAGAAAACGTATTCCGTCAAGAGCAGTAAGTAATTCTTTTCTTTGTCTTTTATTTAAACATTAAAACACATGGCAGCAGGAATATTAGGCGTCTGTCACTTTAAGAGCTAATGCACAGTAGGGCTGTCAATCTTCCTTTAATACGATTTGAATTCCATTCCTTTTTTTTTTTTTTTTTTTGAATAATAATGTAATATTAAATCCTCAAATTCATCCTTTTATTAATATTTACGACATTACTCAGGCTTATGGATCGCCAATACCACTATAGCATGTGGTTGTTGTTAAATGTTCTGTCCACTAGAGGGACATCTAACATTACAATAAACATTTTATTTGTGCTGAATATGGTTGAAGCGCTTCCGATGGTTTTCGGCTGATATCTCCGCGAAACCACCACCAAAAATTCTGAAACTTATATCGTTCTTTTCAGATATTTGCGCTTGGGGGGCGCTTTTTTATGCTGTTAAACATTTACCATTTTTGACCATTGTTATGATGTTATGATCAGACCAAACAAAAAAGCATTTCATTTTCACATGTGTGTAAGCCAAGGCGGCGAGAAAGGCAAGATTGCATACATTTAAAAAAAATATATACATACAGCAATATTCGAATAGTATTGATTTTTTTTAATATTCAAATTATTTTCGGAATTCGTTCCAACAGCCCTAATGCACAGATCTATATACTGATACTGTGCACACTCATCCTTCCCCAACTGTTTACGTTCACTTCAGACAGACTGTGTACATAGCACAGCTGATTGGTTGTTGTTGCATCAGCGGCCAATGATCTGCGGCTCAACATTCAGACAGTGTGTTGCTGTTAGCAGTGCAGCGCTCTCTCTTGAAGCCCTCCCTCTATAATAAATATGTCTGAAAACATATCTCCATCTCCGCTGTTAAGCGGATGTCCCTTTAGAGAGAAATGCACGTTTCATACGTATTAGCTTTCGATTCACATTTGTTCGTTTTAAAGTGGACATTTTAAGCTTTAGCCTACATAGGCGATATTTTGTTTCAGTTCTCGCGCCTCATTTCACAGAGATCATGAAACCGTGCCTGATTGTTTTATTTTATTTGACAAAAGCACAACGTTTTCTTGTTATTGTGAGTTTACACACAAATAAAAGTAGTTGCGAATAATGTATTATTATTTTCTGTATGACCAGAAATGATAGAGTATTTAAAGTTGTTTCCACTGTTGATAGGAAAATGCAAGTGTTTGCGCCCGCGCCGTGGATGTGTTTAATGGACTGTCCCTCCCTTGCGCAGGAAGCGGGGTTTTTTTTCCAGAAGCCCTTGAACATAGGACTCGTGGAATACAGTAAATTATAAGCAAATGTTTGTGTTTATAGTTCATATCACACACCAAATGCACTCCTGTAACTTTCAGCAGAAAAAAAAAGTGCGGTGATGACCTCACACCGCGGTAGGCATTTCATTAACGCGATATTGCGGTGATCGTCACATCGCCCTCCCTCTTCCCCAGCTCCACCTGTGTAGATCTGCGATGGGTTAAATCATGTCTGTCACATGTGCAGCAGCAGCGCTCTCTCAGAAGCCCTTCCTCTTCCCCAGCTCCACCTGTGTAGATCTGTGACGGGTTAAATCATGTCTGTCACATGTGCAGCAGCAGCGCTCTCTCAGAAGCCCTCCCTCTTCCCCAGCTCCATCTGTGTAGATCTGCGACGGGGTAAATCATGTCTGTCACATGTGCAGCAGCAGCGCTCTCTCAGAAGCCCTTCCTCTTCCCCCAGCTCCACCTGTGTAGATCTGTGACGGGGTAAATCATGTCTGTCACATGTGCAGCAGCAGCACTCTCTCAGAAGCCCTCCCTCTTCCCCAGCTCCACCTGTGTAGATCTGCGACGGGTTAAAGCATGTCTGTCACATGTGCAGCAGCAGCGCTCTCTCAGAAGCCCTCCCTCTTCCCCAGCTCCACCTGTGTAGATCTGCGACGGGTTAAAGCATGTTTGTCACATGTGCAGCAGCAGCGCTCTCTCAGAAGCCCTTCCTCTTCCCCAGCTCCACCTGTGTAGATCTGTGACGGGTTAAAGCATGTCTGTCACATGTGCAGCAGCAGCGCTCTCTCAGAAACCCTCCCTCTTCCCCAGCTCCACCTGTGTAGATCTGCGACGGGGTAAATCATGTCTGTCACGTGCAGCAGCAGCGCTCTCTCAGAAGCCCTTCCTCTTCCCCAGCTCCACCTGTGTAGATCTGTGACGGGGTAAATCATGTCTGTCACATGTGCAGCAGCAGCGCTCTCTCAGAAGCCCTCCCTCTTCCCCAGCTCCACCTGTGTAGATCTGCGACGGGGTAAATCATGTCTGTCACATGTGCAGCTGCAGCGCTCTCTCAGAAGCCCTGCCTCTTCCCCAGCTCCACCTGTGTAGATCTGTGACGGGTTAAAGCATGTTTGTCACATGTGCAGCAGCAGCGCTCTCTCAGAAGCCCTCCCTCTTCCCCAGCTCCACCTGTGTAGATCTGTGACGGGGTAAATCATGTCTGTCACATGTGCAGCAGCAGCGCTCTCTCAGAAGCCTTCCCTCTTCCCCAGCTCCACCTGTGTAGATCTGCGACGGGTTAAATCATGTCTGTCACATGTGCAGCAGCAGCGCTCTCTCAGAAGCCCTTCCTCTTCCCCAGCTCCACCTGTGTAGATCTGCGACGGGTTAAATCATGTCTGTCACATGTGCAGCAGCGCTCTCTCAGAAGCCCTCCCTCTTCCCCAGCTCCACCTGTGTAGATCTGTGACGGGTTAAATCATGTCTGTCACATGTGCAGCAGCAGCGCTCTCTCAGAAGCCTTCCCTCTTCCCCAGCTCCATCTGTGTAGATCTGCGACGGGTTAAATCATGTCTGTCACATGTGCAGCAGCAGCGCTCTCTCAGAAGCCCTTCCTCTTCCCCAGCTCCACCTGTGTAGATCTGCGACGGGTTAAATCATGTCTGTCACATGTGCAGCAGCGCTCTCTCAGAAGCCCTCCCTCTTCCCCAGCTCCACCTGTGTAGATCTGTGACGGGTTAAATCATGTCTGTCACATGTGCAGCAGCAGCGCTCTCTCAGAAGCCCTTCCTCTTCCCCAGCTCCACCTGTGTAGATCTGCGACGGGGTAAAGCATGTCTGTCACATGTGCAGCAGCAGCGCTCTCTCAGAAGCCCTCCCTCTTCCCCAGCTCCACCTGTGTAGATCTGCGACGGGTTAAAGCATGTCTGTCACATGTGCAGCAGCAGCGCTCTCTCAGAAGCCCTCCCTCTTCCCCAGCTCCACCTGTGTAGATCTGCAACGGGGTAAATCATGTCTGTCATGTGCAGCAGCAGCGTTCTCTCAGAAGCCCTCCCTCTTCCCCAGCTCCACCTGTGTAGATCTGCGACGGGTTAAAGCATGTCTGTCACATGTGCAGCAGCAGCGCTCTCTCAGAAGCCCTCCCTCTTCCGCAGCTCCACCTGTGTAGATCTGTGACGGGGTAAATCATGTCTGTCACATGTGCAGCAGCAGCGCTCTCTCAGAAGCCCTCCCTCTTCCCCAGCTCCACCTGTGTAGATCTGCAACGGGGTAAATCATGTCTGTCATGTGCAGCAGCAGCGTTCTCTCAGAAGCCCTCCCTCTTCCCCAGCTCCACCTGTGTAGATCTGCGACGGTTTAAATCATGTCTGTCACATGTGCAGCAGCAGCGCTCTCTCAGAAGCCCTCCCTCTTCCCCAGCTCCATCTGTGTAGATCTGTGACGGGTTAAAGCATGTCTGTCATGTGCAGCAGCAGCGCTCTCTCAGAAGCCCTCCCTCTTCCCCAGCTCCACCTGTGTAGATCTGCGACGGGGTAAATCATGTCTGTCATGTGCAGCAGCAGCGCTCTCTCAGAAGCCCTCCCTCTTCCCCAGCTCCACCTGTGTAGATCTGTGATGGGTTAAAGCATGTCTGTCACATGTGCAGCAGCAGCGCTCTCTCAGAAGCCCTCCCTCTTCCCCAGCTCCACCTGTGTAGATCTGCGACGGGTTAAAGCATGTCTGTCACATGTGCAGCAGCAGCGCTCTCTCAGAAGCCCTCCCTCTTCCCCAGCTCCACCTGTGTAGATCTGCGACGGGTTAAAGCAAAATTTTGTTTGTCAGTTTACCTTGAGATTATAAGATTAATACTGACATACATGCATAATGAAAAATAGTACATACTTCAGAAAGATGAATACAGAGTCAATAATTGGTTCTTGAGATTTTGCTTAAAATAAAGAAAAGACCTTGAATTTTTCAAATTTCCATCCAACTTGTTCCATATCTGCGGTCCCCGGCACACCACACTCATACCAGTGCTTTTTAGTCTCCGTTTTTTCCCAATGATAATGTGCTTGTTTCTAGTGAGAAAAGTGTGCCGGGGATAGCGGATAGGAACAAGTTCACACAATCTGTCATTTAGTCCAAAAACCACCTGATACATAATACATGCATTGTGAAATATCTTATATTCATTTAGTCTTAGAATACCATACCTAAAAAACATGGAGCAGGTTGGAGCATTGGAATCAGACCATGATATGGCACGAATAATTTTTTTTTTTGCAAAATTTCTAACTTTCTTAGATAAGTATGATAAGTGTTGCACCATATAATATTGCAGTAATTTAAATGGGGTCAAAGAGAGTTTTATAAAGAATAATTAGTTGCATGTGGAAGCAGATGTCTAAGCTTAAAGAACAGACCAACATATTTAGATAACTTTTTAACAAGGTATTCAATATGGTGTTTAAAATGTAGGTGATCATCTATAACGACGCCCAAAAACTTAGTCGTCTTCACTCTCTGTAGTATCTCTCCCTTTATTTTAATCTGGAAATTTAAATCATCAATGTTATATTGTTTTTTATTTGGACAAAATATTTAGTTAGTTTTGCTAGTATTTATAGATAATTTATTTACTTTAAACCAATTATCCACATTTTGAAGCTCTTTGTTGAGTAGTTGTTGAAGTTCAAATTCATTGTTATGTGATAAAAACAAGGTAGTGTCATCTGCAAAAATTACTTTATGCAGAGTCTTTGAAGAATTTTCCAGATCATTAATGTAAATAATAAAGAGGAGAGGACCTAATATGGATCCTTGTGGAACCCCACATTGAATATATTTGTTTCCTGATTTCTGTTCGTGAATAGTTACGTATTGTTGCCTCTGATATAAATAGCTCTTGAACCAATTCAGTGCTTGGCCTCTAATACCATAATGGTGCAATTTATATCTTAAAGGCTCACAGTGATGTCTGTGAGTTTATCGGCAGTAGCAAGTCTCGGTACAATCTCTATTACCATGCCAATCTCCCGAGAGCTGTCATAACAGAACTGATATTTTTTGCCAATTTCCCAGTAAGTGGCGATTTTGTTCTCAACGCGTGAGATGGAAATGCTGCTTTATTCGCAACCGTTTTATGCGAAATTCTCATTTTTCTATTCGCAGCTATGACTGGAAAACTAGTTGTTAAGCCCTTTAGATTAGTTGTGTTTTGGTGGAGCTGTCGTATCAGCTCTGAGGGGAAGCGCTGTCACGTCTCCCGGTGACCTCTGCCCTGACGACACACTGAAGTTCTCTGAGCGCAGAGATGAAAGCGCTTCCTGATACGCTTCCCTTCGCATGTGTCAACACTGGGAGACTGGGTTTAGAAACATCACAGCTCTGCCACAGTGTTTAGAAATTACACTGTGTGTCTGATAACCATTTGACGGATGAAGAGACCGTCGGAGAGGCATTTCTAGAGTGTTTCGTTCACTAGAAAGTAAAGCTGAGCTCTCAGTGTTTCTCAGTGTCAGATCGTTTAACAGCACGTCACACCGCGCGAGCTTGACTGGAGGATTAGCGTGTGTTAGCATCCGCCTCCACCAAAACACTCAACTAAAACGCTCCTGCCACTGAATTGGAGTGCCTGATCATCGGTTTTTAAAGAAGTTGTTCTAGTGCACTAGTTCAAGAAGATTGAGGGGGTAAAGCTCCTTGCACACTGAGTCCAAATTTTTTGCACGTTAAAAAATAAATACGACCTCACGTTGTCAATCACGTTTACACACTGCCTCCGAAACTTTCGTCATTCGGATCGGGTAAAATTTTCTGCGTTTTGCGCATCCGTAGCAAGCATTTTGAGGTGTGTTGACAATTCCAGAACTGCTCGGGATCAATTGGTTCATGGAAATTGGTGGTTTTCTTTTTAATATGTGGCTCCAGTATCACTCGCAAAACATCAAACTGAGCCGCTGACATCCTGAATTAAACTCTGAATCTCTCGGGATGATCCCACAGCGAACTTTCCTTCCTCTTTACACAATCTCTGGATTGTTGGATGGATTCCTCTTTGTATTTCTGTTTTAAAGAAGAGAGAGGTCAGCAAAATCATCCTCACTGCTTGAAGACTCCATTTTGTATTGTTTTGTGAATTTTATCGCAACAGATTCATTACTGCGCATCGGACTCAGTGTGCAAGGTTTCTGTGCGTAACCAATTTTTAGGATGACGAATACGCAAATTTCGGACTCGGTGTGCAAAGCCCTTCAGATGTCTCCTCATACACTGCAGGTTCCCCAAATGGAGGTTAGTGAGTGGATGGAAAAGGAAACAAGTATATCAATTAAACTGAATAAATGTGGCTGCACAATAATCATGATCAAAGGCTGGGTTAGTTAAATAACTGTAGTCTGATGCGCTACGTGTTCCAGAGTGAAGCGCGGTGCGATTAATCACATTATAGTTATCATATACTCTTTACAAATAGTTTTAATTTTACATTGCAATAGTAATTTACCACAGTAATGTACTTCGGTCTTAATTTTTATAATTAAAGTTGAAACATACCACTAATAATAATAATTATTATTATTATTATCGACATCAGAGAACCGTGAACCTACAAATGTGTCATTAAAATATTGGATACGTTTTTAAATCTCAGGCAGTATCAAGTAATAAAATAAGTGCATGATTAGTGAAACACTACGAGCAGGTCAAACGAGTCCAGATTAATCAGCACTAAAACACGTATCAGTGTGTAAAACCACGGAAGCCATTATGAAACGAACGGAAGTGTGTCAGAAGCTTCGGGGTAAGATGTGCCAGGGAAATGTTGATAATTATTCACGATTTGATTTGTTCGAAATGTAAATATTGTCAGGAATAGTGCCTTTTTAGCCGTTTTACTTGAAATGTGATCTGTATTCCTCAATGATTCTCCGCACATGACGCAGTGCAATAGTGCCGTGAATACAGAGCCATTAGTTTGATCTCATGTACTCCACTCTGCTTGTGAGCGTCTGGATGTGTGTGTGTGTGTAATAACTGTGTTTGCTCTTCCCCAGAGCTGAAGTCCCGCACGTTCCTCCAGAGGTCATCTGTGGAGGAGAGCAGCTCTGGTCCTGCACAGAAACTGCTTCATCGTCTATCATTCAGAACCACTTAGCTAACATCTGTAGCATTTTATTTTTTTAGTGTTTGTTTTATCTCTTTCCCTCAAAAGATTGTCTTTACCATCTACGAAGGCTAGATTTCTGTTATTTTTATTGTTGATTAGTAATTCACATTTCTAGTCTGGATTTGGAGAAGAATCACGTCGTGGAGGAGTACAGTGTAATAATAATAATAATAATATGAGGAGCGTGAGCATATGAAGGTGATACTGAACAATTTAGGGGGTGGGGGGCGATGGGGGCGGGGCTAAAGATTGATTGATTGATTGGTTTTCATGATGTGTTTTATAAGGGACCAGCAGCACAGGACAGTGGCACTGTGTGATTTCTCATTGGTGGACGGCAGTGCCAATCTTTCCTCTATGCAGTCAAGTACACACACACACACACACACACATTCCACCGAGGGGAGGAGGAACGCCTTCTACCTCTAGCAACAAGACGAAACCTTACAAACTCCAGAAAACTTCAAACCTAGGCAGCTCTTTGGAAAGTTTGGGATTTCCAGCCCTTTCCTGGCACCAATATTCATATATATTTGTAGAAACCTGTTTTTTTTTTTTGTTTTTTTTTTTGTTTTTTAATCTGATGATTTTGAGGAAGTCGGCCTGTTTGCCCTTTTAAATCTTTTTAATCTCTTCCGATACTTTTGATGAAATGATCAAACGCGACCAAACTGCCAGTGCTAATGTCTCTCTCCTCCCTCTCTCTCTCTCTCTCTCTCTCTCTCTGCTTCTCCTGTCTGCCTCATGGACCCTGTGTATAGCAGTTCATCGTAGGATTGACTCTCTCGTTCTTTTTTTAAGCAGCTTTGAATGATCTGTCATGTTTTTATGCCCCACCCAACCCATTGTGTAACACTCTTCAAAATAAAGTTTGTTTATTCTCTAATAATCCTGCTCTGTCTCGTTGATCTTCTGGTATTGGTTTATGTTTGATGTCAGTAGCTCTTTAGCATTAGCATTGCTGTTCTTTGTGTTGTTTAAGTACTAACAGCATTGCCATCCATCCACACGTGTATCAGCATAATCGTCTCTGAGATTTCTGTGAATGATAGACACTAGTGAGTTTTAGAGAGTGGTCAACACAATTATTTCTTTACCTGACAAAACAAGCAAATTGGGTTTCACTTCTCAGGATTTTCTCAATCTAATCTTTCCACCGTACTGATGTTTACGCTTGTTTTTTTGTCTTTATAAGTCTAATTGTTCTGGCTTTTCTACTTTTTCACATGTACAGGTGGGGATTCACGATAACTGTTGGATTGATCCTTTGCACATTTGCGGGTAAACATCTATAGTGGAAAACGAAAACTACAACCAATTGTGAAGTTTTGTTTCAGTGTAAGTTTGCGTCGCGGGCACCACCTATTCCTACACATTTGAAAACACTCATATAGCAGCAATAGTCTAGAAGCACAGATATATTTCCATTCGATTAGCAATCCCCCTCGCACACCCGCAGCTGCTGGATAGGCGTGTAGGAGGAAGGACCAACAAAATCAAAAACAAGAAAATCCTGCACACTATCAATTCTTTGTCAAAGTATCAAATTACTTTATTGGCATATGGAAATGGCTGAATGACCGAAACGTTCGCGGCCAATGAGGTCATTTTGATGCTTTTGCTAGTATTGATGGTGTGGAGGATTTTTTTTTTTTTTTTATACAGATCTGGAAATTACTCCAATCAATCCACACTCCTTAGGAGCCAAAGACAAATGTTTCACCCTGGTGGACAATAAATATATTCTAACCTTCTCACAACAGGTACCGAATTAATATTGTGAGGTAATAAGTGTCGGATGGTTCTTTCCAATTGTACTGGGCACCAGCTGAGCAATTTCACCTCCTGGGCCATTAAGAGCAATCAAAAAGATTGGTTTGTCAAAAGATTGGAGGAAGTTTGTCATCTGATCAATCTGAAGGATTGATATCGTTAACTTGTAGAGCCTCTTACTGTATTAGCAACACAAGTGTAATAAAAGGGAGTTTATTAACAAGAGACAGACGAGAGGAACTCATTACTAGATTAATACCATGAGTGGATAAAGCAGTGAAGTACGTGAGATCGATAAATGCTTGTGATTGAGTTGGATGTGACAATGACAGTTATACTTTACCTTATTAGTGCAGAGAAACAACGGTTTATCTTTTCACTAGATAGTCTAACCCTTATTCTGAACTCCACAATAAACTGAATGAATATATATTAACCAATATCAGCTATGCAATATCTATTTCAAATTAAAAACATAAACTGACAATACACTGATGCTAAGGTCTCTGGGAAGAGGATTGGTGGCGTGACGGTGAGGTCTTCCACTGGTGCTGAAGCCGGAGTCTGTGACAGACAAGAACCGTCTCAGACTTCATGTTCATGCTGGGACACGCAGAGGACAGAAGATCCTGAAGATCTAGGACACGCAGAGGACTGAAGATCTGAGAAGATCCTGAAGATCTGGGACACGCAGAGGACAGAAGATCCTGAAGATCTGGGACACGCAGAGGACAGAAGATCCTGAAGATCTAGGACACGCAGAGGACAGAAGATCCTGAAGATCTGGGACACGCAGAGGACAGAAGATCCTGAAGATCTAGGACACGCAGAGGACTGAAGATCTGAGAAGATCCTGAAGATCTGGGACATGCAGAGGACAGAAGATCCTGAAGATCTGGGACACGCTGAGGACAGAAGATCCTGAAGATCTGGGACACGCTGAAGACAGAAGATCCTGAAGATCTAGGACACGCAGAGGACAGAAGATCCTGAAGATCTGGGACACGCAGAGGACAGAAGATCCTGAAGATCTAGGACACGCAGAGGACAGAAGATCCTGAAGATCTAGGACACGCAGAGGACAGAAGATCCTGAAGATCTGGGACACGCAGAGGACAGAAGATCCTGAAGATCTGGGACACGCAGAGGACAGAAGATCCTGAAGATCTGGGACACGCAGAGGACAGAAGATCCTGAAGATCTGGGACACGCAGAGGACAGAAGATCCTGAAGATCTGGGACACGCAGAGGACAGAAGATCCTGAAGATCTGGGACACGCAGAGGACAGAAGATCCTGAAGATCTGGGACATGCAGAGGACAGAAGATCCTGAAGATCTGGGACATGCAGAGGACAGAAGATCCTGAAGATCTGGGACACGCAGAGGACAGAAGATCCTGAAGATCTGGGACACGCTGAGGACAGAAGATCTGAGAAGATCCTGAAGTCTGAGAAGATCCCGATGATCTGGGACATGTTGTGGTCAGAGGATCGACAGTGGGGTGAGGGTTATCGGTTTAAAGTTCACATAACAGTCTCTTTAATGTTTTTCCTAGGCATTGTGCTGAACACAGTGTCCAAATATGAGTGTGTGATGTTGAACTTTCACCTGTGTATTCATGTATACCTTGTGTGACAAACATCACTTATTAATAAGCGGATACAGTTCTGTTGATGGATACGGAGAGGATCTGGCGAACTGTCTGTGAAGATCTGTCCTTTCTCTGTGGCTTCACACACACACGTGGACTGGCTTCAGACAGCAGGTCCTGTCCTGATAACCCTCCTCTTGTTATCTGAAGGTACGGTCCACAGGAACTCCATCACATTGAACTGAGGCTTTCTCCACATGCCAGGTCAAACTGCTTTTTTTTTTAGTTCACATTTGCTCCAATAGCAAAATCCATAATAGTGTTTCTATGACTTTACATAAGACGAACACATCGAGAGATTGATTACGTTGATCAGACAAGAGAGAGATCAGCTATTGTGTGTTAACTCTCAGACCGCAGCGTTCTCGATCCCTGCTGTGTCTCTGATCATGTTCTCTCAGCACAGGTGTGTGTGTGTGTGTGTGTGTCAGGTGCGGCTCCTTGTCTCTGTCCGGCGTCTGTGGCGAGGCCTGTAACTGAGCTGAGACGCGGTGTCTCTCGGGTCTCTGATCATGTTCTCTCAGCACAGGTGTGTGTGTGTGTCAGGTGCGGCTCCTTGTCTCTGTCCGGCGTCTGTGGCGAGGCCTGTAACTGAGCTGAGACGTGGTGTCTCTCGGGTCTGTGGTCATGTTCTCTCAGCACAGGTGTGTGTGTGTGTCAGGTGCGGCTCCTTGTCTCTGTCCGGCGTCTGTGGCGAGGCCTGTAACTGAGCTGAGACGCGGTGTCTCTCGGGTCTGTGGTCATGTTCTCTCAGCACAGGTGTGTGTGTGTCAGGTGCGGCTCCTTGTCTCTGTCCGGCATCTGTGGCGAGGCCTGTAACTGAGCTGAGACGCGGTGTCTCTCGGGTCTGTGGTCATGTTCTCTCAGCACAGGTGTGTGTGTGTGTGTGTCAGGTGCGGCTCCTTGTCTCTGTCCGGCATCTGTGGCGAGGCCTGTAACTGAGCTGAGACGTGGTGTCTCTCGGGTCTGTGGTCATGTTCTCTCAGCACAGGTGTGTGTGTGTGTGTGTCAGGTGCGGCTCCTTGTCTCTGTCCTGCGTCTGTGGCGAGGCCTGTAACTGAGCTGAGACGCGGTGTCTCTCGGGTCTGTGGTCATGGCCAGTTCTTCCTCTGCTGGAAGACACAATCAACACAAACACATGAGCAGTCGAAGTCTTGAACACACTTCACAGAAGACCTCTAGAAACCCTCAGCTTCTCCTCTGCACGGTGTGTGTCTGTTTAACCTTTGCAAACTACACACTGAAGTGCTTAAACCAGCCTAGGCTAGTTGGAGGGTTTTAGCTGGTCTCCCACCTTGACCAGTTAAAACCAGACTGGTCAGCTAAAAGAAAAAGTGTCCAAAACCCCAATAAAATCACCCAACCAGCTTAAGCTACTTTACTCTGAGCTGGTTCAGCTTAGGATAGTTTACTCTGAGCTGGTTCATTTTAAGCTAGTTTACTCTGAGCTGGGTCATTTTAATATATTTTACCTTGAGCTAGTTCAGCTTAAAGGGTTAGTTCACCCAAAAATGAAAATTAAGTCATTAATTACTCACCCCCATGCTGTACCAACCCCGTAAGACCTTCGTTCGTCTTCGGAACACAAATGAAGATATTTATGATTAAATCTGAGAGGTGCATGACTGCTACATAGGCTCCCTAAGGGAATGACACCGGACGGCCCAGAAAGTCATTAAAGAAAATGTTTAAATATTCCATGTCACATCAGTGGCTCAACTATAAGTTTATCAAGCGACGAGAATACTTTTTGTGCGAAAAAACAAACAAAAATAACTACTTTATTCGACTATTCCTTTTCTTCCTTGTAGGCCTGAAACGAGACTTCAAGAGATTTCCACGACGCACGCGCGAGAACTGAACTGAAGTAGTTGAAGGAGATCGCAATTCTCACGCATGTGTCGTGGAAATCTCTTGAAGTCTCGTTTCAGGCCTACAAGGAAGAAAAGGAATAGTCGAATAAAGTCGTTATTTTTGTTTGTTTTTTCGCACAAAATGTATTCTCGTTGCTTGATAAACTTATAGTTGAGCCACTGTTGTGACATGGAATATTTAAACATTTTCTTCATTGACTTTCTGGGCCGTCAGGATTCATTCCCTTAGGGAGCCTATGTAGCAGTCATAAACCTCTCAGATTTAATCATAAATATCTTCATTTGTGTTTCGAAGACAAACGAAGGCCTTACGGGGTTGGTACAGCATGGGGGTGAGTAATTAATGACTTAATTTTCATTTTTGGGTGAACTAACCCTTTAAGCTAGTTTACTCTGAGCTGGTTCATTTTAAGCTAGTTTTCTCTGAGCTGGTTCAGTTTAAGCTAGTTTATTCTGAGCTGGTTCATCTTAAGATAGTTTACTCTGAGCTGGTTCGACTTAGGCTAGTTTACTCTGAGCTGGTTCAGCTTAAGCTATTTTACTCTGAACTGGTTCATTTTAGGCTGGTTTACTCTGAGCTGGTTCAGATTAAGCTAGTTTATTCTGAGCTGGTTCATCTTAGGCTAGTTTACTCTGAGCTGGTTCAGTTTAAGCTAGTTTACTCTGAGCTGGTTCAGTTTAGGCTAGTGTTGTCTGAGCTGGTTCAGCTTACGCTAGTTTACTCTGAGCTGGTTCATCTTAAGATAGTTTATTCTGAGCTGGTTCATCTTAAACTAGTTTATTCTGAGCTGGTTCATCTTAAACTAGTTTACTCTGAGCTGGTTCATTTTAAGCTAGTTTACTCTGAGCTGGTTCATCTTAAGCTAGTTTACTCTGAGCTGGTTCAGTTTAAGCTAGTTTACTCTGAGCTGGTTCGGCTTAGGCTAGTTTACTCTGAGCTGGTTCAGTTTAGGCTAGTTTACTCTGAGCTGGTTCAGTTTAAGCTAGTTTACTCTGAGCTGGTTCGGCTTAGGCTAGTTTACTCTGAGCTGGTTCAGTTTAGGCTAGTTTACTCTGAGCTGTTTCATCTTAGGCTAGTTTACTCTGAGCTGGTTCAGTTTAGGCTAGTTTACTCTGAGCTGGTTCAGATTAGGCTAGTTTACTCTGAGCTGGTTCATCTTAAGCTAGTTTACTCTGAGCTGGTTCGGCTTAAGCTAGTTTACTCTGAGCTGGTTCAGCTTAAGATAGTTTACTCTGAGCTGGTTCATCTTAAGCTAGTTTACTCTGAGCTGGTTCAGTTTAAGCTAGTTTACTCTGAGCTGGTTCAGTTTAGGCTAGTGTTGTCTGAGCTGGTTCAGCTTACGCTAGTTTACTCTGAGCTGGTTCATCTTAAGATAGTTTATTCTGAGCTGGTTCATCTTAAACTAGTTTATTCTGAGCTGGTTCATCTTAAACTAGTTTACTCTGAGCTGGTTCATTTTAAGCTAGTTTACTCTGAGCTGGTTCATCTTAAGCTAGTTTACTCTGAGCTGGTTCAGTTTAAGCTAGTTTACTCTGAGCTGGTTCGGCTTAGGCTAGTTTACTCTGAGCTGGTTCAGTTTAGGCTAGTTTACTCTGAGCTGGTTCAGTTTAAGCTAGTTTACTCTGAGCTGGTTCGGCTTAGGCTAGTTTACTCTGAGCTGGTTCAGTTTAGGCTAGTTTACTCTGAGCTGTTTCATCTTAGGCTAGTTTACTCTGAGCTGGTTCAGTTTAGGCTAGTTTACTCTGAGCTGGTTCAGATTAGGCTAGTTTACTCTGAGCTGGTTCATCTTAAGCTAGTTTACTCTGAGCTGGTTCGGCTTAAGCTAGTTTACTCTGAGCTGGTTCAGCTTAAGATAGTTTACTCTGAGCTGGTTCATCTTAAGCTAGTTTACTCTGAGCTGGTTCATCTTAAGCTAGTTTACTCTGAGCTGGTTCATCTTAAGCTAGTTTACTCTGAGCTGGTTCATCTTAAGATAGTTTACTCTGAGCTGGTTCAGCTTAGGCTAGTTTACTCTGAGCTGGTTCAGCTTAGGCTAGTTTACTCTGAGCTGGTTCAGTTTAGGCTAGTTTACTCTGAGCTGGTTCATCTTAAGATAGTTTACTCAGAGCTGGTTCAGCTTAAGCTATTTTACTCTGAGCTGGTTCAGTTTAAGTTATTTTACTATGAGCTGGTTCAGCTTAAGCTATTTTACTCTGAGCTGGTTCAGCTTAAGCTATTTTACTCTGAACTGGTTCATTTTAGGCTGGTTTACTCTGAGCTGGTTCAGTTTAAGCTAGTTTATTCTGAGCTGGTTCAGTTTAGGCTAGTTTACTCTGAGCTGGTTCAGCTTAGGCTAATTTACTCTGAGCTGGTTCAGTTTAGGCTAGTTTACTCTGAGCTGGTTCAGATTAGGCTAGTTTACTCTGAGCTGGTTCAGTTTAAGCTATTTTACTCTGAGCTGGTTCATTTTAGGCTAGTTTACTCTGAGCTGGTTCGGCTTAAGCTAGTTTACTCTGAGCTGGTTCAGTTTAAGCTATTTTACTCTGAGCTGGTTCATTTTAAGCTAGTTTACTCTGAGCTGGTTCGGCTTAAGCTAGTTTACTCTGAGCTGGTTCAGTTTAAGCTATTTTACTCTGAGCTGGTTCATTTTAAGCTAGTTTACTCTGAGCTGGTTCGGCTTAAGTTAGTTTACTCTGAGCTGGTTCAGTTTAAGATAGTTTACTCTGAGCTGGTTCAGCTTAAGTTATTTTACTCTGAGCTGGTTCAGCTTAAGATATTTTACTCTGAGCTGGTTCATCTTAAGCTAGTTTACTCTGAGCTGGTTCGGCTTAAGCTAGTTTACTCTGAGCTGGTTCAGCTTAAAGGTATTGTAGGTAGGAATTTTATAAAAACTTTGTTCCAAATTTGTTTAAACTTTCTGTATATATCAATGCATAATTAAAATGTAAGTACTCTGATAAAAAGAGTATAAAAATTGAGTGACTCTAGACCGTTTAATCTGCACTAAACACAGCTCATTATTTCCATTCGGGACGAAACAAAGGATTGGATTAGGCGACTGTCACTCTCTCGCAACCATGGCAACCACCCTTTTGCCACACAGGACCTGCCCACTTGCGCGCGCATCCGTTTGATTTGAGGAATTCAAGAGGCACGGAACCTAGGAATAGCAAAACAATGGCAGAAAAAGACCAATCAAAATTCACATATGCAGTTCACGAAGGCAAACCAGGCAAAAAAAGGAAGACAGTAACGTTACTAGAAAAGGTAATGAACAAAAAGTATTTGGATGAACAACAAAATAAAACGCATGCCATTATCGGCGTGGCTTTCCAGCGATGGCGAGAACTGAGAGACCTCAAGGGGCTGAAAAGTGACGCCTGGATGGCTATATTTCTGCTGGACAGGTAAATCTTTCTTTTTGTATTTTGATCATACATATTTTTTTCTTTATGTTTTCATGAAGCATGTGTCATTAGCACACGTAGCTGCCTAATATAGCTAACATAACATTACTTAGCGAGCCGTAGTAGAGATGATAAATAATATATATGCCTAGCTCAAGATGATATAGTGTTGAATTGTGCATAATTTTGCTTTAGATAACTAAATACATGTTTAACAGATAGTAGGCCGATCCGCATCCAGGAACTTTTCTTAGAATTATATTTACCCTCTGTCTAACTCTTTTACCGTGTTCACCTGGAAGTTTACCTGCACGTTTTTTTCTCCTTTGTTTTGTTTTTAAACAAAAAATCCCTCGACCCCGGATCTGTCCTGGAGCTGACGATGCGGTACTTGTCTCTGGAGTGTAGTCCTCATCAGAGTCAACAATGCTTTCATCATGGAAACTCTTACATGCAGAACACCATATATGTTATGAATGTTACACGAAATTCATCTTCATCACAGTGTAAATGATGGCAATGGGAAAACGTGTATCATGCAACCTGTTTTTAGCTTTGCCTTATAGATAACTAGCTCGTTAGCGAATCAATAAATATATATTTTAAACTTTACCAATATCAATATGCTACTTGATAGTGAGTACTAAAATACATCTTATTTGTTTATCTTCATAATGATAAAGTTAGATTTTTTTATTACATGTGATTCTGACATGATGTCACTACATGCACTGCGCTCCTTCCTCTCCGCTCGTCTCAGGTAAATAATGCGTCTTCAGCTCAGCGGTCGGAGTCGCGCGTTCATGTGTTTTGGAGGCGTGGCTTTGGAAGGAGCCCAGAAGGGAGGGGGTGGAGTGAATGGAAATAATGAGCTGTCTTTAAAACAGTCGTGAGAGGTCTACAGACACTCGATTTTTATACTTTCTTTTTCAGAGTACTTACATTTTAATTATGCATTGATATATACAGAAAGTTTAAACAAATTTGGGAAAAAGTTTTTTTATACAATTCCTACCTACAATACCTTTAAGCTATTTTACCCTGACCTGGTTCAGCTTAAGCTATTTTACTTTGAGCTGGTTCATCAGCGGCTGATGGTAACTCCTCCACCAGACCAAGTCTTTGGGGAATCGCTGCTAGTTTCTCTGTAGTTTTATGGTTCACACACACTCTTTCATTGTTCAGTAGCGTGATCAAACAGCATCTCTAATGCTTCCTCATCCAGACACTGTTATTTTGTTTTTTGTTTTGTTTTTTAATTACACATAAGAGGGATGAGAAAACATGAGGTTTTCTCTTTGATCGAGGGAAGAAAAAGAAAGAAATGGTTTCACTTTGTTAGAAAGATACAGTATAGAATTTATTTGTGTGTCCAAAATTGGTACAACTTTATTTTACAGTGTTTTGTTACGTTACATATAGAACTAACTTTAAATTATGCATAATAACATGTTAATAACCCTAAGCCAAAGCCTAACTCTATAGTATGTTGTTATATTTCTCTTTAAATGTATAATTACACAGTAACTAAGACACCTTAAAATAGTGTCAATTTCCGATTGCTGTCTTATGATGATGATGATGATGATGAATAACAGCTACCATACATGACTGGGAAGGTGTTAATACTAGATGTGAGATAAAAATCATATGACTGCATTGAAAGATAGATATGTTTTAGTAAAATCACTTTTGATGTTTCAAATAAAAAATTTTGTTGCTTTAAACACACATAACTCATTATTCATGGTTATTGACAGTCAGCCTGTGAGTTATGATGGGAATATATACAGATTTAAGGGGGATTTACATTTATACACATTTACATTTATAAGTCTGAATATGTAGAAATCTGAATATATAATATATATGAATATATATTCTTTTGAACTTTCTATTCATCAAAGAATCCTGAAAAATACAAATATAAGATGGTTTCCACAGAAATTATGAAGCTGCACAACTGTTATTTCCAACACTGATAATAATCATAAATGTTTCTTGAGCAGCAAATCATCATTTTAGAGTGATTTCTGAAGGATCATGTGACACTGAAGACTGGAGTAATGATGCTGAAAACTCAGCTTTGATCACAGGAATAAATTACACTTTAGCCTACTATATATTCACATAGAAAACAGATATTTTAAACTGTAATATTTCACTGTTTTTACCGTATTTTTGATCAAATAAATGCAGCGTTGGTGAGCTGAAGAGACTCTTCAGAAACATTGTAAACCCCTCAGCGACCCCGGACTCTCGATGGCAGTGTGTACACATGTGTGTGTAGATGTGTGTCTTACTCTGGCGGATCCTCCAGCTCAGGTGAGCGATGACCAGCAGCAGGAGTGCCGACACGGGCAGGAAGATCCCCGTCCACAGGAACCATCCCGGGACCCGGTCCAGGAACGCAGCCGGAGAGGACATGCTCGGCTCGGGATCGGGATCAGGGCTGTGAGGTAAAGCTGAAACCCGTGATGATTTAGAGGGATTTACAGCTGCTGGTTAATGCTTCACTGACTGACCTCTGAACTCCAGATCTGCTGCTTTTCTCTGTGTTCTGTGTTGTTATCAGAAGAACACATTACATCAACAAAGACAAACACACTACCAGAATTAGAATGAAGTTCATAGATGACTTTATTCTGAACTGCTGTGATTGTATTATCTGTGAAACACAGCGAGCAGTGCTGTTGTGCAGGGAATGAATGACAGGAACACTAACAGTGGAAGAGTGTTGGAGAATAACCGCTTGTCTGTTCAGTTTGTGCAGAATTGGGTTTTCCTGCCGCTTGTCTGTATGATTACTTGCAGCCTCTGATAAAAGCAAACGCTTTAATTGGACATGTTTCAGTGGAGACCAGTGTTCGGGTCGCCCTGACATTGAGCTGAAGAGCATAGATCACATGAAACACACATGACATGAGATTTTGAAATGATTTATCGAGCTGTGGTTCGTGAGTCTGACGGTCTGGTGTTTCTCAGCGTCGGACGTGTTTCTGTTCGCCACAACCCCACAACACAATTGTTTTCCTCTAAAGACTGTCTTCAGTTATTTAGATGAGCACCTTCATTTTCATGAAGATTAAAAAGCCTTGATCATGTCTGTGTGTTTTGTGCTCTTGACAGCTTCATTTACATACGGTGGCATTTATTAAACCGGCCCAATGCAGCTTTGATCTCTCTCTCTCTCTCTCTCTCTCTCTCTCTCTCTCTCTCTCTCTCTCTCTCTCCCCCCCCCCCCCCCCCCCCCCCCCCTTCTTTCATTTCTTATGGTGTCTTTTCCTCTGCAGAGATCAATGTTTTTTCTTGACTTTCCGCAGAGATCAGAGCGGCTCCGCTGATTATACATCAGTCCAACCGCTCTGATTAAACTAATTGTTTTTTTATATGTAGACTAGGCTACACTCCGTTCTCTGTTTGCATCATGATTCTTGCTAAATTGGGTTTGCTTTGCTTTCTCATGCACTTTAAAAACTCAAAACAGCCCTAATAGACTCACAGAAAAGGGTCATAGAATGCAAAATCTCCATTTCCCTGACCTTGTGTTAACATTTAGTCTACTGTATTATATTTCATCCACACATTTTTAATGATGAACATGGTCAAGACTTTTCTGCCTCGCTCAATGTCCTCCAGTCCTTCCTTCTCTGATTGATAGTTCGGACTCTTTTATCAAATAAAAGTCTTTCAGTACAGACGTCCTCCTTCAGCTCGAGCTCCACGTGTCTCTGCTGTGAAGTGCAGGTTTCATTAAAATATTTGTTAAAAAAAGAAAAGAATAAAAATCGTATGGGTTTGACTTAAGGTAAACGTCACAGAAATACGGTAATGGTCTAAATCCAATTCTTTCCCACTTTTACTATTAATGCAATTATTTGAATTATTGAAAGAAAATATTTGAGGGAAAAATGAAGGAAAGATGGCAATGAATGAACAAGATGAAATGGCTTTTATGTCTCTGTATGTTCCCTTCACTCAGCTGTGCGGTTGGTGGCTACAGCTTTTCATCATGGAGTGTGTTTGGTGTCGTTCCTCCAGACTGGAAGAGGATTTGTGCTGTAGACTGAGATATACTGAGACCTGCTTCCAGGCGCCCGACTCCAGTGATTCATCAGTCAAGGCAGAATGACGTATAACTGAGCGACTGCTTTTCAACTGCTCTGATTTGGCTCCAAAATTTCAAAATGAACTAAAGGATAAAAACTTTTGGTTGCCAAACACAAGTTTAATAACTGCCAAAGAAATTGGGGAATGGGGAAATTTACCTCACTGATGATGGCACTTTAGATTTCTAAAGTGCTCAGATGACAGGTTTCGTGTTTTAACTGCTGCTCTCTTATGCTTTCACTGATTTAATTGCTTGACGGGTTGAAATTAACATCCTGTGTCTTTTCATTACAGATCTGAACTGAACAGAGTTTCACCAATGAGATCATTTATTTTATATAGTCACACCCAGAAACTAGCAGGGTGTTGCTAGTTTTCATTGGTGACTGAGGAAATAAACACTGTCTTTATACATTTATCTGCTTCTAAAATAACAGTTTGAAGACTTCTGCAATGACTATTAAATTAGATGCGTTTCCTTCTGCAAAAAAACATTTGTCCACCAATGATCTGTGAGTTGTTAGCTTATGCGTTTCTCCCATTACCATTTATATGCATAACGTATGATTGTACATTCATGGTAACGCCTCATTATTAATAACAATAGAAATTATTTTAATGAGGGTGATCAAGCAAGGTCCTGTGTCTGAGGTACAATTGTTTCACACCATCAATAACCTCAAATCACACTCCAGGTTTTATGCACTCACACCTGGCTGGAAAATTCAGAATTTCAGAGCTCTCTCCCCCAGGAACAGAAAGCAAACTCCCCGGGCAACACATTTTTTAATTTGACTTGATAAAAGGGTAGCGTTCACCGAAGATGAGTCTGTATTCCATATTGGAGACCAGACAATGATTGTGTGAGTTGAGTGTCTTTATAGTGGCATTGATTAGTGTGGTAATGAGGGACACGTGCGGTTGATTAGTAACTAAGGCAACAGATGAATTGCACCTAAAGGTGACCGGTGAGCAAGGAAACTTTGACCGGGAGAAACAAGACAGGGGAAATGGGACATTATTCCCCCCTCCAGAGGCAGCTGTCAACACCTATAAGCAACACCCTCACACTGGGTCCTGAAGGGTGTTTCCTGTGATGAGTTGATGGGAACCCAATACCAGAGGGTAACCGGAGGGGCTGGGAGCCAGGGTGGAGCTGGCAGAGTATGGGGCTTCTGCGATGCCGGTTGAGCGTCTGGAGAGCCGGTGGAGTTGAGAGCATCTGGAGAGCGGAGAGACACTGGAGGGCCGGCTGAGATGGAGGTGCCGGTAATGCAGGACCAGGGGGCTGGACGATTCTGAGGATGGCCTTTCTGGTCGTGTTGTGGGTGTTTAAAGTGGCCACCGGACCACCGGACCCAGGACAACCAGACTTGGTGACCACCGGACCCAGGACAACCAGACTTGGGGACCTTTGGATCCAGTACAACCAGACTTGGGGACCTTCAGACCCAGGACAACCGACTTGGGGACCACCAAACCCAGGACAACCGACTTGGCGACCACCAAACCCAGGACAACCGACTTGGGGACCACCAAACCCAGGACAACCGACTTGGGGACCACCAAACCCAGGACAACCGACTTGGGGACCACCAAACCCAGGACAACCGACTTGGGGACCACCAAACCCAGGACAACCAGACTTGAGGACTACCAGGACCTAGGGACCACCGGACTGGCTCATCCAAACCTGCATGAAAACAGTCCTTTAAAGCAACCTCACTGAAATTCACCATAGCTCATAGTCCACAGAATTTCAATACTCTGCCAAAGGGAGGCCATCTTGGGAGAGTAAGAGCAGCTGTTTGTCTGGGTGAACTGGAGCCATCTCTTTGCCTGCTGGATTGGTCTGGTCTTCTGTAATGGAAACCCAGATGAGATGAATGAGGTTAAGAACAGCAAACAGTTGAGTAGCAATATAAAGATTCTAGGGGAGTGAGCGCACACACACACAAGGTAGGAATATAGATGAGCAGACTGATCTCATAAAATTGCGTGTGTATGACACGCCAATTCGTATTTCCATTTTTGGCGTGCTATCAACACGCACAATCGCTTTTCAGCGTGTTTATGAACGCAGTTGACTTAACGTTATTACTGTATATATAAATATATGACCTACCTCCACCCCGTCCCTAAACCTACCCGTCACTGGGGTTAATAGCATTTATGAGTCTTCCCCTGCCATCCTAGGGAAAAAAAATATCGCTCCCCAGATGTAGATCTACATTTTGCTTCGTTTCGCTCGGAAATTTAATGGCGTGTACATATACGCGGAATCACTTGAACATTAATGGCGTAGACATACACGCATACACGCGGATATCTCAAAATGCGTATAGATAACACGCCACTTGACTTGAAAGTGGCGTGTCTGTTTACGCAAAAGTCATGATGTCATGTTGAGATGAGGGTGGTGAACAGGATAACTGTGATGGAGACCTGGGGCCGTTCTTCGTACGTCGCTAACTCACTTAGCTGGATTTGATTGTTGGCGATTTGGCATGATCTTGGATTGTTTGGTTCTTCGACGCTCATCCTGGACTTGTTGTCATAGCAACAAGTGCGCAAGCTTGAACCTGCTTGCGAGCAGGCTTATTTCATGTTAACAGGATTAGATCGCGGCTTTATAAGCGGAGCTGATACGGAAAGTCTTTTAGCACAGCGCGATAGTGTACTTTTTGAGAGATATCATTTTTCTCATGACGCATGAGGATGTCGTTTACGTCATTAATTTGTTGGAAACGCATAAATGTTCGGCTCGGAGTCGGGCTTTAATAACAGTGCAAGCAAGTTACTATTGCGATTCTTATACAGATTAGTAATATTATATCAAATTTTAAAAAGGCAGTTGACTGACTAAAATCTCTTAGTCAGTCCATGTTCCATATCACAAATATGGCCAGGCTCTGTGCAAGAATTTTCAGAGATTTATGCACATTATTTGAACGTGGTAAGGAAAAATATAAATATCAAGCTCACTGTATTACATACACTTATGCTTATCCTAACAGAACTGAATTTTTCCATTAAACAGGTGATTACAACAGGATCCTGCTTGGAGACAGGTGTTTTATGACCCCATTCCCTGACCCAAACCCCAAACCAGTTACAATGCCGCTCTAGCCAGGACAAGGGCACACAATGAAGTGAACTTTAGCCAACTAAAGTGTCTGAAAAGTCTGAGGTTTGCACCTGACAGGGCCTGTGACATTGCATGGGCCATATTACACATTGCACCATCAGAAAAAATATAAAACATTTAATTAAAGGGTTAGTTCACCCAAAAATGAAAATTAAGTCATTAATTACTCACCCCCATGCTGTACCAACCCCGTAAGGCCTTCGTTCGTCTTCGGAACACAAATGAAGATATTTATGATTAAATCTGAGAGGTTTATGACTGCTACATAGCCTCCCTAAGGGAATGACACCGGACGGCCCAGAAAGTCATTCAAGAAAATGTTTAAATATTCCATGTCACAACAGTGGCTCAACTATAAGTTTATCAAGCGACGAGAATACTTTTTGTGCGAAAAAATAAACAAAAATAACGACTTTATTCGACTATTCCTTTTCTTCCTTGTAGGCCTGAAACGAGACTTCAAGAGATTTCCACGATGCATGCGTGAGAATTGCGATCTCCTTCAACTACTTCAGTTCAGTTCTCGCGCATGTGTCGTGGAAATCTCTTGAAGTCTCGTTTCAGGCCTACAAGGAAGAAAAGGAATAGTCGAATAAAGTCGTTATTTTTGTTTATTTTTTCGCACAAAAAGTATTCTCGTCGCTTGATAAACTTATAGTTGAGCTACTGTTGTGACATTCTGAGTAGTGACGATTACACGCGGCGGGAGCCCCAGTGCATTAAGGTTCGTCCTCTCACGGGCCAGGCCCAGAGAGCCACCCTGTCCGGGTGGGGGTGGTAAATCTCCCCGTTGGCTTGGGACAGTATGTCCGTGCGAACGGGAAGGCTTCATGGCTCGGCGTATAACAGAGGGATTATCTCTGCCAGCCACGGGGCTTTGGGCCACCTGGGTGCTATCCGAATGAGAGACAGATCGTGCTCTCTCACCCTGGCCAGTGTGAAAATTATCAGGCACAGGGGAGGAAAAGCATACAGCAGCACTTTGGGCCATGGGTGGCTCTTCCTTTAGCGAGAAGAACATGGGACAATGGTGATTTTCGCACGAGGCGAAAAGATCTACGGCTGCCTGTCCGAATCTCATCCATAACCTCTCCACTATCTGCGGGTGAAGACGCCAATCCAGCTGTTATATGCCCGTAGGTAAGGGGGTGTGGCCTCACCTGGCATTGGCTCCGCGCTTCTGTCTGTTAGCCAGACTTGGTGCAATTGGATGCTTCTGCAGAGGTCAGGTACGGATGCCCTTCCCATAGGTGGATCTCGAAACGAGATGATGAAAGAGAACTCTTCTCCTGATTCACAAATACTTCGTAAACATCAAATGTGATAGTGAAATGTGTGTGTGTGTTAATGAATTCCAATCAGTCGTAAATGGGATGCGCGTGCACGTTCATTCTTAATTACCATAAATCCCGCCCATTAAATCCGACTGACAACTATATATGGGCATCATATTATGACATGAATGCGAATGAAAAAAAAAAATTTCAGATGCAGAAATTGAAGTTTTATCATCTGAAGTTCATTCAAAACACTACATTTTATTTTCAAGCGTACATAGTGGCGTATCGGGTCCTAAAAAAAGGAAGCTTGGCAGCATATTACAGATGCAGTTAATGGAGTTTCATCTGTTAATCGAACATTCCCAGAAGTGAGAAGAAAATGGTTCGACATTAAGCTTGAGAGCAAAAAACGAATTAGTTCACTTCGAAAAAATCGTATTCAAACTGGAGAAGGACCACCATCGCAGATGCTATTACTGGCTCTCATAATAAGAAAAACCGTATGTAATTACTAAATATAATATTTTTTCAAAATGCTGTGTAAATATGTACCCGATTAAGGTGAATTAAAATGCAGCCTTATTAATGAGCAAAGCGTTCGGGTGTTAAGCGCACTATTTACGCGTGGCTGGGAGCAGGTGTAGATTTCTAGCGTACCAACTAACATTTGGAAAATACGAACATTTTAATGAATCCGAAAATTTACGCCAGAACCACTTTACACACGATTTACACAAAAATTCGTTCTGCTCGTGTTTCATGAATGAGACCCAATGTCATTACAATGAAGAACACTGGGGGGAAATGTGATCAATAACTCAAGGCAACATTTTAACTATGTAGTTTCACAGTCACACATGTAGACTTTCACAAGTCAAAGCAATTCATTACTACTCAAGGTTTAACAGCCGATATGACTGGATCAGCTGGATTATAGGCCTACTTAATTTAATGCAGCAACAAATTATTTTACAGTGTAGGATCATTTAAAGTTCATTTACCAGCAGTGAAGGTGTTGCTGCTCCTGGCTGTGGGTCTGAGGAAGAACTGAACCCAGGGATGCCATCCACAATGGGTCGTTCACATTTAACCCAAGGGTCAGCTCTTCTGCCTGGGTATAATGTGGGGGTGCAGGACCACCACCTGTTTGTTTTTCTTTTCTTTTTTTCTCAGCCTTTTTCTTGGTTGCTTTTATAAACAGGCAAACATTTATTAACAGTGTCTTTTTAAAAGAGATTAGTTAGGCTAGTACAAATTACTATTATGTGGAATATTCTAGTACTTCACTTTTACTTGTTCCCATGTTCTAGTTGTGGGTGGTGACTCTGAAATTACAATGAACAAAGTTATTAATTATTTAGAAATGATTAAAATATAAAAATATATACTGTAATAACTAAGTGATAAAAACATCTAACATGGTCACTACAAATGTACGGTAATTTGTCTGCTACTTTTTGCGGGCCTCTCTCCTGGCTTTTGCACACTTTAAGGTGTTCCCTGGCGTTTTAATAAAGTTTTCAAATTCAGCATATCCTTCAAGCAATAACTCTTGCTCTTCTGTGGAGAAAAAAAACTGAGCGCGCTCTTTGGCCACGGTGAGCAGCCAATAGCAGCGTTGCTGATCAATGTTTCTACTATCGATACATGTCTCCTTTTAACCCAGCGCATGAACGCGCAATTATCTCAGATAACTCAATCCAGCTATACTAATCATAACCGGCAGGAGTGTTCGAAGAACCTAATTAGCCGGATCATGATGAGCACGATATTATCATCTTGGATGTCTCGTTTGATCTCGGATGTTTTAAGCAACGTACGAAGAACGGGCCCCTGGTAAGTAACACGGGATCGCAGGAGGACAGGTAGGTATTCCAAAGGGTTTAGCGAAGATGAGTCTGTATTGCGTATTGAAGACCAGACAATGACTAAGAGTGTCTTTATATTGGTGTGGTAATGAAGGACAGGTGCAGGTGATCAGTAACTAAAGCAGAACTGAAGGTGATCAATGAGCAAGGCAACTATGACAGGGAGAAACAAGACGGGAAATGTGACAAGTGTTTTTGTAACAATGAGGTGTCTAGTGTCATCATCATTTTGGTTTGTGAGCTGGAGCTCACAGATGAACAAAAGCCATTTGTATACAGTGAGTCATCTCTTTGACGTTTATATAGCGCTTTTTTCCCCACTCAAATTAGTTTATAAAGACGAAGAGAATGAGCTACTTTTGTGATGTGACAGCGGTTACAGTTCACCAGAATGCCCACTTTAACAAGTTCATGGGTGGACATTATAAGGATAAGAAACAGCTGGGATTTTAATATCCACAGACAGTTTAACCTCAGTTTATTGTTTCATGGAAGGAGAAAATTAAGTAAAACTAATAATTGTGGAAATCACTCAGTGGGAATATATCTCAAGTGTTCAGCACGGTCCTTTTCCAAATTAAAACTATTTATACATACAATTCCATGACAAACACAATCTGTAACATTATCTTCATAAGCACTTTGATTCCATTATTACCCCATTTTAGACAAAATGATGTGAAGATAACGGTTCATTATGTACAAAAAAAAAAACCCTCATAAAAGCGTTCTGAAAAGCATAATTACAGCTTTCTCTGAATAAATATTTATTAGAGGTGGTTAGGGGGTTGAAGCATTTATTTAGCTGGAGGCACTGGCTTAGCTTCCAAACAAGAGAAGAAAAAAGAGATTTGACTTTAATTAGCAGCCACTGCCCCTCTATAAATGGAAATTTCATCAAGGCTTATTTGGAAAAATGCCTCAGCCTTCAAAAACAAACCAAAAAAAGGCATGCATGCTAATGCAATGGCCAGCAGTAAGAACTGAATGACGTCGATTTTTCCACATTCAGTTCTTTATTATGATTATCAGTGGGTCAGAAAAGCATTTGACCCAAACAAAAGGCCCATCTGAAATATCAGGACATAAATGTTCTGACTAAACCAGCTCATTCATAAATGCGTCATCCCAGTAAAAGCATGCACAATAAATGCTGTAATTACTGGGAAGAGGACACATGTGATGTGTGTGTTGTCTCCTCTCTTGATGATTCTACATTCTCCCATATTGCTTTTCTGACAACTGTATGAATTTTCAAGATGAAAATGATTTTACATCCTTCATGGCAGTTTCTCTTCACAGTTCGAGTGTGACGTGCATGTAGGTGATCAGAAAAACAGAATTCAGCATTTGACCTTTTCTCATACTGATTTTATTGGCGTTTGGAGATCCTCTTTGCCAACATCTAAGCCTCCAGATCTCTGTTAGTTGTCTGTAAGACAGAACATCAGCTCTGGCCGTGTTCAGCGCCCCGTAGCCTGAGGAACACACACACACACACACACACCTCCACTGCTCGCAGGCTAGATGAACAGAGAGCAGAGCTGGCAGTAGAGTATTCTCCTTTCCCCAGATGAATGTCAGAGGAAGAGATTTAATGGGCATTCTCATTTGTGTGCCCAGTTTTATGGTTTGACGAACATTTTTTTGGTCAGTTTTCTATTTGTTTTGGTGCGTTTCATACGGTAGATGCTTCTGGGTGAAGATGGTGATCTTCAGGACTGGACTGCAACTAGTTTAAAGGGTTAGTTCACCCAAAAATGAAAATTAAGTCATTAAAGGAGAACTCCGGCGCAAAATGAACCTTTGGTCTAATAAAACATTGGTACCTAGTCAACCGTTCTCTGGGATTTGTTTTCATGATAATCGAATGTAAAGAGTTGTATCTCTAAAAACTGTTTAGCGTATAACGCTAGTAATGGGGGCATTTAATAAGTAAAAAGAAATCGCTAGTTTATACCACTAACAAGGCTCAAAATAACCCCACATGAACACAGTAACATAATGAGGGTCCCTACATGCAAAACGAAGCATTGAGAACTTTGTAAGTGTACAGACCGTTTAATAAGAAGATAAAGATAAAGACAGTCCACTTCGTGTATACAGACAGGAGCCATCTTTGGAAAACAGTCTCGACTAGTCAAACCACGAACGACGTGCTAAGTGAGCTGAACTGTATGAAGTTCAGTGAACTTCTGAACTGTATGAATGGCGTTCGTGGTTTGACTAGTCGAGACTGTTTTCCAAAGATGGCTCCTGTCCGTATACACGAAGTGGACTGTCTTTATCTTTATCTTCTTATTAAACGGTCTGTACACTTACAAACACTATAGACCGGTCTAAAATAGCTTTGTGAAACCGGCCCCAGTTCTAACAAGACAGGAACGGCTTTATGAATGTTAACATGAATATGAAACATTAAAAGTACACAAAAGCATCTTAAAAAAAAAAAAAAAAAACTTTATTTGTCATAAAGTCTTGTATAGCAAGTGTATTGCACGTTTTTGAAACAACGTGAGAATTGAACAGACCAGCCGTCCTGATTGTCAGCCGCTACAGATATCTGGCCTACAGAAGCTGTGTGAGCTGGGTTTGGGGCTCCCCGGGCCTCATGGGCACGACCTCAGGATTCAGACCAGCCCTTGATTGAACCTTGACACATATGAGGCGATCACTTCCATCTTGTCTGGCTTTTCGAACTGGGCAGAGAGATCGTCAGGGATGGGGATCTTCTGCACCTCGGCCTCATATGGACCGGGGTCCTCAAACACCTTCTCAAAGATGAGGTCCATCAGTCCATCCACATAATCTGAAATAAAAAAAACGTGATTACTTACTTCTTGCAATTGGTTAATGCCCTAGTAGGCCTTTTGCACATTTAAATAGTGCAATTTATATAGAGATGCACCGATTGATCGGCTGGTGACCGGAATCGGCCGATTTTCACGTGATCGGCCATGATCGGCGACCGGCCGGTCAGTCTGACATAATCCGATTTTATGCCGGTCAAATGCACTCGGGCGCCGCATGATTAACATCGCGCAACATCAGCATCACACGTGCACACGGAACGCGCACATGTAGGAAACCTCATGAATTCACACAGCAAGCCGGAGCAGCGCGTTTTTTTTTTGTTCGGCGTGCATGTTAATCAATGAGTGCATTCACACCGCGAGCCGCAACAGTGAAGCGCGGGTTTCGGCGCTGAATCTATTTTTGCTGCGCTCAATTTAAGTGAAAGCACACTTTTGATGGAGAAAATAAATATGATTTCATCCCAAAAGTACCCAAAATGCACAGAATTTGCATGTCTGGTGTGTTTTAACAAGAACTGAAGTAGGCTAGGCTATGTCAGAAAGAAAATGAAGACTCCACATGCTCCACTTGTCCTGTTTAGCTTGGCTGGACATGTGTCAGATGAGAGAAGAACTGTTTGAGAAATATAACTTGCCATTGGTGTACAAGTTGCAATAGGCCTGTGTGTGTGTGTGTGTGTGTGTGAGAGAGAAATCTCTTTATACTGCAAGGCTATATTTATTTTTATTTGTTAGTTGCGTTACGTTGCGTTCTATGGTTACGTTAGGCAAGTGCTCGGCTGCTGCGTGCGCCGATCGAAAATGAAGCGGTCTAAAGGTGCACAGGGACGAAAACAGAGAAAGCAACAAGATAAAAAGAAAGCCCAGTATAGAGGTAAGTCTTCTCATCTCAGCCATTAAGCTGTCAAATGTTCTGGCCATCAGGACTACCGGGAGATTCCCGCGGCCCGACGTGCTTTTTGGGCCGATACATATCTCATACTTTCATTTTTCTACTTTTGTCTTAACGGCCCATAAAACTCGTACATCGGTGGCCCATTCGTTTTGTTTTGTTTTGCTTAATTGTTGGCGCTGGGTTACTTCCAGATATATACTTTCAAGTATAGAAATTTGTACAATACTTATGAAAGTTTCCTTTATTTTTCAGTGCATTTGTTTTACAATATAGCCTATGGCTATTACTGTCATGGGATTAATATTATATCTATTTTTATGCAGTAGTGTAATATAGACAGACACTGTAATTAAAAGAGGTTTGAGATTTTTCTTTGTTCAATTTGCACACTGAATATGGGTTGGAGCTTTTAGTTTTGAACTCTCAAAGTGCACCAGATTGATGAATTTAACATTAAAATGCACAACATTTTCTTACGGGGGAAATACCCCCGAAACCCCCTTAACCTTGTAGCAGCCTAATAGATTAGTAATAATAGTACGCCTAGTGGTGGTAGTAATTGTAATTTATCTACTACAAGTTATGGTCAGATAAAATATTTGTACAATGCAACTATGATAAATATTCTTGAACGTTCTTTGTAGCATTTGTATGAACAATTTATTGTTGAAGTTTTTGAGTGACTATAAGAGACTATTTAGTATAATAAAGGGAGGGCGCAAAACTCAATATCGCCTAGGGCAACCAAAGGGTTAGAGCCGGCCCTGTGTGTGTGTGTGCGCTGTAAAGAGGTTTAAAAAAATGACATCAGATTCGGCCTAGAAAATTGTAATTGGTGCATCTCTAATTTTATATTATATTGTTCACGTGTTGTACAAGTGTTCTTGGCCTGGTGTGGTTCTTACAATGAAAGCTTGCAAAACTTACCGTACGTTGGATCTACTTTCACTGGCTTGATGGAAAATTCTCCCTTCTTGGAGTTGGGTAAGTTCAACCTGTATAGCAGCTCACCGGTGGATGACGTTGCTTGGGGACGCCCTGCATTTTCGTTGAAGTGCATGGCAGCCAGGTACAGTCTTAGGAAGAAAAATGATACAAGTGTAACTCTTGAATACAATGTATGAATTGAATTAATTTCAGTACGGCAACAACGATGGTGTATGTACCTGCACAACATCCCAAGAAAAGGAAATAGCGGGTTCTTAGGTGCAAAGTGTGAAATACTGCTGTGAAAAGCCTCCAGCGCCGAGGCCTGGTGGTGAGGGCTCATCTTCTCCACAGCTTTTAACATCCTCTTATTGGTCAAGGCCTTCTCTACTTTGATGAAGGCCTCAGTTCCTATGAAAACATGAGTAACACCACATATTAAATGTGTTGAACACAGAATCACTGTACATATGAGTAAGTGGTAATGGTTAGAAACTTTCCCACTGGACATCTACATGCACAACCAGACAGAAGTTTGGAAAATAGTGTATATAGTCTGTGTGAAGAGGGTCCACTCAACCTTTACATTTCAACTAGTAATCGGGCAAACGCACCTGCTTTCAGCCATTTGCGTTTGTCCCTTGATGTCCGTGGCGCATGCGCGCACTGGGGGAAAGCAGGGTCTCCGTGGACGTGGACATCTCGGATGTGATTGAGGATGGACGTCCACTTTGCCAGCCTCTCTGGCCCTGATGTTGATGAAGCTGCTGTCCAGTACATGTGGTTTTTTATACTATGAAGCCACTTCTTCAGTAAGCCACAGTCCTTGTTCTTTGCTATCAGGGACAACTTTTTGGACAGTCCTAACAATACAAAAAGTGTATTTCATCTATGCAAATATACAGTGTATATGAAACACAATCCTAAATTACCAAAGTCTCTTCAAAATTAAAAAAAAAAAATAATATTTACCACTCATTACATGTTTCTGTTTATATAATAATAGACAACACACATGTCTGTGATCATTCACGATACAATGTCATCAACCAAACAAACTTTTCACAAGGGAACCGGGACTAAGGGCGTCAGTGTGTGTGAAATGTGCTGGGGACAGAGACACATTCGGAAGTGCATTTTCAAAAGTGATGGGTGCAATGACGCATTTTTTTTTTCTCTTTCGCGCAGGTCATGTTTTGAAAGGCGATGTCCTGTAGCTTACTGATGTAAATAAAAAAAATGTATACAAAAAATGTGATGATGTCCGACTCGTTTTATGAAAAATCCTTAAAGGGATACTTCACCTCTGGAGAGATGAATGTGTATTTAAAATGGGTCATTTATGTAGAATTTGGAGCTTTCTAGACTGAGAAAAGCCAGAAAATGTATTTTTGGCTTATGTGGATGAAAGACAACAACTCCCAGAATGCACTTGCTTCGCTGCCCTAGGAGGCCACGCCTACCGGTAACAGCGCAGTAGTTAAACAACAAGTCTAGGCTACTAGTGAGTCTCCGTGATGAGTCTGCCCGGGATTTCGAGATCGCCCAAAATGTCCGGGATTGGGCTTTTGCGTTCTACAGTCGCCATTCATCATGTTTACTGTGGCGAGCAGGACGAGTGAGGGCCGCGGGAGAACGGCGCGAGGCCGGTGGCGTGATTACTGATGAGAGACACCTGTGAGACGCACCGGTCTCGTATCTCTCACGGAGGAGCGGGAATTTTCTTAGCAATGTTAAAACGCACATCAACCGATCACTTGTTTAGCGCTTATGTAAACACTACATTCAGATTCACCAATCGCAATGAATTCAGTTAGATTGAAACAAAAGGTGTGCATGTAAACAATGAATGGCGACTGCAGAAAGCAAAAGCTGAATCCCGGACATCGACGGCCGGACATGTCCGGGAAAAAGAGGATGGTAACCCCTACTACTCAGCTTTCTCCACAGAACAAGAGTCTGCTAGCTTAGCTTCCAAAAAAAGATGTCTGACACTATGTGTGCATTCTGTGAGTGAGATCCCAGCCGCTATGGGCGCGCTGAGGACAAAAAACAAAAAATACATAAATCTCTCGTCTCAGGGACATATGAGGGTGGAAAGCACGGTAATCTGAAAATACTACAGGTTTTCTACTAATGCAAAGCTTAATGCTAAATCCTGAAGTATCCCTTTAAGTTTTCAAAAAGTATTAGACATCTGACCCACTATTCTGCTTCATAAGTACCATGTTGACAATGACATGGCGTGGTTTAATCTACCTAAACAATGATTACCAAATTTCTCTCTCATATTGCTCCTCATAACCACTGGAAACAGTCAAAAAAATCTAACCCAAAGTCCAATTATAATGGACGTTATCTGACATTAAGCGTTTCTGCTTCACATTTTCAGCAGGGCAGCGGAGCGGCTGTCGACTCCCCACGGTTCTCATGGGCTTTATATACAAGTCCTAACGTTAACAAGCTTTACGTGGTTTACCTAAACAACGATCAGCAAACGATTACAGTTGTTGCAGTGTTATGAACAGAGAAGCGTGTAGCAGCGCTGCAGCAAAACGGCTAAATCAAGGTTTAAAAAAAAAAAAAAAAAGTGGCGGGTGCAAAATGACTCATTACGAAATCTGGTGGGGGAAAAAAAACCCAACAGGACCGCATACCCTTTTCTATATGCCAAACATCGTAGTAGTGCTTGATCCTGGTCTCCTTCAGGAATTCCTGAATTTGCGGATGACGCTCGGTCACAATACTATTCACAGTAACGCCACGTTCCTCCAAAAGAGCAAGGCTTCTCTTCAGACCCTCCATCTCCATATGGCAACGCCCAGCGACTGCATTGCTCTGAAGAGAAAAGAGAGAGAGAGAGAGAGAGAGAAAAAAAAAAAAAAGTGTAGTTCGCCATGTTAGCAAAACACAGTCAGGAATTTCAGTGCCATCTCTTCAATTACATTCATTCCATGACAATTTGACCCATCTCAGTGTTTCCCCTTCAGTTTTGCCCCCCGACCCACCTGAACCAGCTGAAGATCAACAACCATGTTATTCCGCAGGTCCATCATTGTGTAGCTGCCATATTTAGCAGAATTACCTTTGCAAATAAAATAAATGTGTTCATTTTAACAAGTGTAAAAATTCTGTTTTCCATTATTATACAATGAAACATACACTGAGAACTACACACCTGGCGAGTTAGCCCTCATGCCACCAGCTAGCATGACGTTGTGTCGTTGGCTAGTGAGCTGCTCCAGCGCGGCGTCCTGTGTCGTCCTCCACCTGTGCACGACGGCAGGCTCGATGAACCTGCGCGCAAGGCTTCGAAAGGTGCTGGACTTGTACAGCTGGAGTTTCATTGCCTGGAAGATCTGAGGCCAGACAGGATAAGAGATTTAACACCATGATCTGTATAAAATATTAGTGGTCAGGGAAAAAAGCTATTCATATTTCATCTTCACATATTTCAAAAATCGCTTTTCTTAAGTGTTGCACTTCTTTAACTTCGCAGTACTAAAGGTTACTTACAGTTATCGACGTTAATACCAATAAGCCGTGAACAAGGACTCGATACGCTGCTGACGGACACACAGCTGGTGTACGCGCACAGACGCCGCCGAACTCTGTTCTCCTTCACAGCTACACACACACAATTGTGTCAAAATGCACATCGTGTGGACTGTGGAGTATGTTATGTCCTACGGTTAATTTGTATATTTTTTTCTATTGTATTTGTCCTATTGCTTGTAATTTGCTTCTTTGTTCCAATTTTTAATATAACACAGTCTTCTGTAATAAAGGCACATTTTATTTTTTATGATTGTAGTCAGCCTGCACGAAATCGAATCGAAACTCGAGAATCGTGACCTCAAGAATCTATTTGAAACGAATCCCGAGGAACCAAAAGATTCCCATCACTATAAAATATAGCAACATTATTTGGTATGTAATCAGCCTGTGATCGCTGAGAGGCTAAGCAGCAGGAAAGACTCGTGACGCGTTTCCATACATTTAAAAATCAAGAACGATTATTGACATGATGTAACAGATTATCCACGGGCAAAAACAATTGGTGATGAGAAACGTAGCCTACTGTGCCAATGTATAAAACGTTTAAACGGTCAACAGAAGTGAGCCCCTCGCTACTCAGCCCCTCTCTACACAATGATAAATCAGGACACACTACCAGCTAAATACCCATGTGACCAAACCACCAGGAAATGTAAGCGTCAAATACAAAACAAAAGACAAACATTTTCTGCACGCACATGGTACATTGAAATATTGGATACAGTTGAGTGTTTGTCATTACCTTCTCGAGTGTGGAGAAGGAGGCACCCGAGGTGTAGACCGCGGCCGCGAGCTGAAGGTTCCCGGCGGGAACGGACCCGATGATGGGCTGGCTGTTCCAGGTCCTGGAGAGACCACAGTGTGGGCAGTTCTGCTCGACCCTGAGGAACGTGCCCATGGTCCTGGTCCGCGGCCGCGAAGCTCGTGCACACCTCGGGCACGCCTCGAACAGCTCCAGGAGACAGCTCTCATACACGATGTACTTCGCTTTCTTGTGGGTCGGACTGGACGGTTCCGTTCTATCAGAACAGAAAATATTTCACACTCTGTTAGGGCTGACAAATAATTAAAGGATAAAAATCCTCTATGACAAATATCATGTAACTCACTTCACATCTGTGGATCGGGTCGAAGTGAGCGAGTGTAGGGGAGCATAAGTGACATCATGTGGACCTTCACAAAGCTCCTCCTCCTTCAGGTCCAGGCGGGGTCTCTTGCGTGACGGTCCCGAAGCTCTGACTGCCGAGGTGTCGGTACAGGACACAGCGCCACCTTGGATCAGTCAACACAGGCATTCAGGGTCATCTTAGGAATTGCAAATTAGAAGAAATGAGAAGCCACTTCAACTTACTACAGCTGAACTAAGGCTGGGCGATAAAACGATAACGATAGTTATCGCGATATAATTTTTCTCGATAAAACGATATCAAGAGTTCGATAAATGTTTGATAATGTTTATGTGCCAAAACCGGAACGAAACTCACTTGAACTGCGCGCCTCTCCCCGGACTGTTTATCCGCTCGGCTCAAAGTCCAAACGGCAGCGCGAGCGAGCTCACTGGAGCAGACGCGGTTACTCTGATCGGCCTCGTTCAGAAGCGCTTGAGTTCAGCGAAGAACACACGTCTCAGTGATTTAAACCAGTTTAAAGGCAGATGAAACAGCGCTGACGAACAGGAGAAACACTGTGCGCAACGGTACAGTCAGAAAGCTTTTCCGTCTACAAATTCCCATCATTTACCACGGATTAACTGTAACGTTAGCCTAGTAATATTAACTGCACTATGAAATGTGGGATATACATATTGAATTGTATTATATTATTAATGTAAGGACTAATGGACAATGTACATGGACACAATGTAAGGACTAATGGAATATAATAATATATTTAGGCTACAGTTTTTCATACAAATACCATAGAAACCATAAAGTAACATATTGCCATGATAGTGAGGTATAGGCTATGCCCGGTTTTATCTGTGGTTATCATGATCTAAATGCATGATGCTGGATGACCAATGGTTAACTTTAATAAAACTCAAACAGTCAGAATATTACATTTTATCAAATAAAAATGAGCACATGCAGAAACTAAGAAATATTTTTTTCTATTAAGATATTTATTTTGTTAAGGAAAAATGACATGTTTGAATGTTCTAACTCAGATTTAGCAAATGTTCTTGTGTTTGGCAAGTGTTTGTCATGATATGTACTGACAATAAAGAGTAGTTTAAAACTACAATTAACGCTCTGGTTTCTACAACTTTCACTTAGGAGCAAAAATCTTGAAAGAAATAAAGATTTGACATTTATCGTGATAATTATCGATATCAGCTGATATAAAAAAATTATCGTGATCATTTGTTTTGGCCATATCGCCCAGCCCTAAGCTGAACCATAAAGAATGACAACAGTAATCGCATACATAAACTAACTGAAGGAAAACATAATACATTGAATTTATAATACAAAAAAACTAAAAGATGCATCTATTTTGCCAACATTTGACTTAATATTAACACTTACTATTTTCTCTCTCTCTATATATATATATATACACACACACACATCCTTGATACGTGTGCTGCGCTAGTCTAACTGAAACCGCTCACGACATTTGTATATTGTTGATTTGACTGCTTTTATCGCTCTCCTCATTTGTAAGTCGATTTGGATAAGCGTTATCCCGGATGCCAGCCGAACTTAGCCCACAACATATACAACAATATTCTTGTTTCTCTGGCGCATAAGGTCTCTATACGATGATGGACCGATGATCGACAGTAATGTGATCACCACATCACCAAAGAGCTGAGTTGAGGTTGGGTTGAGTTCTCCCGGTGCCTCGGATGAACGCGCTTCCTCAGCCTGGTCTCCTTCGTCGTCTGCCCATCTCTTAAACGCGCGCATGTCGCGCTCCAGCCGCGTTATTAAGTTCTGACAGGACCGGCAAATGCGATAGGATTTGTTTGCTGTATTGTCGAGTTTTAATCCTAAACGGAGAACTTTTTTGTATATGTTTTCACCTTTACTTTTTTTTTCAAAAATGGTAATCGTGTTGCTAAGTACTCCTTGTAGCCGCAAATTCTTTTTACAACACCGGCAAACATCGTTAACACTCATCTTCTTCTACTAGTAGTACTTCTTCCCGCGTGCGTGCAGTTTGAGTTTTGTTGACAACTCCGCGTCGCTCAACATACGTCACTTACTCCGTTGCTCTGATTGGTTGTAGGTCTATCCAATTGAGTGCGGAGGCATTTTCATTCCTAATATTATTTGATTTTATTGCATACAAAATCTGAATACAACAAAAGTGCACAAAACAGTTACTATACTAAGAAAATACAGGCGTGGAAGTCTCAACACAAGTAAAGAAAAGAAAAAAATAATAGATACGTTTTTTTAAACAGGTTATACAATTTTATTGCACCTCGATTTTCCATTTTAGAGAGGGCATCTGACAAGTATTTTAACTCGTTCCTGAATATAATAAACAAAGGGGGGATTTTTAAAAAAAAAACTATATTTAAATGTATAAAGTATTTTGCCAATAATCTAATATTATTAATCAAATCAAATAACCTACAACAATCATTGGATATCCCATACATCATATTTTGTAAGGTGAAGGTGAAACCGCCAGCCACCACATCTTTCTCTATCAGCCAGTCCTGTAATGTTCAACAAAAATATATGTTCTGTATCTTCAGGAGAGACATTTACAAAGATGACAAGGCGCATTTGCAAATTATATTTTAAATTCAGAAATTTATTGGCAGGATATATGGCATTTAGCATCTTAAAGTGTATCTCTTTTTGCTTTAGGGGGAAGAGGACGTTTGAACAAAAGTTGTTTTAAAATATTTAAATCAAATACAATTTGTTTCTTAACATTTGACAGGGGTAGCAAGATTGGATGATAGCTTGTCTTATGTATTTGTTAGTGCAAACTAGTTTATTTTCAAATTCAATAAATCACCAACATATATAGCGACTGCCGTAATTTTTGAGTATGATAAGGAACACATTAACATTTTCATACCAGAGAGTATTGCATTAATAACTGTAAACAACTGTTTTGGATGACAGGCAAATTCGTGTTTTAGCGTGAAGGCATTGTAATCCAGGATATTCCCATTTTCCAAAATAATAAAACTTGTTGGTGGAACGCTGATGGTTTCACCGGGAGTTTGAGTAAATCAGTCACGTTTCAGTAGAAAGTGAATTCCACCCGCTTTACAAAACAAAGCTATCCGTGTCACATCAAAACACCCGAAGCCACTTCAGCTTTAACAGAATACTCCTACTCTCGAATTCAATCACACTCAAACCACCTCTTATGTTCACATGACTTGATAATGTCAGATTTTTTCATATAATGGGTTTTGTGCTTCCAAATAAAATCTTTTTTTTTTTTATTACTTGTTTTTCTAATAGCCGAGGAGGGAGCCAAAGCAGGATAAATCAATCGAGAAAGTGTTCAACTTTGGATAGAAAAATTCTCCCCAAAATTGAGAGATCTCTCCGCAATCAGCAATTCAAGATATTCGATTGGCTTTTTTGTAACTTGGTTTCAAAATGCTCCTTCATACTCCCCCTCAAGTTTCAGGTAATTGAAATACCCAAATATTTTACGGTTTCCTTCACCGGAATATTAAACAAAGTAGTAACTTGATAGTGGTGTACTCACATTTGTTCAAATTCAATATAAGGCCTAAAGCCTTAGAGAAGGAGTTAATTAGAGAGATAGCACAGATTTGGTCTGTTTTTTTTTAATTATGTTGTGTCGTTTGCTAGCTGACTGAGTGCTAACGTTTTTACAAATACATTACATTTCTTCACCGATAAATCATGACTAACCAAAAAGTGGACAACGTACATGTCGCCAAAATGAATAAAAGAGGGGATAATAGGCAGCCTTATCCCACGACTAATCGGAGAGCTTTGTATAAGGAAGAGAAACTGAGCTATTCATATCTTTGCAAATCATTTTTATAACACTAACCAATCGTTCACCAAAACGCTGTAGGGAATTAAAGAGAAAAACATGTTCTATCACTATCATGTCAAAGGCCTTCTTAAAGTCCAACAATAAGATGAATCCATCATCAAGTGACTGTACTCCATCAAATCCATAACTAATCTAATATTATTTTATTATGTATGCGATTAATTTAGATGAATTCGATCACAGAGTATGTAATAATTAAATTAAATTTTTTATCGATTGACAGCCCTAATAGAAACACTTGTCTTCTGTAGATTCAACAAAAGCATTGAATAACAATAGTTTAATATCATTCCTAAAAAAAGTGTGAAAGTTAGCAGTGATGCCATCGGGGCCAGGAGATTCAGGACCGCTAAATCAAGTTCTTCAATACGCAAGTTAGCATCACAGCGATCTCTCCAATCATTGTCAATGATTTTGTTACTTTATCAAAGAAATTACTCTATTGGGGAGAAGTTGGAAGAATACAGGCCACTGTAAAATTGATGGATGTTCCTACTTATTAGAGTAGGATCCGTGCTTTCAATACCATATATCATTAATGATAGACTGAATTGCTCGATCGTCGTCCAGGACTTTTCTCTCCCTCTTCGATCCGTCTAGCTTTGGAGCGTATGCACACCTTTGGCTTTCTTAATGTAGAGATCGTCCAGTTCTAGTTGTAGAGAGACCATTTTTCTTTTTCCGGCATCACTTAACATACTTTCACTACAGTATTTGTTAATCTCTTGAATAATCTTTTGTTCCTGCGGTCTCCTTACTTTGGCAAGTATTTTACTGTAATTAATATAAATTCGACAAACTCCCATCCAGGGTGTCTACAGACATAAACAAGTCAAACTTAAGACTTTTTAATGCCACTTTAAATGAAATTTAAGACCAAACCTGTGATGGAAATAACACATTATATTACAAACGTATATGTAATATTTAACCCAAGTAATATATTAACTACTTGTTCATTGAACTAAAATCAATGTTACATTTGCAGTCGTGAGAATATTCTGCAAAATAGCTCCCGTCATGTTGTTACTTAACTATATCGTATGTTATAAATGAAAAAACTCTTGAATTTTTACCTCAGTATGTTTCTTCTGTGAGTTTATGTGTGCTGTTATGCTCATTTGTTTTGATTTCTCACTATAAAAATCTGTCACAGAGACGGGCGAGTCTCAACAGCGCCACCAGAAATGCATTATCATTATCAATCGCTGTTAATGTAATAAGATCAGAATCATTCTCGCGATTCGATGCTTTGCTGGTTATTTGACGGACATTGTGTCCATTAGACTGGAGGATTTTAGCGGTAATGTGACCAGAAATATTTAAGTTCAATATTTAAATTCATTGAATCTGAATTTAAGACATTTTAATACTTTTTAAAGGTCTTTTATTATGAAAACTTTATTTGAGACATTAAGACTTTTTACGGACCCGCGGCCACCCTGCCATCTGGCTTTATGAGAATTGAAGTTACTTTTTCATTTCTAAAAATAAATCTTTTACTTTATCACAGACTCTCTTATTAAAGCAGAAGTTTTAAATAATAGTATTTTTCCTCATTTAAAGCAAACAACACACACTCCAGAATAAAGTAAATCAATATCCCTTATTTCTTGAAGTGTTGCGGTTCGGTTTAACTAATAGAGAAATGGCACAGTGGTCTGTCAAAGGCGCTGCCGAAACAGAGCAGTCTTTAACAAATAAAAGCAAGTTATCTGAAATAAGCCAATAATCAACTCTTGACACGCTGGAAGCATTAGGTCTTAACCAAGAGAACTGTCTAAGATTAAGATTGAGATATCTCCACATATCCATCAATTAGAGATTAGTGCAAAAGTGGGCGATTAAAGGGTTTGGCCGAGAAGTTTTGCTTTTGGGTGGATGTCTATCATGCGTCTCATCTGGTGCCACAGTAAAGTCCCCACCTACGACAATATTATCTGTTGGGTATAAGCTCCTTAAATCAGAGATTACAGAAGATACCTCATGGAGTGGATTTTGATTCAGTTTAGAATGATTGTGGCCATATACACCGGTGAAACTCGAAAAATCAGGTGAAAGTAATACATTCAGTATATATAACTATATACACATGCAAGATATACTTTTCAGAGGGCCGACATTTCTGTATTTAAAATGCTTTTTTAAATTGATTTTCTGAAATTTTGAATTACGAGTTTTCATAGGCTGTAAGCCATAATCATCAAAATTATAATTTTTGCACAATATTCTAATTTGAGTTTCATCTGTACATTAATTAAAATGAAAAAAATATGTTCAACGTCTAAAACTACCGCTAGCCAATGTCCACTGAGATCAGATCTAGAAGACATTATTTTCCCTGGACAATTTTTAATTAAAATGGCAGCTCCTGCCGAGTGGGAGGATCCATGGCTAAATAAAACGCTATCTCCCCATTGACTGGACCAAAAAGTAGGGGTGGGCGATATGAGCAAAAATTCATATCACGATATTTTTCACTGTCCGGACGATATCGATATTATATCGCGGTATGAGAAAAAAAATTGGAATCACATTTTAGTACACCTTAGTTAAATTACAGGGAAAATATGTATTTTAACACTAGATAACTAGAAAAAGGTGAGGCATTTCATTGGACATAGACCTGAAATGTTTATTTTTTATTTTATTGTGCCATTTTTTCTCTCGAAAAGTGCAAACGTGCAACATAAGGTAGGCCTGAATGCACTTGTTCCGTCTTTCCACTTTTTGCTCGTCTTGTCATAATGAGAACCGGCAGCGAATGAAGACTTTATTGATTTCTGAGTGAGAGCCGTCTTCGGGTGTGCTCTGTCTCCGGGAATATCTGTTGTTATAGTTTTGCTTTTTTAAATTAGTTTTTATTTTAATATCGTTTTCAATTTTGCTTTAAATTTCAGTTTAGTTTTAGCTAGTTTCGTTAATGGTTTTGCTAGTTTTTATTTTGCAAACACATTTCTATATAGTTTTTATTTTATTTAGTTTCAGTTTTAGTAATTATAGTTTAGCTTTAGCAGAGCGAGCAGACTTCCAGTGTAGACCAAAGCGAGACGTATAATTTAAGTTTAATGTTTGCACAGATTACAGTTAACTCTTGTGCAGACATCTTAATAATAAAAATAAAATAATGGTTTGAGATTGAACAAAGCACCAAATAAATAGAATTTAAAAGTATACAAGAAAAAAACAATGAAAATTTTCATACAAACTAATTCATTAGTGTAAGGAGACAGAATAAAGGCCTACAGTTTGTACAGTATAAAACCCATTACGTCTATGGAGAGTCCCCACAAAGATAGTGGACCAGTGTGTGTGTATGCGCGCGCTTATGTGTGTGTCGTGTGTATGCGCGCGCTTATGTGTGTGTCGTGTGTATGCGCGCGCTTATGTGTGTGTCGTGTGTATGCGCGCGCTTATGTGTGTGTCGTGTGTATGCGCGCGCTTATGTGTGTGTCGTGTGTATGCGCGCGCTTATGTGCGTGTCGTGTCCTGTTATTCATGGCCTAACGTTACATTGCGGGGAAATGTCTCCACGGGGATATTATTAGCAGTAAATGTTTTGTAAAAACAAAGATAATAATAGCAGCTTTCAGTCTTTCAACCTTCATGAAAACATGACATCTCAAACATACAGTAGCCTAGCACTTTAACGTTTTTTTGTGCTTGACGAACTTGTTTTGGTGTTGTACCCGCGTCTCGGAAATGAAACGACACTCTAAAAATGCTGCGTATGATCAGCGCCAAATCAGCCGTTTCCTTAAACAGCGTATTCGATTCTGTATCGTCATTAGTGTTAACAGTTGTAAAGAGTACCAAATTGAACAAAACAATATAACTGCAAAATTTTTATTTATGAATACGGTATCCTCGGTATCGCAAAATCCATATCATGGCACAACATAATACCGGTATTCACGTTCATACCGGTATAGCGCCCACCCCTACCAAAAAGCAGCATCAGTTAAAACAGAGTGTGTTTCTAAGAGCCACAACCTTTACAATATAAGAACATTGCCTTTCTTTTGACCTTGTTTTGAATGCCCCAACAACGGTAACTTAACTGGAAACATTTAAACAAAAAACAAAAAAAAGTGCACGTAGCCACGAACCTAGAACATACCTCACAACCTAGAGTCTCTCCAAACAGTCACATCTCACACCATCCTACCCATCATCAGTTCGAGTAAACGATTATGCCGAGTCAATGCGTCTTCCTTCGATGTAACCGAACGGTCCCCGGTAGTACGCTTTCCTTCCAGCTTTACCAGCCGCTAATCCTTCGTAAAATCCTCCGTGAATCTGACTCCGCGTTCC
This sequence comes from Tiaroga cobitis, assembly GCA_030578255.1. Classification (NCBI taxonomy): domain Eukaryota; kingdom Metazoa; phylum Chordata; class Actinopteri; order Cypriniformes; family Leuciscidae; genus Tiaroga; species Tiaroga cobitis. The sequence continues at coordinate 41,034,662 of CM060610.1, read as the reverse complement.
CGACAGACTGACGAGTTCTTGGTTGATTTCCACATTTCATCCCGTACCTCCTCATGGTAAACTGCACAATCATCTGCCTTGGTTCCCCGGTTCCTTCTTGCCGATTCGGTGCACCGGGTCAACATCATCATCTAATCTCTGAACCAGATTTCCGCACTGAGACGATCACTTCCCTACGGGGATCCTCTTCAGGCCTCTCCTTCTTTACCGCTCGAGTTCAGATGTTCTGCTCGCCAGGTCTTTGTGTGGTGTTGTTAAATTCAGGAGCGGTTTGCTCATCTCTTCGCACTTTTCTTTGCATTTCAGCAGCATTGAACTCTACAGCCTAGGGAATCTCTGCGATCATGACACTGTTCCTCTGCATTTGAGTCGCCATTTCTTCAAATTTTTCGTCTTGTGTGTCGAAACGAGCAGTCAATGAAGTGATGGCATGTAGCAGAGTTGCATTAATGATGTCATTGTCGTAGGACCTTAATTTTTTCCAAGGCGTTTGCTTTAGTAGGGGTTAAATGAGACGAGTCACGACTAGGGATGTGCACGAATATTCGAATTTAATAAATTTCATAAATTACTGCCGGCGCCCCTGCATGTGGATATTGTTTTTCTCAATGAAAACGTGAACCAATATAAACACGATAATCATATGCTGACTCGAGTGTGTGTACGTTCTGTACGATATCTGGCGCAATCGCTTTAGGCCCCGTTCACATATCGCGTCTTTTGCGCGCTCAAGTTCATTATTTCAAATGGAGGCGCGCGGTTTGCGCGCTCATAATGGAAGCGACGCGGTCGCGGTGCGACGCGCTCGTTTTTTCCAGGCGCGTCCGCGCCGCATCGAGATAAAAACATCTCAACTTTTCAGAATGCCGCAAGCGCACCGTAGGTCACGTGACACGAACCAACCAATCAGCTTCCTCGCCATTTTTGTTACCTCAGCAGAACTAAATGGAGGAACAGCTCATCATTGCGGTCCAGGGATTTCCTGAAATTTATGACTTGTCAAGCCCTCATTATTTTGACTCAAATAAGAGGCATAATGCATGGAGACACATAGCCTTGGAGCTTGGAATAACTGGTAAGTATAATACTGTTTTACATTAATGTTTACTAACTGGTTTGTCAGTCATGCTAGCCGATATCATTTTTCAGTGTCATGCAAAATGACTGTCAGTTATTATATTAGCACCTAAAATGTACATATTAGCAAATAAATGTCCATATTAGCACCTAAAATGTACATATTAGCACCTAAAATGGACAAAAGTTTTCCTTTTGAAAAGGTACAGTTTTTACTTTTCTGAGTAAATAAGTCTTGTAACAGGGTTACAGCAAGGGTTTTTCGGTGGTGGAAATCCATTGCTGAAATTTCCTTCATGTAACGGAGAGAGCAGCTGATGGTTGCTTAGCAACGACAGACGCCTCCGGAGCGCAACCGCCCTAGCGCTTCTTTGGAAAAAGGAGAACGCGTGCGCCTAGCGTTTTCTACGCGTTTTTAGGCGCGATATGTGAACGGGGCCTTATTAGGCGTTTTTTTTTTCATTCGCGCTGCTTGAGCATGCTTTTATTAATGCTTTTGTTTTTATATTTTTTGTTTACACATAGGCCTACTCTTTAATGTTTTCAACTAAAAGAAAACTTTAACATATATTGTAAGCTTGTTGTGTATATTGCCTAATTGTAAGCTTGTTCAGAAATGGTGACAGAAACGTGAAAAAAAATTAACTTAAAGAAATAACGTCTTTTTCATTAAACGTCATTTAAATAAACGAATATTCGATTTTTATGAGCCCGAATAATCGAATGCAATATTTTTGAAAAATGCCCATCCCTAGTCACACCGTTTAACTGTAGGATCGGTACCTCCACTGAATCGACTGAGAACGGAGCTGGAGTCGAGCCATGAGCCGGAGGGATGAATAGCTTGCTGAGAAGATTTCCGCATTTTGAGGACACCAAATACACGCGGAGTGTTTAAATGATATTTTAGGTAGTTGTAAATGAGACTTGCGTAATTTTCAAAACAAAATTGGGAGATGAACTAGGCAGCTCGGTACAAACACACGTGTTCAGCCCGCCATCCTAGCCGGAACTCGTATCAGACTCGTATTCGGACTAGAATCTGAGTATGACGACGTCAGGCTAGATAAGCGTCTGCTAAATGATTAACTGTAGATGTAAATCAAACCTGTGCTTCTGAAGGGAGGTGTGTGAGTCTTCATAGAGAGCTGTGTGCCACATGAGCGGGTGGTTGGCGGATCCGTCTGGCAGGCCACATCAGCAAACCCCACAGATGTGCTCGCCTAAAGCCCAACGGAAGAAATAATCAATACATGTCCTATCACACTGCACAGTGCATACCGAATTATACGCATTTATAACAGTCCTTTTTTTACCAATATAGTTCTTAAATTTTCAGTTCACATATCACAACTTCGGTTTGTGCAAGCATAAAGTTACAGACACAGAGCTTGTGGAGGCTAACGTAAGGGAACACACACGGAAAGTGGAGCTGCCAGAAAGTGGGTGGTAAGATCACATGATTTGCAAGAGCATTTTTTCTTTTGCAATATTGTTTATTGGTAAACACAAATTAATCATATGTAACCATTTACATCTCAATTAAATTAATTCAGTTTTGCCTCATGTTTTTTACCCCTCTATCATTTCACAGTCTTGAAGAGAAACAAAAAAATCATATTCTTTCTCGCACACACAATCAGTTACTCCACGAAACATATATATATATATATTTACAGTGCAATTCTTCAGTCTCGCATCTGCTCTGTCTTGCTGATTTAGTCTTGTCTACTTCCTGATCCTGAATACCTTTCTCATCCTTCTTATCCATCTTTCTGTCCTCATCCTCTATTTCTTTGAAGGTGGAATCATCCGAGAGTCTCTCCGAGACTTGACTTGAGCAAAACGGTCAATTACCATGCTAGTGTCTATGGTGCTGAGAATCTTTTTCAATTGACAGAACAGCCAAATGATTGAGTCTTTTCCGCCCCATTGTTCGCCTAAGCCACGTATGTAGACGCCGCAACGCACTACATGATCGCTCGCAACTGGAACTGTGACAGGTATTGTAAGTGCATCTTGAAGAACCAAGCTCAGGGTGGGAAACGTGTCGGGATCAAGGAGTCTGTAAACACTGGCCATGTCAGAGATAGCACCCTCTTTCTTCTTTTTTGCCAGGAACTGTTTCGCTACCGGGATCTCCTCTTTACAAAGTCGAATGTTGAGAAAGTCATCGTTGAGAAAGTCATCAGCTGCTGGATTACAAGCCTGAATGCCCTTCAGGAGCTTTTCTCCAACACCAGAAAATCTGCTCAGCTCGCTTATGCGGTCAAGACATGGGTACACAAGAAGATTATAAAGCTGGTTGCCATATCACATGGAGCCCTTGCACCCAAAGTAGAGTCCACTGTGTAATCATCCATCCGCCTCTGCTTACACCACGTCAAAATGTATTTCTATAGCCCATATATAAACAATAGAGTTGCACCAAAGTGCTGTACAACAAAACATTGAGCATACAAAAACCATGCAGCATACAAAATATAAACATTAAACAAAATACAATAAAAAGTAAAAATAAAAACCAATTAATCAAATCGAATCAAAAGCCAGAGAGTGCAAATGCGATTACATAAGATATTACATTACACCTGATTTGAAACTGGCTAATGAAAGAGCAGACTTCACATTTAAGGGCAGACTGTTCCAGAGTTTAGGGGATGCAGAAGAGAAAGCTCGACCACCCTTACCCCTTATTTACACGGCACACGTCTGCGGCGCGTTACGGCTGCGACACGGCTACCGGAGCTCTAGTCAATGCTTGTTTACTCCAGCCCTGCCGCTTCGCTAAAGATAGGCGCCGAGTCTATTTTCGACGGACGCCGCGTCCAAGCCGCACCGTAAATACAAAATGAAGTCAAAAAACACTGTCAATGTCAAAATAGACAACCTGTACAGGCTCCCACTTGTATTGCACACCAACCTTGGTAGAAACCATAGACTGTATGGTGGAAACCCAAAAATCAAGAAAAACCACGTCGGACAGGCAATTCACGCGGTTCATCCAGTCGCTTCGCCTCTGAAATGCTCCTGGTGTGAGTTGGCACCGTGTGGAGGACGGGATAAAGCCTTGTCGGAGCCGTAACGCGCCGCAGACGTGTGCAGTGTAGATAAGGGGTTAGTTGTACAGCGAACGCACGGGACAGTAAAGAGAAGCTGATTGATCAGAAGGTCACTAATGTATTTTGGTGCAATGCCAGATAAAGCCTTGTACACAAAAACAGCAATTTTAAAATCAATTCTGAACTTTACAGGAAGCCAATGTAAAGTCGCTAAAAAGGGAGAAATGTGATCTCTCTGTTTTGAAAGAAGTCTCACTGCAGCATTTTGGACCATTTGAAGGCGAGAGATTGCAGTTTGAGGCAGTTCAGGGAATCGCAGTAGTCCACACGTGATGTCATGAGAGCGTGGATTATGCCCTTCACCGCTGCACTGATTCGTTTCTACGCCGGGGACCAGACCGGGTCTCTGAGATATACTGGACTCACAAATGATCTTGGTCTCCTTGTAGAGCTGTTCTGCTGTTTCCTCATTGCTCCGCATTAATGTCAGTGTTTCAAGCACAGCATCTTTGAAGAGTGTTGCTTGTGCCCACAAAGTCCACAGATTCTTTCTGGAGATATTTAACTTAAAGCGGTTAGATTGTCAAGCACAGCTTTGACTGAGTTGAGCTGGCATCCCCATCTAGTTTTACAGAGCTGGACAAATTCGCTGTTCTCTAAACCCAGTTGTGCCTGTGTGTGTGTGTGTGTGTGTGTGTGTGTGTGTGTGTCACGAAATCCTTGATTATTGACCACTGAAACACTAAAGAAAGAATACACATTCCCCAGTGTTTCAAAAAAGTCGTCTGCCTCTGGCACAGCCCTACAAAAGTGTGACAAAGTATCAAATTCAGTTCATGGGCTGATGGGAACAATGTACATAAACTGCTTCGGGGGCTTCTCACGAAAACGAGCTTGAACTCCTCTAACTGCACCTTTCATTACTGAATCCAGAGGTGGACAGTTACAAAGTACATTTACAAAGTACACTTTTTGAATAGCTGTACTTTACTTGAGCATTATTTTTTCTGGAAACTTTTTTACTTTAACTTCACTACATTTGAAAAGACAAATATCATACTTTTTACTCCACTACATTTCTGACAGGTCCTTGAGTAGAAAGTAGTAACGTCAGTCAGGGGATGATTTTGGTTGTAAACGAATGTCGGGTTGACGTCAAAACCCGATCTCAGATTGACGTCAACATCCAACGTCGGACATACGGTGGATTTTGGTTGGAAAATAAAGTAGGTTTGACGTCAGAACCCGTCGGACATACGGTGGATTTTGGTTGTAAATGAATGTTGGGTTGACGTCAGAACTCGACTGATGTTGGTTTCTGACGTCAACTCGATTTTCATTTTCAACGTTGGAGATTAACGTTAATCTGGCGTTGGTTTCTGACATTAACCTGATTTATAAAAAAATTTAACATTGGGTTTGTTCTAAAATGTGAATTTTGTCATTGTTTTGGAGCACACTAGCTTATAGATAACAGTAAGGCTAACATATTCATCCTGAAAGCCAAAAAACTTTAGACAGGGCACTATTTGAGGGAACAGCCATTTGTGTGTCCGAAACCATTGTGGACGTTATTGAGTGCACTTCTTCAATCTCACATTCAATCCCACTACTGGAGCGGTGTTCTAGAAATACATGTGATATTGATATGAGGGCCGGCAGGCATAGATTCAGAGGCATAATACTGTACATGCAACAATAATATTTACTTTTAAACGTACTAAAGTGAAAATCGGTCTATATTCGGAGTAATATTTGACCAGTGATATCTGTACTTTCACTCAAGTAAGGAAGTTGTGTACTTTGACTGTGGCCCCGTCCACACTACTGCGTTTTCGTTTAAAAACGGAGAGTCAAAACGAATACAATCTCCGCTCACACCAGCGTTTTATCTGCGTATTAAAATTGATCTCAGTCCACATTAAAACGACTGAAAACGCGGATCACGTGACCATTCACCAACACTGGGCATGCGCGTGCCGGTGTAAACGGTGGCTGACGAATCAGGGAAGGAGACGACATGACTGATGACACCCAATCATAGAGCCGAGCGTGAGCCTCTGCGTCAGCGCTTCGAAAGTCCTCCGTTTTGTCCCGTCTTCACTAAAACGCCCTTCGGAGATTCAAAACGCAAACCGGAGCTGCAGCGTTTCTAAACTTCTCAGTTTTAGGTCTTTGTTTTTTCCGTTTTAGTCTGGACGGGAGGTGCAAACGTAGCAAAAGGTCTCCGTTTTTAAACGAAAACGCAGCAGTGTGGACGGGGCCTCAAGCACCATCATATGTGAGCTTTGAGCCACACAGAGGAGATCATTCAAATCTTTTGATGCAAGCACATGTTCGGGCTTTGCTTTCTGCATTTCCCCAGTATTGAAATCAGGCAAATATAAATGTCAGGAAACCCGATTCCTGGCCATTTAAAATTCATTAAATGTCAACAGACCCTTTTCACATTTCCGGGTTTCTCACACGTCATCATAGTTGGGTAAACTTTTATAACGGTGAATTAGAGAATACATTAAATATATTTATGTGTGTTCCCCAATTGCTCAAATAGCAAAAGAAAAACTCAAGAAAAACAAAAGAAAAGTGTTTTCACAACTTTCAAGAGAGTAAAAAAACAGAGAGAGATTGATGTCATTCAGAGCCGCTGTATTAGAAACACCCTCACCGCAGCATTAACTAGTTTCTTGAAATGTAATGCAGAGGTAATATAATACAAAGTATAGTGTTATAAATGTACATACATTTTAAAATAAATAAAATATAAAAAACTTTGCAGGATCTACGACGATGACCGTTAAAACGTGCCATCACAGTCTGTGAAAACGGTCTGCATCATTTAATAGGTATAAGTTAATTTTACTCCAGTAGTTTCAGTTTCAGAACAGCTAAAAGCCTTTCTTCGGGTTCTGCCAAACATAAAGAAGACTCGTTAGATAGTTATTTGCCATTGTATGTGCTGTACTCACTGCGTTATTATTATTATATATTTTTTAATTGCTGTGAGATTGATTGACATTGTGCGCAACTGTATATATTCTAGAAAACGCCAATAATATCCGTCTGTAGAGCCATTTTTGCCCGCGCATGCGCTGTCATTTCATGTTGAAATCTTAGCGACTGTTCTGTCCTAAAACCATCTAATAGTTATTGTTGCTCCTGCTGTTGCTCGCAGGCCTACAGGCTCCTTTACTGAAATAAAACAATGCTTGTGTCATGAACACTTTAATCTTTAACGTTTTCCTCCAAAAACGAACAGCTTGGTATTATAAACACTTTATTTTCCAACGCATGGTATAACAAACAAACTTTCGAATAGACATTCAAAGTGCAATTTTTAGTCTAAAAAGTCAAGAAAACCAATTCCTTAAGTTAGTAAGCCTAATTCTGCCGTGGGTTAATGCGTAAACTTGAACACAAATAAAACTTCATTTCAAACAGGCTGAGAGTGTGAGCATTTTATTAATAGACAAAACTAACAAAAAAGTCCAACATGTTATTATCAGCTCGACAAATTCAAAGGCAATTTGGAAAACAAATGCGTAACTTTAAAACAAACAAGATTTTAAAAAAATGTGTCATGCAGTTGCTTTAGAATTCATTTAAAAAGAATATGCTGTGAAGTATGTTGGTTCTTCAGAAACTTACTAATTGTTCTTGGACAGAGGCAGGAGTTTTGAGCGGTGTTGAGGAGGTCAGCAGGAATGGTTCTTCACCTTCAGACGAGATTGGAGTCTGAAATGACAAGTTCAATAACGTTACATAACATTTCGTAGAACTGAACTTATTCTGCAGTGAAAACAATGCGGGTTTTTTCGTTGACCAAATAAAAAGGCAATACCTCTAACATATGAGCGTTTGAGGTTACTCACGGACATAGATCACAGATTTTACCAAAAGTGGGTGCCAATTATATTTGTAAGCTTAGTGATTAACATTATTTTGTTCTAGTCAGCACTACATGAGTCTGCAGTCATCTCAACAATCTAATACAGCAACAGGTTTGTGTGGTAACGTTAGCATAAATCGACAAATATGCTAACTCAGTTTTACAGAAAAGTGGCTTTACTTTGAGAACAGTCAACTTATGTGTAATTGTCTATCTCCGTAACTTTTCTAAATTTGTTGTTTTACTGCTAACTACAATAACACTTTATTACATGACTTGGTTGAATCCTAATGTAGAATGCGGTCTGTTATTCCTTGATAACACACCGTTGCTTGAAAAACGGAGCGTTGCCATGGACGCAGTTCAGAGACGGAACGGACTATTTTCTTTAGCGGAAGCAATACAATCGTTTTTAAATCAATTAACTCCTTTTTAAGTCAATATTTTGTGTCAAATTATCCCTTACATAGGCTACTGTGTGATCAATAATAGAGTCGATTATAAGTGAGTCTTACCTCTCGGCGAATGCGTTTAGTCCCAGATGGCCCAGGCTGTTCGTCACCTGGGAAGGTGAATATAGATGGAATTGCGGTGTCCTTCAGAGTGGCTCTCCTCATTCGAAGGACATTCGGTTCATAGTCTTCCTGCTTGAAATGGCGACTGCAAACCCTACGGGTTTTCAAGGTTTCCATATCGGTGTCCTCTCCAAACTTCGGGTGTTTGATAGCCCGCAGCCACTGTTTACATCGCTCCAAACTTTTTATCGGCAAATGATGGAAACTTACCATTTGTCCTTTCCTGGTTTTGGTTGTACATCCCGGTACAACACAATTTAGCACCATTTCGATCGAAATGCATCAACTAACGTACGATTTATAGAGTCACGATGTATCAAAGTCTAACATTTGTATCAATGTTTCGGATACTGCCGCCTGTAACCGGTAGGCGTGGTTTGGGAGTGGCGTCGTAAGGGCAGCGAAGCAAGTGCATTCTGGGAGTTGTTGTCTTTCAGCCACATGAGTAAAAAAATACATTTTCTGCCTTTTCTCAGTCTAGGATGCTTCAATTTCAAAAACAATTTCACATTTCTACTATACAAATGACCAATGTTAAATACACATTCATCTTCCCAGAGGTGAAGTATCCATTTAAGTTAATTAATTCTACCGTGGGTTAATTTGTAAACTTGAACACAAATAAAACTTAATTTCAAACAGGCTGAGAGTGTCAGCATATTATATAATATAATTATAATAGCATATTATACATATATATCTTGACACAACCAAGAAAACAATTTAATTTACATTTCAGTGCGGACATACCATCATTTTACCATTACCATCATTCACTTTAAAGGAGACCCAATATGCCCCTTTTCACAAGATGTAAAACAATTATTTGAATGCACTGTTTTAGTGTGTTTCCCTCTGGCAAGCAATATCTCTCGTTTGGCTGCTCTGTTCTGGTGTGCTGTCATATAAAGATTCCACTATTGGTGCGATTACAAAGCTGGACTCATGGTGCTATCACAAACTGTACAAGTCTAACATGTTATTATGAGCTTGACAAATTAAAAGGCAATTTGGAAAACAAACTCTTAATACTCATTTCTAGATGTGTAGCTGGATCACGAACAGTTGGCACTGCTACATCCTTCAGGAGCAACTTTTTTGCAAAACCTGCTTTATACTGAGCCTCATTCAAAAAGCTGGCCGGTGTAAAATGATTCGAGCAGACATAAACGAATTTTGGTAGAGTTGAGGGAGCATTTTCTTCAAAAACAAAATTAATCCATCTCATTTTCAGCACCTCAGGTTTCAGGAGTAAATAGACAGAGCAGCTATGTGGATTAATACATCCAGATACACAACACCGACAACGTTTGGGAGACATCCTCGCCAGTGCAGCGATGGTGGATGTGTACAAGTCTCAGCTGTGAACTCGATCAGGGCGGGTCCTGGAAGTGTCTATCAACACTCGTGGGCGGGGCCTGTGGCTGTAGTGACGTCAGCGTTCTGAAAACAGGTCGTTGGGAGACACTGCTTATGATTTATGGGGATTTAAGAAAAAAGGAGTGGGTGGATTTTATCACTGTAGGGTGGTTGTGTACACACACTGCCAAGTTCAACACACATGTATGTCCAAACACCAAAAGTGAATTTTGCATAATAATAAATTATACAAGTGCAATTACACCAAGAAGTAAAAAAAAAAATAAAAAAAAAATAAAATTTGTCGTCCCTAACCTCTGACATGAATAAGTGCATGTCTTTGTTTTTGAACGTGACATAAAATGGGGCTGTTATTTAGCCATCCTCGTCCAGATCTGTCACGACGCGCTCTCACGACGAAATGCGCATGCGCGGGCAAAACCGCTGTGGCTCAAAGCTGGAGATGGGTCAAAGCTGGAGAAGCTGGAGATGGGTCAAAGCTGGAGAAGCTGGAGATGGGTCAAAGCTAGAGAAGCTGGAGATGGGTCAAAGCTAGAGAAGCTGGAGATGGGTCAAAGCTGGAGAAGCTGGAGCTGGGTCAAAGCTGGAGCTGGGTCAAAGCTGGAGATGGGTCAAAGCTGGAGATGGGTCAAAGCTGGAGATGGGTCAAAGCTGGAGATGGGTCAAAGCTGGAGAAGCTGGAGATGGGTCAAAGCTGGAGAAGCTGGAGATGGGTCAAAGCTAGAGAAGCTGGAGATGGGTCAAAGCTGGAGATGGGTCAAAGCTGGAGATGGGTCAAAGCTGGAGATGGGTCAAAGCTGGAGATGGGTCAAAGCTGGAGATGGGTCAAAGCTGGAGAAGCTGGAGATGGGTCAAAGCTGGAGAAGCTGGAGATGGGTCAAAGCTAGAGAAGCTGGAGATGGGTCAAAGCTGGAGAAGCTGGAGCTGGGTCAAAGCTGGAGCTGGGTCAAAGCTGGAGCTGGGTCAAAGCTGGAGATGGGTCAAAGCTGGAGATGGGTCAAAGCTGGAGAAGCTGGAGATGGGTCAAAGCTGGAGAAGCTGGAGATGGGTCAAAGCTGGAGAAGCTGGAGATGGGTCAAAGCTGGAGAAGCTGGAGCTGGGTCAAAGCTGGAGCTGGGTCAAAGCTGGAGCTGGGTCAAAGCTGGAGATGGGTCAAAGCTGGAGATGGGTCAAAGCTGGAGATGGGTCAAAGCTGGAGATGGGTCAAAGCTGGAGATGGGTCAAAGCTGGAGATGGGTCAAAGCTGGAGATGGGTCAAAGCTGGAGATGGGTCAAAGCTGGAGATGGGTCAAAGCCGGAGATGGGTCAAAGCTGGAGATGGGTCAAAGCTGGAGATGGGTCTGTCTGCGGACTGCAACCTGAAGTTGTCCAAAATCACACAGAACCACACGATGTCAAACTCCAAACACGATGTTGTTGGCAAGATGCCAGCTCGTATAGAGACAACGGTAAGAATATTTTCCCGAGATAACCGTGTAAATCGAAGTGTATTAGTCATATTGCCGCTTTTTACATTGCAGGAAGGGCAGAGCAAGCGTTTTGAGCTGGTCGATCGGTCTCGCGTAGTGTCCCACAGATGCCGGCAGCGCCACAGTAGGGGTCACTTGAAGTTATTAAAATGTAAATGCATGGGTAAGATGGCACCTAATAGATGTAAATGCATAGATGTCGCCTAATTTATTGTTTTCTATACCAGTTTACGACTGTTTCCTCTTTATTTTGTGTGCAGCTGTGGTGCTTTTGAGTGACGATTCCTCATTTGTCCTTTATCAGTCCATGTTTGGGCCCAAGTTATGATTCAAGTCGAGGTTCTAGTGCTAAAATTATTTTAATCATCATAATATAATAATTACTTCTACAATAGACAATAAGTGTTTCTTTTAATTTCTCATTTGTCTTGCTGAATGAATGAATACTGAAGAAACACTGCAACCAGAACATTTCATATAAAAAAATAATAAAAATCTGAACGTGTTTTACACATGAACCCGTCTCTTCTTTTGTCATCAGGCGTGGGTAAACTGGAACACATTTTCAGAGGAGTAGAAGGACAGAACAGAACCGGAAGACAATACAATGCTGAATAAAGTCGTAGTTTTTGTTATTTTTGGACCAAAATGTATTTTCGATGCTTCAACACATTGTAACTAACCCACTGATGTCACATGGACTACTTTGATGATGTCTTTATTTCCTTTCTGGACAAGGACAGTATACCGTACACACATTTACAATGGAGGGACAGAAAGCTCTCGGACTAAATCTAAAATATCTTAAACTGTGTTCTGAAGATGAACGGAGGTCTTACGGGCTTGGAACGACATGAGGGCGAGTCATTAATGACATCATTTTCATTTTTGGGTGAACTAACCCTTTAAGCAAACTTGTAGGGTCATTTAAAATAAAAAGGCCACCACTGTATATGTGGTGTGGTCAGTGTCACGATAGTGCTATTCAAGAGCCTGCTAACTGTGGACTGAAGGGCCCGAGTCATCACAGGTGCACTGCTGCATTTTTCCAATCGCCAAAAATATAATTATTACTTTTATTTCATTGCTATAAAATTTCTTAAAAGGTTACAAAAAGAATACCTTGCTGATTAAACTTTTTTTATCCTTTGATCAACTCATTTAGCAACATGAGTCTGCATTTAACTACAATACATCATATTTTCGTTGAAAGTGCAAATTTCGTTGTGTCCTCTCTGCTGCCATCGTGTTACTCTTAAAGGAGCTGTATGTAAGAAATGTATTTCAATTAATCATAAAAAGGCCCTGATATGTCACTAGACATTAAGAAATCATGTTCATTTCAAATACTTATATCACTGACAACAGTAGTATGGCTAGGATATTGTCATTTAAAAAGTGGACTTGCAGCCCTCAACTGATGTTGATGTTGTCATGTTGTGTTTTGGTCTGATGCGCCACCCTCCACCTATCCACCAATCACGAAGTCAGTAGTGTTTCGGGATCCGGGTTGCCAGCTTTGCTCTAATCTACCCTAACTGTAGTCGGATAAAGATGTATAACGTTACTAAATCAAAAAGACCTCGTTATGATTCAGAAATTCGTCGTGACAAAGTCAGAAATAAAACCAGAATTTGCATTGGAGATGCTTTTGAAAGATGGAGACGGCTGAAAACGGAGAAGAATTTGAACACAGACGCCAACGTTGCTAATTTTCTCCTGGACAGGTAAGATTCATCTATGCTTGGCTAACTTGTACTTGATGTCAATGGACATTTCATATATTCATGACAGTCGAACAAAGTTATGCATGTTCGTGCAAAGTAACGTAACGTAAGCTCACATGGACGTATGCTAACATTAGCAATGTATTATAGGAGCCAGTTTCTCTGTCCTTATGCTGAGACGCAGAGGAAAACAACATTAGCACTCCCATTATGGCAATTTGAAGCGTAATTGAGACAGAAGCCTAACTTTACCTCAGAAAAAATGTTTCGTCATTCGTTCTTCGCGTATATCGTGGACTAAGTTACACATGCTGCAAGTTGACCTGTATGAACATTGCTAATCAAGTTTAGTTACTCTAACAATATTTTATGATGAAACTGAAAACAACCCTGTGATAGCCATTGGTGATATTGCATTTGTCCGGCGTTATAATTGCTGTGGTAAATGTTTTGGTTATTTGTTAACCCGCTTATGACAAAAACTTTAGCACTTGTAAATCGATTTTTTTTTTTCGTCTTTAAAAATAAGGAAGTTTTATTTTGTGGTTATATGTTTTTTGTTTTACTATTATACATTTATTTTTTCACAGACTTTTTTTTAATTGTAATTGTATTTATACGTTCAAAATAACGAAATCAAATTAAATATCAAATCAAAAACGCTTATCTCTTCAGCTATTATGGCCCCAGCACCTCAACACCCCTCAACACACCAAAAGCTTACTGTGTACGTCTCGTCGTCACTTGCCATTGGAAGCCGCCTACGTTTCTGCTGAATCCTGCAGCTAATCTGGCAACCTCGAGTCAGGGGGGAGGGGGAGGGGATACAGCGCTCTATGGTATTTTTAAAGTGACTGCAGTACCAGTTTTGGCCACAATCCTACATACGGCTCCTTTAACTAGGTTAGGAGACCTCTCCAATTCGCTTAAAGGAGTCATAACCTAGTATTACCCTGGATACCCACGCTCTATTATAGTCTTTCAGGCCCTTCTAAAAAAGAAAAGTGGAAAAAAAATAAACACAGAGCTCCTCTGACCCTTATTTCTGAATGCAATATTGTCTCGCGAGATCTGATGTGATATTTTGGCTGTCGTGAACGGTCATTTTAATAATGCAAATGAGGGGCGCGTTGATTGGTGGCAGGAAGGAGGGGGCTTCAGCATATCATTCCAAACAGACATCATGGCGCAAATTGTGAATGAACCCGACCTGGCCGCGACCTAAGCAATTCAACCATATAACTTATGTTTGAGCCAGACTCTGAACCAGAGCTGGAAACGGAAGATATAGAGTCAATGGAAGGACGTCTACATCAACATGTCTCTGAATGGTAAAGACAATCATTTTGACTGAGACATACATTAACGAGCTAAAACGTTTGTTGCTATTTTCTCCCACATAAGTTTACCTTTTATTTAATGTAGATTACATTAACGGAGATGTAGTCTACTTTTTTATCAGCTTACAGTGGTTATAGAGATCAACGTTTGCTATCATGTGTTGTTTTTGCCTTGTTTCACGTTGTGGTTTTTTAGACATTCAATATTTTTCATCTACAGGCATGTAACGTGATGTTTTTCTTTATGTTTATTATTACTTGACTGTTTGTTTTATTTATTATTTATTTATTATTTACCAGATACATTCTTACAGAAGCCCCACTAACTGAAAGCTATTTTTCAGACTGCATGTTTTGCTAATAATGTTTTGTGGTATATTGTTTTCATAATTACATTTAGCAAACCGTTTTAGGCACCGAGCATGGACTCCTGTACCGTCACTACTGTAGTGTAAAACAAAGTGGAAAGATGTGACTAGCATTCGTAGAGTCCATTCCCCGTGTTTACCTCGAAGCTAACGTTACATACAATAGCCGCATTAGTAGTTAGCTGCTGTTTGTTACACACCGTAGAGTTATAAAAACACAGTCTTACCGTTTCAATTCCAGGCAAGTCCCTGATTGTTGGAATGGCACCTTTTTCCAAACGTAGCTTCGAGGCCAACTTCGCCTGATATTGCCCCAAATTTGAAAAGGATTCCTGTGTAAAATGTTTAGCGCAGACACATAACGTTGAGCCAGTTGATAGGGTGGTTGGAACAGCGTCATTAAAAATGAATTTCATCCACTGGTCCCTGGTAGTTTGGTCCGTTTTTGGTAGAGAAAACACATTTGAATGTTGATTCTGGCAGTCAACCACAGAGCAACTCACGTGTGCACTGCATTTCTGCATCTTTCTTGACTGAATATGAGGGGGAGAGGGGCAGGGCGGGCTTCCTGCAGCATATGTCTGCGGTGTCCATAGATGGGATATCCTGCCCCGTCTTGACGTCAAGTCGGGGGAGAAATTAAAATCTCGTATTTGAGTGCGCGTGCACGTGGGCTGGTTTACGAACCCTGGGGTAAACAAACGCTTCACTTTTGAATATCGGCTTCCCGGCCAATGTATAATCGTTAGGCAATCATAACATACATTGATTCTCGTGGAAAAGTGAAAATTACAGGTTATGACTCCTTTAAATAATTTAGGAGCTGAGACCAAGTCTTAACACGTATGAACCTTTATGAATCACGCTTATTCTTGAGTTTAGGAATAAGAGTAAACTTATGTAATTCTTAGAATTTTGACAGACTTGAGACTAAATCTTTACTCTGAGTGGCTTTAGACATACGGGCCCTGATTTTCTATTGGATGTAATACTGCAGTAGTAGCCCAGAACAGACCATATTAGTGCCAGAACATATTAGATTGGGTTTGCATAAACCCTCATTGTGTTGCCTTACAAATAAAAGATTTTGTTATGGGTGTGCTTCTTGTTCATTTGTCTCAAAAATATCATAAGATTTGTTTGTCAGCGGTGCATTTAGCTGTTCATTAGTGCTGTTGAGATCAGTCAACATTTTAAATCATCAGCAAATCAGGCATACAATAAGACATCAAAAGAAAATATTATAAATAAAGCCCAATTCCAAAAGGATATTAGTGCTTGCTCCAACTCTAGTTGAGGTGGGAAGAATAATTGATAAAACAATACATTACAATATGGTTTCTTGCACTATAATCACAAGCCTACCCCTTGCACTCATGCAGATCGCAGCTTTTGTATACCAAAACAAGCATGTCGGCTCTTGAACAGCTGAGAGTCAGTTGAATCAACTCTGGTATGTTCCGTTTATGTTAAACTTGTGCGAGAGAGATTCAAAAGCATGTGAATTGTCTATTCTCTACTCTCTAACTTCGATGTCATACACCAATCTGTGCAGCCAGCGCTGCTTTTAAGGCGAAAAAAAAAACAGTGAACAACTTGAAGGGGCGTAACCTGAAGTCTTGCAGTCAGACCCTTCTCGGATAGGCTGAAATCACTCACGTGGTACGTGACGTATCTCTCTCTGCGTGTGTGTGTGTTGCCGCTGTGTGTGCGAGGGACTCCGGAAAGAAAGATCTCAACAATCACCACCACCAGTCAGCGACAGCTCCAAACTAAGATTAAAGTCCCACTCCGATCATATTTTAAGTTATTTTTAAACATTCCCAGAGGTCTTTAAATTATGTTTATGCTATTTTTAGCCAAAATCACAAAACCTGTGCCGTTTCCTGGGACTTCGCTTCAGCAGAGCGGCAGTAGCTCATTAGCAATTCACCTCTGCGTTGTGGGCGGAGCCGTTGGCACGGAGACGACCCTCCCCCTCCCCGTTGCTGAGAGCTCGGTCTCTCCGGCTAGGTCTTTGGCCGCACTGTGCTAGCAAACAGGCGGGGTTCGTTGAACTAGCTCCCGACAGAAAAAAAAATAACTTACCGGTAAAGACACAGGCTGTCCAGTTGATGGTGTCTTGATGGAAGGCACTGCATCCGGCTTCAAAAACAATTTACTGACGAAGCCCATTTTTTTCTCCTGCCAGTTGGTGAAACAGTCTTCAGTAAAGTGCTGACCGCAAACCGATGTGTGGTTTTTAATATTGCCGTGACCAAGGAACGTAATCCATCTATCTCTCACAGCTACATGTTTTGGTAAAGCATGAAAGCTAATACCACTATCTCTCCTCTTAGCATTGCAACCCACAACCGCACATAGGTGTTGATCCGCCATCTCTTCTCTACTCCTCAGAACCTGAGCGGGCGGGGCGGAGGGGAGTATGAGCTTGTGGCCCCGCCCAGTGGAGTTCCTACGTCACAACTCCAGTCTATTTTAGCCGGCATTTTAGCGTCTGCTACTGATTCACAGCCATTTGAATGTAGAAATACTCAGAAATACAACTTTGAGCTTATTTTTCTCGATATGTCCTCTAACATCAGAAAAATGCCACAAGAACATGTTAACACCTAGAAAAACATTATTTTCATCGGAGTGGGTCTCCAGAAAACCAGTATTTACTTAATTCATATCAAATTTCCGCCAAACTCGGTCCCTGTTCCAGGCCAAAAACACCCGGGGGAGATTTAAATCGGTCAGGACTCGCGCCCCTACTTTCTCTGGTCATCGTTGGCTAAAATAATAATAATAATAATGTCTTAGGCTATCATTTACAATTACAGTCTTATATTCAGTCATTTTAGAGATTTTAAATGGTTTATAAATACTATTACGTAATTAACTAATAATTAATTATTATGCCTAACTTAGAAACATGACAAACTGAGTTACCGTCACAAACTTTTTCCAGGATTATTATTACTATTATGTTATTATAATTCCTTACTGCAAAAGTAGGCTACATGAATCTGACTAAACTTGAGTTTTATCGAGTTGATGTGACCGTTGACAGGTTTGCTATATGAATATATGAATAAAAATATATGCTCACTCACTTTCAGACGCCGCTGCGCTGGTGCAGTCCGTGGAGGAGGAGGAGCAGCGTTTGGCACTGCGCCGCTTCTCAGCGCGAGCTGTGTGGAGAAGCCCATTTCCACCTCCATTGCGTTGGAGAAGCAATCCCGCGTGAAATGCAGGTTGCACACTCCAGCTCTAGGCGGGAACTCACGGTCTTCCAGACCAAGTGCATGCAACCACTGGCGCCTAATATTCAAGTCTGCTGGAAAGCTATGCAGTCCAGCAGCACTGTTGCAACCAGCAACACTACACCTACGTCCCATCCTAACCACTGTACTAAACACAGATAAAGCTAATGCTAACTTGAAGCTATCCTGATTCCTGATGCAATACTACGCTACTAGCTAACTATGCTTCTAACAATGCTACACTAACAACTATGCTAATTAAATGCTATACTTATATACACTATCCTGATCGTATACTCACAATTCCAACTCCTGACTCGCTACAGTGGTTTGGAGGAACAAGATGTTTTTATATCAGGGGCTGAGCCTATGACAAGGGCGTGGTGAGCTTGTGCCTTCTTATGTCACATGGCACCACAACTTCCAATAGGAAAATTCAACTGCAGTAGCCACCGTTTAACCTGAAGAGGGCAGCACTCACACGTTTTTACACCATGTAGAATTAAAACAATTTATACACAAATGTCAAAAAATGTACTCGAATCAATAAACAGCAGTCTTACAAAGCCCCAGTCTTACAGACCATTAACTAAAAAAAAAAGTTAAAAAAAATAAAATAAAGCAAGCCCTTTAAAAACACTTACATGTTCCTCATCTGCAGCTTTGCCTCGTTCAGTTGGTATCGCTCCCTCGTTCAGGAACAACTTTGAAGCAAACCCTGCTTTATACTGTCCAAGGTTGCGAAAGCACTCCGGCTTGAAGTGACTCGCGCACACATGCAGGTTTTTGCTGACTGTTTCTGGGGGATTCCCGCTGAAAATAAAACAAAGCCACTGCTCTCTGGTCCTCTCTGAGGCTGGGACTCTGAGTAGTGTCCTGTGCTCGTCTGTGCAGCCAACGACGGAACAGTTCGCGTGCTTTGCTCGCACTTTTGCCATTGTGTTAGACTGGCTACTCGCTCGCGAAACCAAATGGCGGCTCCGTGGGTGAAACGTGCAGATTAATATAATAATAAGATCCTCTTCCTACGCCAGAAAGGGAGCGAAATCTGATCGGCTTATTTTTTGACATGCTTGCAGAGAAAGGCACATCAAAACAAAGTTACTGGGTTAGGGTTAGGTTTCTGGGTTGGTAGATGGACCGCCCTAGTGAAAAAAAAAGTAGCCTATACTTTAATGTATTTGAAATATATTTCCTTTTTCAGTAGTAGGCTACATTGCAAATATACTGACACAAATTGTAGCTACTATCTTTAAATAAATTAAAAGTATATTAGCATCATGCTTTTACCTATTTTCACAATACAACTTTTAACACACTTTAAAATAAATGTACTTTAATATATTTTCTAAAAATATATTTAAAATATATATACTTGACGTGAATATTCAGTTTATTTTTTAAAAGTGTATTTATTTGCACTTTATTAAAAATATATTTTATGTATATTTTAACTGTGTGCTGGAAATGATCATTGTTACAATTTATACTTTCAAAATACATTATACTATACAATAGTATTTTGTACAAAGTATAGCTAAGTTTTATTTATCTAATAATGTACATTTGCTATTGAAGACAAAGTATGCAATTTGTAGTATTTGGCAGAGGTGGGCACAAATACATCAAAAACTATTTTGTTACAAAATACAAATACTGGCTCATCAAATGTAACAAAATAAAATACAAAATACTGATGTGAAAAATATATTTAAATAAAATACAAGTAATTAGTATTTTGAAAATACAAAAATACTCCCACAATAATCTTAAGACTTTTTTTTTTATTACTGAAAGGTCAATAACACAAATAGTAGCAATAACACAAATATGATAAATGTGTAAATTCAAAATGGCGAAGTAGCAAAATAAAAAAGTATGGACATTTCACTAAATCTCTACAGGGCCTGAAATAGCTCCCTCTGATGTAAATGGCATGTATAGCTAAGTTCACATTAATGGTGTGGTAGTTTTATATAAAATCAATATCAATATTTCTCATATGTAATACGTTTATATCGTGAACGCTTGCTTAGCATGGAGATTTCAGTGGAGTTACGACAGACGCGCTGTTTCATAATAGGTAGGGCATATGATGTCCTTTTATGAATGACAACACAGTGTACACAAATTATCACATTCATCTAATTTTTCCTAAGGGGAAATCACCGAGAGGGGGTGGTGTTGTGAGGTTTTGCTCCGACTTCGCGTACAGCTGTGCACGAGTGCAAAACCTCACAACACTGTCGGTGATTGGTTGGAACACTGTTTATTAGGTTTTGGTGGTTGGTGAAACCCATTGTTTTTGTGTGCAGATCTCAGAGCATAGGCTGCCTACAGAGACGCGGTTTTTGGACGGCATGCTTATGGAGTGGGCAGCTAGCGGATCGCTAGGAAAAACTAGATGAATGTGATCATTTATGTTTCGGCCTTTTTTGGGCCTGAAATCACTGATAGCACCTCTAATGCAGTTTTTAAGAGGAGCAGCGCCAGCCATTTCTTCTCCTGTGTTCAAAACTCATTCGCTTCTTGGAGGGAGCCCGATCTACAGGGTGTCACGTGATTTTCATGCATCTAACCTGGACATTGACATTGCCAACATCAGACCGAAAATATGGCAACATCTTTTACTATGGTGATTTTTCTTAAGTATTTAAGTATTTTAAATACTCTAAATACACTCCCTCAAAATATTTTGTTACAAACTACATTTTATTTTTTCCACACCTGCAAAATACAAATGACAAAATACACTAAAGTAATTAAATACGTATTTAAAATACATTTAATTGAAATACTGCCCATGTCTGGTATTTGGAATAAGCCAAAGGTATTAATGAGCCTATACTTTTTACTCAAATATATCACACCACGTTGACCAGTATAAAGTGTGGGAAATAATCATACGTTTGGTTAATAAATGTATAGGCCTACATGTTTGTTTAAATGTGGAAAGTTTAGAATCTCTAAGAATAATTTCTATAGAAGTATTAATGTTTTTGTAAAAAGTAATAATAATAAATAGTACAAAAGGATTAGCAAAATGTCAGTATGATAGAGTAAGGCAAGTCACACCGCATGACATTTAATGTGTACTACCCATGTACACTATTTCTAAATCATTGCTTAAACTTTAAAAAATGGCCACACTTTAGTTTAGGGTTTCATTCTCACTATTCACTAACTATTAACTACAACTTTTGCCTCAAACTCCTAATTACTGCTTATTAATAGTAAGAAAGGTTGTTAAGTTTAGCTATTGGGTGGATTAGGGGTTGTAGAATATGGTCATGCAGAATAAGGCATTAATATGTGCTTTATAATTACTAATAAACAGCCAATATCCTAGTAATATGCATGATAATAAGCAACTATTAACAGTGAGATTTGGACCATAAACTAAAGTGTTACACAAAAAAAAAAGGTATGGCTTTTTTATGACTGCGTTTCCACAGTCGGGCCAGTGCGAGTCAGGGCTAACAGCGAGCCGGCGGGGCCAGTAGCCTCGGACCCCGAGCACTGAGGACGAACTCAAGCTGTGTTTCCACAGTCGGGCCAGTGTGAGTCAGGGCTAACAGCGAGCCGGAGGGGCCAGTAGCCTCGGACCCCGAGCACTGAGGACGAACTCGAGCTGTGTTTCCACAGTCGGGCCAGTGCGAGTCAGGGGTAACAGCGAGCCGGCGGGGCCAGTAGCCTCGGACCCCGAGCACTGAGGACGAACTCAAGCTGTGTTTCCACAGTCGGGCCAGTGTGAGTCAGGGCTAACAGCGAGCCGGCGGGGCCAGTAGCCTCGGACCTCAAGCACTGAGGACGAACTCAAGCTGTGTTTCCACAGTCGGGCCAGTGTGAGTCAGGGCTAACAGCGAGCCGGCGGGGCCAGTAGCCTCGGACCTCAAGCACTGAGGACGAACTCAAGCTGTGTTTCCACAGTCGGGCCAGTGCGAGTCAGGGCTAACAGCGAGCCGGCGGGGCCAGTAGCCTCGGACCCCGAGCACTGAGGATGAACTCAAGCTGTGTTTCCACAGTCGGGCCAGTGCGAGTCAGGGCTAACAGCGAGCCGGCGGGGCCAGTAGCCTCGGACCCCGAGCACTGAGGACGAACTCAAGCTGTGTTTCCACAGTCGGGCCAGTGCGAGTCAGGGGTAACAGCGAGCCGGCGGGGCCAGTAGCCTCGGACCCCGAGCACTGAGGACGAACTCAAGCTGTGTTTCCACAGTCGGGCCAGTGTGAGTCAGGGCTAACAGCGAGCCGGCGGGGCCAGTAGCCTCGGACCCCGAGCACTGTGGACGAACTCAAGCTGTGTTTCCACAGTGCGAGTCAGGGCTAACAGCGAGCCGGAGGGAACAGTAGCCTTGGACCTCGAGCACTGAGGACGAACTCAAGCTGTGTTTCCACAGTCGGGCCAGTGCGAGTCAGGGCTAACAGCGAGCCGGAGAGAACAGTAGCCTTGGACCTCGAGCACTGAGGACGAACTCAAGCTGTGTTTCCACAGTCGGGCCAGTCTGAGTCAGGGCTAACAGCGAGCCGGAGGGGCCAGTAGCCTCGGACCCCGAGCACTGAGGACGAACTCAAGCTGTGTTTCCACAGTCGGGCCAGTGCGAGTCAAGGCTAACAGCGAGCCGGCGGGGCCAGTAGCCTCGGACCCCGAGCACTGAGGACGAACTCAAGCTGTGTTTCCACAGTCGGGCCAGTGCGAGTCAGGGCTAACAGCGAGCCGGTGGGGCCAGTAGCCTCGGACCCCGAGCACTGAGGATGAACTCAAGCTGTGTTTCCAAAGTCGGGCCAGTGTGAGTCAGGGCTAACAGCGAGCCGGAGGGGCCAGTAGCCTCGGACCCCGAGCACTGAGGACGAACTCAAGCTGTGTTTCCACAGTCGGGCCAGTGCGAGTCAGGGGTAACAGCGAGCCGGCGGGGCCAGTAGCCTCGGATCCCGAGCACTGAGGACGAACTCAAGCTGTGTTTCCACAGTCGGGCCAGTGTGAGTCAGGGCTAACAGCGAGCCGGCGGGGCCAGTAGCCTCGGACCTCAAGCACTGAGGACGAACTCAAGCTGTGTTTCCACAGTCGGGCCAGTGCGAGTCAGGGCTAACAGCGAGCCGGCGGGGCCAGTAGCCTCGGACCTCAAGCACTGAGGACGAACTCAAGCTGTGTTTCCACAGTCGGGCCAGTGCGAGTCAGGGCTAACAGCGAGCCGGAGGGAACAGTAGCCTTGGACTTCGAGCACTGAGGACGAACTCAAGCTGTGTTTCCACAGTCGGGCCAGTGCGAGTCAGGGCTAACAGCGAGCCGGCGGGACCAGTAGCCTCGGACCTCGAGCACTGAGGACGAACTCAAGCTGTGTTTCCACAGTCGGGCCAGTGCGAGTCAGGGCTAACAGCGAGCCGGCGGGGCCAGTAGCCTCGGACCTCGAGCACTGAGGACGAACTCAAGCTGTGTTTCCACAGTCGGGCCAGTGCGAGTCAGGGCTAACAGCGAGCCGGAGAGAACAGTAGCCTTGGACCTCGAGCACTGAGGACGAACTCAAGCTGTGTTTCCACAGTCGGGCCAGTCTGAGTCAGGGCTAACAGCGAGCCGGAGGGGCCAGTAGCCTCGGACCCCGAGCACTAAGGACGAACTCAAGCTGTGTTTCCACAGTCGGGCCAGTGCGAGTCAGGGCTAACAGCGAGCCGGCGGGGCCAGTAGCCTCGGACCCCGAGCACTGAGGACGAACTCAAGCTGTGTTTCCACAGTCGGGCTAGTGTGAGTCAGGGCTAGCAGCGAGCCGGCGGGGCCAGTAGCCTCGGACCTCGAGCACTGAGGACGAACTCAAGCTGTGTTTCCACAGTCGGGCCAGTGCGAGTCAGGGCTAACAGCGAGCCGGCGGGGCCAGTAGCCTCGGACCCCGAGCACTGAGGACGAACTCAAGCTGTGTTTCCACAGTCGGGCCAGTGCGAGTCAGGGCTAACAGCGAGCCGGCGGGGCCAGTAGCCTCGGACCCCGAGCACTGAGGACGAACTCGAGCTGTGTTTCCACAGTCGGGCCAGTGCGAGTCAGGGCTAACAGCGAGCCGGCGGGGCCAGTAGCCTCGGACCCCGAGCACTGAGGACGAACTCAAGCTGTGTTTCCACAGTCGGGCCAGTGCGAGTCAGGGGTAACAGCGAGCCGGCGGGGCCAGTAGCCTCGGATCCCGAGCACTGAGGACGAACTCAAGCTGTGTTTCCACAGTCGGGCCAGTGTGAGTCAGGGCTAACAGCGAGCCGGCGGGGCCAGTAGCCTCGGACCTCAAGCACTGAGGACGAACTCAAGCTGTGTTTCCACAGTCGGGCCAGTGCGAGTCAGGGCTAACAGCGAGCCGGAGGGAACAGTAGCCTTGGACCTCGAGCACTGAGGACGAACTCAAGCTGTGTTTCCACAGTCGGGCCAGTGCGAGTCAGGGCTAACAGCGAGCCGGCGGGGCCAGTAGCCTCGGACCCCGAGCACTGAGGACGAACTCGAGCTGTGTTTCCACAGTCGGGCCAGTGCGAGTCAGGGCTAACAGCGAGCCGGCGGGGCCAGTAGCCTCGGACCCCGAGCACTGAGGACGAACTCAAGCTGTGTTTCCACAGTCGGGCCAGTGCGAGTCAGGGCTAACAGCCCGTGTTAATTTTGACAGCAAATTTTGAATTATTTTTTGTCTTAAGACTAAAATGCCATTTAGTTTTAGTCATATTTTAGTCATATGAATTGTTTTAGTTTTAGTCTAGTTTTAGTCGACAAAATACAAGAAGATTTTAGTCGACTAAATCTACAGTAGATTTAGTCGACTAAAATATAATGGGTTTAGTTAAATTGTAATGCATTAATTTAGAATTTCTCTAAAATGTCCAAACCCATATACTCCCGGAGAAAACATCTATTAACCTATTAATATGAATGATTTTTAAGTTTGAACATGCAATACAGATACAGATTTAACAACTGTGACTTAAAAAATATCTTAAAATTAAATAAAACCACTTTTCCTAAAGTAAAGTGTGTGTGTGTGTGTGTGTGTGTGTGTGGGTGTCTTTCTGACATGTGTTTCCGAAGTATCTTCATCCCTGAGGGGCTCATTATTAAGAGATCAGATTTAAAGCTTAATGCCACTCACTCACTCACTCACACACACACACTCACACACACACTCACTCACGATAATCAGGCATAGATATACAGTAGTGTGAATCCCCAATCACAGATACACACAGATGATTTCTGCCCTCAGGACATTTCCAGCGCTGTTCTGTTCTAGAATCACAATCTTTATCATCACTCGTATATTTTTTGAAAATAATAATGCGATGTTACACTCCACAGTATGATAATGTAACACCACTAACCAGCACACAGCAGGCATGGGGTCTCAGGTGCGGCTTCATAACTCTGACGAACGCTGATGAAATTAGCCGTCCATGCAGTAACACACACACACACACACACACTGTTAGATTAGTTCATTAGAGACAGCACTGCTCCTATAAGGCATGATGTGTACACTGTTTTCCCTTCAATCATTTAGCCTGACACTATTGTTTCTAAACATTTGCCGTCTTTTTTCAATCCTTTATGATTATTACTGGATAAAGATTTTTATAAATCCTTTTGTATACATTGCGCTGACAGATTTCTAGCCAATTAAATATTTTAGAGTTGAAAAACTAGGAAAATATATATATTGAATAAATATTTCCATGACTTTATCAGATTTTGTGAGCTTTGGAAACCCTGTTTCAATTAGCTTGATTTGACTGCTTTGCACTTCTGAAATTTAAACTTTTTTGTGCAACTGTATTGTAAAATAAACCCGTGTAAAAGATGTAAAAGCGTTAGTAAATAAGGCCTAAGTCAAGTTATTTTATTTTTCTACGATTTATTCAGTTAACACCCAAAAAAAAGTTCTTCAGTTGTTCCAGTAATACTCAGATGTCAAACTACTGCTAAATATTTGGCGATATTGTCCGGTGTAGTATATATTTGACAAAATGTCACTATTAAAATGACAAAATTAACACAATTTTGCAAATATTCCTTTCTGGTCGTATA
This sequence comes from Tiaroga cobitis, assembly GCA_030578255.1. Taxonomy (NCBI): domain Eukaryota; kingdom Metazoa; phylum Chordata; class Actinopteri; order Cypriniformes; family Leuciscidae; genus Tiaroga; species Tiaroga cobitis. Next base: position 41,008,490 of record CM060610.1, on the reverse strand, counting down.
GTTTATATCATAGTTGTTACTTTTGTGGTTATTTTGAATAGTTGAATAGTATTGCATGTTGAATAGTAAATGTTAAGCTTCTCATGAAGCAGACTGAAATATCTCCACAGTGGGGATGATGTTGTCATGGAAACAGCGTTGGATAGGATCACAGCATTATTTAGCATGATGACAGGTCTTCAGCAAATGTTTGTTTAGAGGTTACAGTGGAGAGAGTCTCATTAGATATCTAGAACACTCTGATGTTACGCGCACTGTGGGTTTGATATCCAGAATAATCGACACCAATAAACACCATGAGGCAGGGAAGAGCAGGAAACATGAGACGAAGTGATGGTAAAAATGAGTTTGTTGGATAATCTTAGTTGCCAATTTGTTGATGCTCAGTCGGACTTCATCTGACCAGCACTATATTATCAAGAAGTTATTATATTTAGCAAAGCAAAGGCAATGGAAAACAACTGCTTCATGACATCATCCTTAGACATTAAAAATACTGAGATAGAAACATTTAAAGCAACACGCCACCGTTTTTTGAAATAGGGGTTATTCACATAGACAGTAAAAGGTTATTCACCGTCTCCCCTACATTTAGATGGGTGGGCAAAAGCATTTCTGTCTCAGTGCATGTCGTGAGTAAAAGTGGTCCAAAAAAAAACCTAATTACTTATTGTGGCCACAACGAGTACAAATAGCAATGCAGATTAAGAGTGCGCAACTGATCTACGGCTGTACCACAAACACAACATTTATTCTCTAATCACTATTTGTATTATCAGCGTCTTTTATCAAACATTATAAAAAAAGGTTTCAACATTGCGATTCTATTTGTACACAGTAGTTATAGGTCTACACTCTTTCACAGACGTATTCATGTTTAAACTCAATGTACACTTAAAAAAACGTAGACTATTATTCAGTGCATTACTTCTATATAGATTTATATATTAAGTTGCTCAAGCAAGCGGCAAAACATTTAAACATGTAGGTCTTATGTTAACATCGCAAACATTTTTTAATTAAAACAGCCCAGGTAGCACGCCGTACATCACGGAGACGTCTATTTGATGTGCGTGTTTACATCTGGTAGACGTATTTTTTAGAGCGTTTGCTTATCTGCAATACGTCTATAGGAAGTTTCCTGTCAGATGTCAAATAGACGTTTAGTAAATGTCTTTAAGATGTAATGATTTAGAATGCATGTTAAACTGACATCTTAAAGATGTCTGTCAGATGTGAGTAAACAGCAGATGCTTTCCAGATGAAGTAACTTGCAGACGTGCTATCTGGGATACAATTGACAAAAAGAGCTCTCTCATACCTTTTCTTTTGCGTTTAAATCTTTTTTTTTTTTTTTACAAGAAATATTCTGGGTCACAAAGAACTTGTTTTTCCACCTCCACGAAGAGACAAGTAGACTAGGCTACATCTATTATGTCCCGTTGTCGAGGTATTGTGTAGTTAGGGCCCCAGCCTTGAAAAGGCGAAGGCCCTATTGTTTTCCTTAGGATTATTTTACTTGATTTAATTAAAGGTTAAAAAGAAAATGACTGTGAAAGAATGGCAGTATAATTTAATTAAATGCCTTTATGGTGGTGAGATTGCTATATTGTCATGTCAATCACGTGTTCACTTTGACCACGAACCATGCACTGTCACTTTAATTGTGCACGCGCACCTGGGACGCATCGCCGGACCGCGTCCGCGTGCACTGTGTGAACGCATAGCCTGTTGACATGGGTAGTACTACGGGGAAAATACGCACTGCAAACGGAGAATGTGTGAAACGGGTGTTACAACTGAATAAAGACACAGATTCACGTAAGGAAGAGTAATAAAACACAACTTACATCTGCACTTAGTTCTGCCTGTGCTTTGAAAATGGATGGGACGGCCGTTTTCTTCAGACGTAGTACCATCTTTCTGGGTCCATATAGCATTTTTTCAACGTAGTCCTCCGGTACAAAATGCTCTTCGCAAACACGATACTGGTTGATTTTGTAGAGAGGTGTCGAAGTGCAGATATCCAGAGCAGCTAGCCATTGATTCCCCAGGTCCATATTAGATGGAATTCTGTGAAACATTAGATTCGTGTATTTCCTTGGCTTGTTCTCACAACCCTTTGCTATGCAGGTAATTACCATGTTTGCGGTAACTTCTCAAACTCGACACAATCCAAAATAGAAGATACTCGGTGCAGGTCACGCCGGTATGTTGACGGAAGTTGCGTCATATCTCTGCGCCCAAGTAGCAGTGCTTTGCCTGTGCTTCACCCCAATATAGTCCCAAGTCAATATCTGCCTGGGAAATCGACTTGTCTTAATCTGCATAGCCATTTGTACTCGTTTTCAATACGCAGGCTACAAGAAGTAATTATTATTATTTATTAATTTTTGGGATCACTTTTACTTTTTACTGGGATCACTTTTTCTGGAACAAGCTTCCTCATGCCATCCGCTCTGCTCCCTCTCTAATAACCTTTAAAAACCAGCTTAAAACACACCTCTTCACTGAGGCTTATGGGCTTTAGCTCCCCTGGCTTCTTACCTCTCTCCTCCTATCCCCTCCTTTCTCCCCCCTCTTGCTTTTATTAAGCGTTTTTATGAAAGGCGCTATATAAATTAAAGTTATTATTATTATTATTACTCACAACATGCTATCCGGCAACAAAGGATTCCATTCATTATGCTTAGCTAAGCTAGCGGCGGCGCTGCCAGACTGAGACAATGCATGCACTGAGACAGAAATGCGTTTGCCCACCTAGATGTAGGGGACACGGTGAATAACCCCTATTTAAAAAAACGGTGGCGTTGTTCCTTTAACCAAAAACTTGAAGACAGTGATGTGAGAATAAACTTTAAAATATATAGTCACTCTCAGGAGTTTTGAAATATATCACCTACTGGTAGTACAGATGAGGTCAAGTTTACATACACCTTGCAGAAATAAGAGGGATCACAAAAATTGCTTGAGCTACTTCCGAATCCAAACAAATGGATTATTATAGATACTGTATTTGCCCCCAGAATGGTGTAGTTCCAGCCTTTAATGGGGCAGTGCAAACCAGCCAAACCCAGAGCCGCTCAAATCTCTATTACCCTCTGTCACCAGTGTTCTGTCCTGTCTGATGTCCTTCATTCTAGATGTTTGACTGCATTAAAATAGTTCCCTTCTCTCCAGGGGATAAATATTTCAAGTAGTGTCGTCTTAATGGCCCATCAAATAAGTTCATGAAGCCCAGCTAGTCCTCACAAGGTTAAATTTACAAAAATATTCATAAAGTTAAAGTAGTAATTTGTTAAAAAAAAAATAAAAAAACGTATGAAAGCTAACTAAACTCTAAACATAGATAGATACAAGTGCATTACTTTTATCCAATAGTGGCATTAGAGTAAAACAAAAAAGAGAGATTATATATTATAGTTATTATATTACATGTAATTATACTGTACCAAAAATGAAGTCTAAATTAATTTATGACTATGAATAATAATTTTTTTATATTCATATTATTTTTTATATTTATATATCTTATATTTTTTATTAAAAATTATTTTTAACAAGGCTATACGTTTACAATAAAATACTATTAGGGGTGTGACGAGACACTTATCTCACGAGACGAGACACGAGATTGGGTTCACGAGAACGAGACGAGACGAGATTTTTATGGAAATCCTCAATGACAAAATTCATAACTGGAAAAATAGTCTGCAGGTGCATTTTTAAATGTTTTAACTAACAATCTTGTAATGAATGTCATTTCAGTTCCACTTTATGAGTATAAATTATCAAATGCATTGAAAGTAGTGCTGTCAAACGATTAAAATATATTTAATCGCGATTAATCGCATTAATGTCACCGTTAACTCGCAATTAATCGCACATTTTTATCTATTCTAAATGTCTCTTGATTTCTTTTTGCTCTTATCAACATGAAAAAATGGATCGGCTTGCTTTGTTAACTTTAGCTAGAAATAACATTATTCAAGAACCGCTATAAAGCCAAAACAATCTCTGTTACCTTAAATTATATGTTTATCTCTCTAAAGCTGCTTTGGAACAATCCATTGTTAAAAGCGCTATATAATTGAAGATGAATTGACTTTGTGCAAATGTTTTTTATTGAAAACAACATTGACAATACTGTGTTCAATTTCACACTAACATTCTCACTTGGAGCAAATAATCTCTCACACAATGTAACACTGTCCATCCAACATGACATCATGACTTTTGCGTAAACAGACACGCCACTTTCAAGTCAAGTGGCGTGTTATCTATACGCATTTTGACATATCCGCGTGTATGCGTGTATGTCTACGCCATTAATGTCCAAGTGATTCCGCGTATATGTACACGCCATTAAATTTCCGAGCGAAACGAAGCAAAATGTAGATCTACATCTGGGGAGCGATATTTTTTTCCCTAGGATGGTAGGGGAAGACTCATAAATGCTATTAACCCCAGTGACGGGTAGGTTTAGGGACGGGGTGGAGGTAGGTCATATATTTATATATACAGTAATAACGTTAAGTCAACTGCGTTCATAAACACGCTGAAAAGCGATTGTGCGTGTTGATAGCACGCCAAAAATGGAAATACGAATTGGCGTGTCATACACACGCAATTTTATGAGATCAGTCTGGTCCATCAATAAAAGGGTGAAAGAAATACTGACGAGGTCCTGATATTGACGAGGGGGCGGAGAATTTGCATCAGCTGTGTGTATGTGTGTGCTTGGCCATCAATGATAGCTCAGTTCACAACGACAAAAAAAATAATTTGGCAACTTTTTAAAAGTAAACTTTCAATTCAGAATCTTATTGGCATCCATTTCGGCGTCTCGCACTCGTCATCCACTTAAAACTTAACGTTGACCTACTATTTGGCCGGCTCGCAACAAGTATGTTTCCGGTCTAGCTAGATCTGGTGCTTTCAGACAGGACGCGGAATGCGCGGCGCTACGCCGGTTTTCAAAACTTTTTGGATGCCAAAACGTTTCTATTGGCCGCACTGGTAATCGTCACAGCGGCAAAAGTTAAGCTATTTCGAATTTTGACCGCGACATGTGCGCCGCTGCGCTTGCGCTTTGGTCGACGAAGCAACAAAAAGTAATTGAAATTAATGGGTTTCATAGCGCAGCGTCATCAGGATGCACGCAGCATCCTGTTGCAAAAGCATGTGAAAAAAACTACAACGTTTTCTAGGCCAAAAAGACGTATCGCGTTAAAATGGGTTTGCGTTAACGCCGTTAATAACGCATTTAACTGACAGCCCTAATTGAAAGACAACAATTGTAACAATCATCCACTGGAGGCAAGTTTCTAGAGAACCCAAGTGCAGTTTATATACAAAACGTGAACAAACATAGAGCTTGGGCTGCGTCGGAAGTGCAGGAGACCAGGGAGACGCGGCCTTAACCAGGTACTTACTGCCCCCCCCCCCAAAAAACATTATTGGGTGGAGCTTTGGGGTCGTGGCCTGGAGTAAGCTCATGAGCTGGAGTCCCCTCTGGACGCTGTTCAAGGGCTGGAGTCTCTGGCGTGGCGGCCATCTTGGCAGAGGGCTCTGGGGTGGCGGTGTGGTGAAGTGTTGAGTCCCAGCGAAGTGATGAGTCCCAGCTTTGGACCCCAGTAGTATGCCTGATCTAAAACTGTTCTCGCAATTCTTAATGTAAACAATCAAACTTTAATTCATGAAATAATCTTTTATTTTTATCCTGATTATTTATATAGTTAAAGTGAAAGAAATAACATGTTTAGAAGAAATAATATGACGTGAAGAGACTCTGGCTCGGCAGGCATGATGTGAGGAAGCTCAGGTTCGGAATGCATTACGTGAAGAGACTCAGGGCCAGATGTACGTACATTTGCGAACGCAGCGTTAATAGCGCCATGGCCAAGACGCAGAAAGCGCTTGATGTGAAACCGCAGTGTGCGGGCTATGTACCAAACCTGCAGTTCATCAGGTAATCAGCGCCTGTCCCCAACCACTATACCGTAAATTGCGTGTATTTAAATGCGCAATTGAATGGGCCTCCTCCTCTCATTGCTGATGCTATGACTGTTTGAGATGATCCTGATGCCAATAATTGTAATGTAGCGAGGAGTTTAACAACTGCTGGAAGGAAACGTGAACGCTGAGTCGGAGATTCAATGTCATCTTTGACTTCTTCCTGTAACTGTAATATTGCATCGCTGCTTAATCTGTAACGCTTAATGATTTAGTTTTCACTCAACTGAAAAAGTGTGATTCTTGTGGCAAAAATCTTTTCAGCTCGTCTCCTTAGCCTATGTCTTCGTCTTGCTCGGATTACTGCTGCTATTTCACCAGGAGGCGTACGCCATAAACCCGCTTCCTAAGTTACACTTGCTTTTAAGAGGCGGAGAATTTTCAGCGCAAAATAGAGCCGCGCTTTCACCAGCTTTTTCTGTACATAACGCGGAATACGTAATTAGGCGCATTTTACGCTTCCCCTCCCATCTTTTTATGTGACACTCCAACTTTCCCCTTGACCATCCCATCAATGCATATGCATGACACGAAAAGACATTTTGCCATTTTCAGTTCCCGCGACAGGCAGTCTGCGCTTTCATCTTGGTGCGTCCCATTCGTACATACCTCGCCATGGTTTTATGCGCACTTTGCGAAACAAAAACGCCTGAAGTGGGCGCAAAAGCGTTAGTACATCTGGCCCTCAGACTTGGCAGGCATGGCGTGAACATGACGTGAAGAGACTAGAGCTGTCAACGAATATTCTAAATTCAAATATATATTCGAATACAGGAATCACAGGAATCAAAACAGGAATTTGAATGTGAAAATGAATATTCGAATGTAGAAGAAAAAAAAAACGCCCGCGGTAGCAAAGGCGCGGCTGTCTGCTTTGCGAGTGGGCGCGCTGCCTGAGGGATCAGGGACAGGTCACAGGAGAGTCGCACTGGCACAGCGTCACTGCTGAAAGTTGACTTACAAGGAAGATGGCAGAAAGTGCAGAGCCCAACTCGACCGCAGCAGAAAAAGTGATTTTAACCCCTAAAATCAAAAAAGCCATGTCTGGAAGTACTTTGGATTTTGGTCGGTACAAGGTATAATTGTGGAGCCGTGAGATAAAGTAGTATGCAAGCTATGTAGATACAGTTAGCATACCATTCGACCACTAGCAACATGAGGTCACATCTCGAAAATTTGCACCCAAATGAGCATGGCATAATGTGTGGAACTCCAGCTAAACAGTCGCGTCTTGACACTTATTTTGCACCGCCCGCCACAAGCTCTTTGTCTGCAACACGACAAGAGGCCATCACACAGAAATTAATTTCGTTATTTGTAAGGACATGAGACCGATCAGTGTCGTGGATGGGGCAAGCTTCAGGGAGTTCTGTCAAGCAAAGGAACCGAGGTACTGTATCCCTAGTCGTGGAATACCCTAGTCACCAATAGAATCGTAGAAGTGTATAACAGCACCTCAGACAAAATAAAGGAATCAATCAAAGACAAAAATGTGGCTCTTACCACGGACGGGTGGACATCCCTAGCGACAGCATCCTATGTTACAGCAACGGCCCATTGGATTAATGATGACTGGGAAATGCTTAATGTGCCAAAAACAAAAGAGCTTAAAGTAAGCCACACTGCAGAGAATGTAGGCGAATGCATTCAAGAGATCTTGGACGTTTTTGGCATGGAAAGGGGATCTGTGATTGCCATCACAATGGACAATGCCACTAATTACGTCAACGCAGTGGAGAGACATCTTCAAATGGTAAATAAACCATGTGTGTCGCACACAATAAACTTGGCTGTGCATAAAGTGCTCTGGGTCAGAGCCATTGAAATCCCCGTTAGTAGGTTGAAAGTGGCGGCCTCACATTTCAGCAAATCTTCCGCCGACAGCTACCTCCTTCAGCAGAAACAACAACTTTTGGGATTGAAAACTGAGAAGCTGATTAACGACTGTCCGACGCAATGGAACAGCACATATGAAATGATCTGCCGTGCAACGGAGCAGCAATCAGCTGTGTCTGCTGTCATCTTCGAGAAAAAACTGTCAAGAATGGAGCTGACCACAAGCGAATGGTCCCTAATGGAAAAGGTGAAAGCGTATGAAATGATGATTCATAGCGTATGAAATATGTACTGTAATAGGCTGGACAAATGCAAAACTGTCCTAATATATTTTTTAAATAGGTAGAATGATGGCCCTAATGGTAACGCTTCCTTTTACAGTACAGTACTTACAGTGTACTTACCTAGAAAGTACTGGCTAATATAAGGTAAGTACATGGAACAGGGGTAGGTTTAGGGGTAGGTTCAGGGTTAGTACTAGTTATTACCCAGTAATTGTTGTTACTAAAATAAGTATATAGTATTTACATGGGTAACTGGACTGTAAAAGGAAGCGTTACCGCCCTAATTTACTTTGTGTGAATGTTAATAAGCTGGACAAATGCAAAGTAAACCTGTCCTACTATCAACGCATTATATTTACTTATTTATTGCAGGTGCAAGACAGAAGCACTTTCAACTGACAAATATCCAACAGCGTCGGCTGTACTGCCTTTAATACATGTTCTGCTCGCTCAACTGAACAAGCGGACGCCAGACGAACCAGAACCACCTGCATTGTCAGAGATGAAGACAAAGATTGTCACAGATCTGGAGAAGCGTTATAGAGAGGATACTGGAGGACATGAAACAAGTGAATGTGACAGGAGGAGGCACAGGCAGTGAGGCCGCTGCCGGACAGCGCCGTGATCAGCAGCCCGCTGAGAAAACTGCATTATCTGCTATGGGGTGTCTCTTCGGAGACACATATTGCACGGACAGCCCAGACCAGGACATGAGTCTGCTGCTTCAAAAAGAGATGTCAATGTATAAACAAGAGCCTCCAATACATGCTCAACAAAATCCTCTCATGTGGTGGAAAACTTTGGGCTCTTGGAGATACCCTCACGTCGCCCAGATGGCAAAGAAATATCTTTCCATCCCCGGATCCTCAGTGCACTCTGAACGCGTCTTTTCCTCCACTGGGAATATAGTAAATAAAAAGAGATCAGCGCTGGCCCCTTCAAATGAGGACTGTCTTGTGTTTTTGGCAAATAACCTGTAAGCCTTCATGCCTAACATGCCTTCATGTGACAGTGCACTAAAAAGACAATTGCAGGTTTTTTTCCCCCCTTTTATAAATACAAGAACCAAGAATGTAAGTAGCCTTTTTCGTTTTTAATCGCACTTTTTTTTTTATGAACCTCAGGGTAGAAGTTCTTTGTTGTCACATTTCTCGGAATTGTCAAATATGTTTAAACTTAAATAAACTACATATACAAGTAGTTATGTCTCTTTGTATTAATTTGTCCTGCTATTGACAAAATGCGCGTCCATAGACAAAATACGCGTCCATTGACAAAATGCGCAACCAGATATTCGAATATATATATGTATATGTATATATATATATATATATGTGTTTTTTTTAGAGTGAATATTCGAACGTCATTTTTGAGCAATTTTGACAGCCCTAGAAGAGACTCTGGTAGGCATGACATGAAGAGACTCAGACTTGGTAGGCATGACATGAAGAGTCTCTGGCTTGGTGGGTACTGTGGGGTTGCGCAAAACCCATAGTAAAAGTTGAGGAGCTCAACAAAAGGGCATAGTCTATGTATTGGGCCAGGGAATAGTGAATTTTCCCCCCTGGCAAACAAGACCGGATAGGTTCATTGAGACCTACTCTAAAATTGTCCTTGAGGGCAATCTCATTGAAGTCAACCTGGTGACACAGTTCACAAAAGTCTGCCACATAATCCTTGATGGCCCGGTTGTCTTGACGAAGACGAAGGAGGGCAATTGCTGAGTTCATTGTTGTCGGTCAAGTATTCTGTAACAATGTCCACTGAAGGCAAGTTGCAGAACCCAAATGCAAAACATAAAACACAGGCATGGCATGGCATGAAACTCAAAACAAGAACATGGACATGACATGGAGCTTACCAACCGTGGTTACACGAAACAATACTTGACAAAGAACAAGGCAAACATGAGGGCTTAACTTGGCAGAGTGGTCGTCCCTGAACTCCCTGTCTGCCCTTACACAACGACAGAGGTCGTTGGGTCTCGGATAGGGCTGTAACGATACACCAAACCCACGATTCGATTCGTATCACGATTTTTGACCCACGATTCGATTCGTATCGCGATTCTATCACGGGGGCGGGGGGGGGGGGGGGGGAATCCCCCCTTAGATGATTCTCATGTGGGGGATTTTTTTTGTTTGGGGGGGAGAAAGTGTGTTTGGGGGGGGGGGGGGGCATTTTTTCCAAACAAAATTATTACATTTATCTTGCCTAAATGTTTACGCTCATTGCATTTTTACAATGGGGTAATATTGTTGTTAAGAATTTACACATCACAAGGAAGCTTGATTTAAATTGTTTAATTAAATTGAAAAAAGTAGCACAAATAAATACAATAGAATAAAGATACCATTAAAGACAATTAAAGAGAAAAGTTTTTGAATAGGTCTAACACTAGTATTCACATACAGAAACTGAATAAAGTAATCAAATGGAAAATAACACTGGGTAGTATTTTAGTCCGGAATAAATTAAATACATAGGCTATTAATCCTGATTCCTTTAACTTAAAGCCGTCTTTTGTTGTTTTGACAACAAAATTAATGACAGACACATATGGCTTCCGTCACTTTAAGAGCTAGTGCACGGATCCTGTGTTCATTATACTGGCATGCGTTTTATGCCTATTAAAGACAAAACCGACTATGTTTAGAGTATAGCCTACTCACAAAGACCGAAATTGACAATTTTGCGTGTTAAAGCAATATAATCCGCGAAAAATAGTTACTGGCCAGCTGTTTTTGAGGCGGATTTTCTATGAATGTGCGCATAGAAAATAATCTCTCAGAGAGCGCGCGAGCACTGATTAGTTTAAAATTGCTTGAATGTTTAAACTGGTAAGACTTAAAAAGACTTTTACAGTCTATGGTCCCGAGACTCCAAAACGCGAGTGTGTATTATCGCCGCATGCAGCGCCTGCCTTGCACAACACATTATGAGAGAAGAGATAGAAGACGCGCGCGGCACCGCTGAACACTCACGCTGTTTGTGAAATTGCGTCTGGAAGATAGTTGTTAAAAGAATGATTTGATTTTATTATCTGTGTGGATTACGATTGCGGGTATTTCCCGCATTAGAAATGGGAGACCTGCGGGAATGATTAGAATTATGCGCAATACCCGCAATCCCGCGCCGAAATTCGAGCCCTGTTGGAAGGGGTGTGATCGCGATTCTGCCTTCTCACATCGCGATACAGGATCGTGGACCTGAGTATCGCGATTTCGATTTTATATCGCGTATCGTTACAGCCCTAGTCTCGGACCTTGAGGTCGTCTATGAACTCTCTGGCTGCTCTGTATTGGCCAAGGAGGCCTTCTCTGACCCCTGTGTGTTCCCTGTGATGGCCACAGAGGACGTTTCTAACCTCTCCGTTACAGTCCCGCCTGCTCCACCTTTGTGGGCTTCTGCTCTGCCGTGGGGATCTTCAGTCCCATCTGCCCGGCTGTGGGGGTCTTCTGCTCCATCGTGGTGTCAGCTCCGCCCTGGCCCCCTGCCCTGCCAGTTCCGCATTGGCTCTCTAATCCTTCTCAGTCTCCAGTTCCACCACTCTGGCCTGGCCCTCCATCTCTCCCCCTGTTCTGCCTCCCTCCTGCACCTATGTGTCTGTTTGTTGAGGAGCATCTGGAATCCGCTCCTTTTAGGAGGGGGCTCTTTCATGATTCCTGTCTTGTGTGGACTTTTATGTTATTTCCTGTTTCGCGCCATGTTTTGTAGTCCTTTGTAGTTTTTCTTGTTGATTAGTTCCTGATCAGTGCTAGGAGTAAAGCATTACAAAAATAGTTATATTATAGTAATATATAACTTTTTGATTTAACGCATTAATATAACGCATTACTAGTAAAATTTGGGTAATATTATACTCGTTACAATCTCAGTAACACATTACAACAATGCATTTTAACCCAAAATTAACTGGTCTGGGTTTTTTTTGTAAGAATTTACCAACACCGCAAGAAATTCCAGCACCAGAGAAACAATTCTGAGAGTAAAATAGCACATCTTTTTCCTGTAGCTGGAATTCGATGGTTGAGATGACTCCAGAGACGGATTCCACATTTATGAGATGGACATATTCCAATTATTTTAAGTTCGTCAGAGAAAAGGACAGGAACATAGTCAAGTGCAATAGGGAGGGACACCGAGGGAACTTTCTACATCGAGAAATAGCACGAGTAACTTGAAGAAACACCTGGACCGGTGCCATGCTAAGCTAACAAAGGAAGCTGCAGGGTTGGAGAAGAGAAGGAATGCGGCGGACAAAAGCGCGGGCAAGACAAAGCAGATGCAGAAATATCAGTGAGCTGAGAACATGTCACTGTAATCATCTTTCATCAAAGCTTTTTTAGCGACGTTGGTTATCTTTATCCAGCTGAGAGATGTAGTTTGCGTATCCTGTGTTCATGAAGCGCTTGGGTGTTTTGAGCTGCAGTTCAGTCTGCATTTCTTACATCGTGATGAGAAACGGCTTGGGCAGCTCCAAAACAATCAGAATATGGCTGAGAGAGTTGAGATTCGAGTTTTGTTCATTTTTTTAATTTAACGTATTAATAATACAATTATATCAATATATTTAAATTAATTTTAAGTTATCTTAAACATTTTTTTTAAGTTATCTTGCGTCCCGCTGGAGGATCACTCGCCTACACGTTTAGTATTATCTGGGGACCTTGTGTGATTTAGAAATTTTTGTTTTCGCTCTTCTGATGATTTTCAGCTTTCTCTTTCTGCAAATTGTATAGTTGCATGGTGTATAGCGATATGACCCAGCACCCAAAATACTATCAAAACACTACATTCTTCGCGAAAGATGGATTAAAAGGCGCACAGGAAAAAAATCCTTGAAAAAATTATATACGACCCCACCAAAACACAGAGATGCCGATTCGCATGGGACTAATATGATCACAGGACCTCGGTGTTCGGTGAAATATGGTAGGTCATTTACGGGGGAATTTTTACTTTACAAATCACAGACATGGTCGATTCGCACGGGATCACAGACAACCTCCACAATTATTACAAATGACTAGAGGTCATCAGGTAATACTCGTTTTCAGTAGGCCTACATTATTTGTGTATTTTGCCTTGTGTATTTTGATTTGGATACTTTATTTCATTGAATATATACATTATTTGATTTGTATATTTTGCCTTGTATACTTTATTAATATTTATGATTTTGTTGAATTGTATATCAATATCCTTTTTTGTTCTCTCCTACACCACTATGTTTGATTTAACTTTATATTGTGTGAGACATGTTCTCTATTCGTTGAACTTTCTCTCTTCAGGTTGCCTTGCACAGCGCGACCAGGTGATTGTTATATGACTAATTAACTGCTGCTCAAAATGAACTTGAGATTGTGTTTGTTACTCACACCCTGACGAAGGCTTGTAAGCCGCAACGCGTAGGTGTGTACTTTTCACCAGTTTTTAAATGATAAAGCCATGATGAAATAAAGGCTTTTTAACTTTTTCAACATTATTCGAGTGCCTTGGAATATCTTTATCTTTTGAGCTGAGCCATCCCCTACATCCAAAGAGCACCGAGATAAGGAATTCACACCCTGTGCAGCACTTTTTTTGCATTCTTTGCTTTGTTGTTTTCAGTTCTGTTTTGCCCCTCTTTTGGATTTACTCTGGTTTTTGCCTGTGTCTCCTGTTGCTTGGATGTTTTCTTGTTATTGTGTTAATAAGCTGCTATGCTGCTCTTTCTCCTCTTTCTCATTTCTGAAACACTCCGCATTACAAATGGATTGTTTTCCACACGGATTTGCTTTTCAGTTGTCATGGCAGCAGTGTGTGTAAATTATTTCAATGGTAGCCTGAGATGTCCAGGTTGACTTGCTCGCTTGCCATTACATGCCTGACTTTCTTACCAAATGAGATAAATTAATTAAAATCCCATTAAATCCCATTCAATCCAGTTTGGTCGACTGGATTGTTGACTAGCTTTCGTGAGGCACACTCGCAAGGTCTCTCGCTCTCTCCCTCTCTGCCGACTGCGCGCTGTGTATGTTATGCGCGCAGTATGTTCTGTCTCGCTCTAGATTCCGGGAGATTTGAACTAATTTGCGGGCATTTTAAATGTCTGTCCTTAACCTTCAGACCCCAGAGTCTACAATGCCTAACATTCACATATGAGTGTTTAAGCAGACAGCAGTGCCAGGAAAGGTCAGCTACAATTACTGCTAACCTGCACTCTGGATTTAAAAAATAGCGACATTAATTTGACCTGAAAATGGAGGTGTGTAGATGTACATTCTGTAGCAACCTATACACTTGTGCGTTACTGATGATTCAGAATTCAGAATGATGATATTTAATCTTATAGCATATCCAGGCACTCCAAATGATAATTTTGCTATTCATAATGTGTAGTATTGATTTACTTTTTCAAAATTCTCCATGCCAGAGAAACCGGTTCGAGTCCCGCTCTGAGCGGGGTGAGTAGGGCCGGATCAGGACACATCAATTTGGAGTTATTTGTTCAAATCGTAATAATCCTGAATTGACCGGATGCCAGAACCAGAACACAGGAGAAAGAAACACAACAGCTTTGCATTTGCTAACATAAAGACAGCACTGCACAAAAGACTGATAGCTTAAATAAACAAAAACACAAGGGACTAAACAAGACACAGGTGAAAATAATAACCATATAAACAAACTAGAGACGGGAACAAAGGAAACAGGAACGGAATACAGGGAAAACAAACTTGAAGTCCTAGGGAACAGAAACTAAAACTAAACTAAACATGTCAGTACGACAAAGAGAGCAAGAGTTTATGCTTCAGTATTAAAAAAATAAATAAATAAATCAAAACCTTTAACTGTCCCTAAATACTGTATGTGCTTACATAATTTGTGTTAATGAACATCATATGGTCTATATGTGAAAACATAAAAATTACCGTCTGGCTCTTAAATATCAACTGGACAAGCTGCATGTTTATTTCACTATGCCAAAACTGTTAACCCTTAAATGCATGTTTTGCCAAACATTATTACATATGCAGGTCTTTAGCGACCCGGATCTATATCTAACACGGATGGATCTCTATCTGGCGCAATAGTTTAAAACTCTCTGGAAATTGTAACAACAATTACAAAATAATAAAAATAAAGACTATTTCATTCCCCTGTGGAACTTGGAAGGATTCAACTTGAGCAGTCATCGGAGATTCAATTATTGTTGCGCAGAAAAATAATGCTTATGTAGTGACCCACAAGGAAGTCTGAAAGAGACATTCACCAAGGGACTGTACCTTTAAGGAAGGGGGGGTTAGACGATGACGAGTTCCGGTTTTTGACGTTGTGTTTATGTTTTGATATCACTCGCTGTACTGGGTGATAGAAATATTGAAGTGGATAGTAAAGTTGACTGGCCGCATCTCCGTCTCTTGTCTCCTCACTTACTGCACTCCACATTGGTGACCCCTGACGCGAGTTGAACACGGCTGAATTATGTCACACAACGACGGTGGTGAAAACGCTGCGGCGCAGCTAATGTCGGCGCTATCTACGCGGCCACCATCAAGTTACCGGACTTTTGGCAGCACAATCCACGGCCGTGGTTTCAGCACATCGAGGCACAGTTCCAGCTGAGAGGAATAACACAGGACGTTACAAAGTATTTCCACGTGGTAGCGGCCTTAGATGCCTCGACGACGGCCAGGGCTATGGCGCTGTTAGAGGCTCCTCCAGCTGACGGCAAGTACGACGCACTTAAAACGTTCCTGTTGAGCCTCTTTGAACTGTCAGAACTGGAGAAGGCAGACCGCCTGCTGTCCCTGAACGGCCTTGGCGACAGCAAGCCGTCCGAGTTAATGGAGAGGATGCTGGCGGTGCTGGGCGCGGCGGATCCCTCGTTCCTTTTCGCCCACATATTCCTGCGGCAGCTTCCAGCACCCGTGCGCACCGCACTGGCTAGTTCCACCCTCCCTTCCTCCAGAGACTACCGAGCACTGGCTGTGGAGGCAGACAGGATAATCCTCGCCAACCGACAGCAGTTTGTCCATGCACTGCTGCCCACCCAGCGCACGTCTGTTCCACCCTCGGAGGACGACCCAGATACTGCAGCTGCTGTGACAGCCCGCCGACAGCGTGAGGACGGGTGGTGTTATTACCATTCCAGGTTTGGGGCAAAAGCCAAGCAGTGTCGTCAGCCTTGCAGTTTCGGAGCCCAGGGAAAAGCCAGGGCCGGCGCTCATTAGCAGCTATGGGCGCTGGCCGGCGGCTGCTGGTCGATTCTGGGGCTCAGCGCATCATCCTGCCGGCGCTGCCTGTGGACACCATGGCTGGCGGGCACGGCCCCCCGATGGACGCCGCTAACGGCACACCCATTCGTACCTATGGCACGAGACATGTGGAAGTGTGTTTCGGCGGACGGCGTTTCGGCTGGGACTTCGTCATGGCTGCTGTGTCTACGTCGCTCCTGGGGGCGGATTTTCTCTGCGCTTATAGACTGTTGGTGGATGTTACAAACTGCCGCCTGATCGACCCCCTCTCTTTTGCTACGTACCCCTGCACGCTGGGAGGGACAGGGGCGCTCTGTCTGTCGAACACGCTGGCCAACCACACCCGACCGGTACCCAGTGCCGCACATCCAGGACTTTTCCGCCCACCTAGCCGGCGCCACCATTTTCTCAAAGGTGGACCTGGTGCGCGGTTACCACCAGGTGCCTGTCCACCCGCAGGATGTCCCCAAAACAGCAGTCATCACACCCTTTGGCCTTTTCGAATTCCTACGGATGCCTTTCGGCCTCAAGGGGGCAGCGCAGACGTTTCAGCGTCTCATGGACTCGGTGCTGCGAGATATGCCGTTCATGTTTGTTTACTTGGACGACATTCTCGTGGCCAGCGCGTCCGCAGACGACCACCGGACGCATCTCCGGCAGTTGTTCGGCCGGCTCAGTGAGCATAGCCTCATCATCAACCCGGCCAAGTGCGAGTTTGGCCGGTCATCCATCACTTTCCTCGGCCACCACGTCACCCCACAGGGGGCAGTTCCCCTCCCTGCCAAGGTGGAGGCCGTCGCCAGTTTTCCACGCCCACGCACTGTGAAGTCCCTGCAGGAGTTCCTGGGCATGGTGAACTTCTACAACCGTTTCCTCCCCCGTGCGGCCCAGCTCATGCGTCCATTGTACTACGCTTTGCGGGGTAGGAGACCGGCGGACGTGTTGGCTTGGTCCCCAGAGATGGCTGATGCATTTGATGCTGCCAAAACTGCGCTGGCCAAGGCTGCTCTGCTGGCACACCCGTCTCCGACCGCCCCAGTTGCTCTTACTACGGACGCCTCTGATTACGCCGTGGGGGCTGTGTGTGAGCAGTGGGTGAGCGGAGCCTGGCAGCCGCTGGCCTTTTTCAGCAGGAAGCTCCGGGACAATGAGAGGAAGTACAGCGCCTTCGACAGGGAGCTCCTGGGTCTTTTCCTTGCCACCCGTCATTTCCGTTTCCTGTTGGAGGGTCGGCGGTTCACGGCTTTCGTTGACCACAAGCCGCTGACGTTTGCTATGGCCAAGTCTACGGAGCCATGGTCTGGTCGACAGCAGCGTCAGCTCTCGGCCATCTCCGAGTTTACCACTGACATTCAGCATGTGGCTGGCAAGGACAATTTCGTCGCCAACTGCCTCTCCCGGGCAGTCGCTGGTTCCGTCCAGTTGGGCCTTGACTATGCGGCTATGCCTGCGGATCAAATGGCGGACTCTGAGGTGCAAGCCTACAGGACAGCCCCCACGGCGCTGCTCATGGAAGATGTGATGTCTGACACGGCCAACGCTACACTCCTCTGCGACGTCTCCACTGGCCAACCTCGCCCCATGGTACCTGCTGGCTGGAGGCATAAAGTTTTTAATGCCATCCATGGTCTTTCCCACCCGGGGGTGAAGGCCTCTACCAAGCTGGTGGGGGCCAAGTTCGTCTGGCCGGGACTGCGGAGGGACATCAGGGCCTGGGCTGCGGCCTGTGTGGCGTGCCAGCGCGCAAAGGTGACTCGTCATACCAAGGCTCCTTTGGCACCCTTCAAAGTGCCAGAGAGACGTTTTGATCATGGGAATGTGGACCTGGTGGGCCCACTTCCCCCCTCCCGTGGTTACACGTACCTCCTCACCATGGTGGACAGGACCACTAGGTGGCCAGAAGTAGTTCCCCTGTCCTCCACTACATCAGCGGAAGTGGCCCGGGCGTTCATTATGGCTTGGGTGGCCCGTTCTGGCACAGCGTCCGACCTCTCCTCGGACCGGGGTCCGCAGTTCACATCGGAGCTTTGGTCTGCGGTCGCCGAGGTCCTTGGGGTGAAGGTCCACCGTACCACAGCCTATAACCCACAGAGCAACGGATTGTGCAAGCGGTTTCATCGTGACATGAAGGCCGCGCTCAGGGCCAGCCTTACGGGCAGCGACTGGGCTGACCGCCTCCCATGGGTTATTCTTGGCCTTCGCTCCGCCCCCAAGGAGGATCTTCAAGCCTCATCGGCCAAGCTGGTGTATGGCCAGCCTTTGTGTGTTCCGGGGGAGTTTCTTCCAGATGCCACGGCCCCGTGGTCAGTTGCCTCACATCGGGCTGCGTCTCGGGACATTGCAGATGCTTTTGTTCCTATTCCAACGTCTCACCATGGCCTTCCCCGGTCCTATGTGCCCAAGGATTTACCATCAGCCAAGTATGTCTTCATCCACCATGATGGCCATCGGACACCGCAGCAGCCCCCATACGATGGGCCCTTCCGTGTCCTGGTAGGGGGGTCTAAGAACTTTGTTGTGGATATGGGGGGCAGGCCTGAGGGGGTGGCTATTGACCGTCTCAAGCCTGCTCATGTGGATATTGGCGAACCGCTTCAGCTGGCCCTGCCCCCACGGCGAGGGCCCCCACCTGCGGCAACCTCGACCCCTGCCCCTGCCCCGCCTCTTGCCCTTGGCCCCTCTACTGTTAAGCGCAGCCGCTATGGCCGCCCAGTCCGCCCCCCTGTACGTTGATTTTGTTGGAGGGACTGTTATGTGCTGGACTGTTCTGTTTTGCACTAGTGCATAGTGTCACATGTTCTATTTGGGGTACATGTTCGGCCTGGCCCTGTTTATGGGTGAATTCTGGGGGGGCCTGTGTAGTGACCCACAAGGAAGTCTGAAAGAGACATTCACCAAGGGACTGTACCTTTAAGGAAGGGGGGGTTAGACGATGACGAGTTCCGGTTTTTGACGTTGTGTTTATGTTTTGATATCACTCGCTGTACTGGGTGATAGAAATGTTGAAGTGGATAGTAAAGTTGACTCGACGCATCTCCGTCTCTTGTCTCCACACTTACACTATAACATACCTCGTTTTTACAAACAATTAATTCGATTTAATTAGACATGCTTTCATAAAAATATTTCTTGTTATATTGTTTATAATGAATAGATCGAAGACTAATAGGAAGGTTGATGTCTAACTTTTAAAACATTTAATGAGTAGGGAAGGTAGTAAATTGCGTCCTGGGTCGATAAAAACCCGAGGTGTGCGTTCAAGGGTTAAAATAAGCTATATGAAGGGCTGTTTGCCTCACTGTGATGTTTTCATCCACCAATGTCACCGACTGCACGTCAATTAACTTCAATTCAACACTGTTGGATGTCATTTTTACAAACAGACCACATAAATACACATCGACTGCTGTTTTTTGCAATGATGTCAGTGATCATTGTGCGATTGCTTGTATAAGGGACACAAAACTACCTAAACATAAACCTCGCTATGCTTTTAAAAGGTGTTTTAAACGTTTAAATGAACAGGCTTTTATTCATGATCTGTCTAACTGTAACTTGGAGACCGTTTGTCTGATACCTGATGTGGAACCTGCCTGGGAATATTTTCACAATGCCTTTTCAGCTATTTGTAATAAGCATGCTCCTATAAAGAAATATAGGATTAGCGGGAGGAATAACCCATGGTTTATATAACCCATTGAATAACCCATTGAAGAGTTAAGCTCTATGATCAGAGAAAGAAATGTTGCATGGGGCAAAGCTCAAGCCACAAATTCTACTGCTGACTGGACTGCTTTCAGAACTTTAAGAAATAAATGCACAAGCATGACCAGAAAAGCAAAATCAGATTACTATCTAAAAAATGTGTCTGAAAATCTTAACAACCCCTCTAAATTCTGGAAGCAAATTAAGTCTTTGTCTGGTTCAAATTCTTCCTCAGGTCTCCCGCAACATATTTTTGTAAATTCAGTTGAAATTAAAAACAAAATTGGTATAAATGGACAGTTTAACAATCACTTTGTATCAGCTGGCTGTAATGAGTCCAAATCAAGTAATCATTGCTCTGACTCTAGCACTGAAGCACCATCGGAAACTTTTGTTTTTAGACCCATTTTAAAAGACGATGTCTGTATTGCTCTTAAAGCTATTGACCAAAAAAAAATCAGCAGGACCAGACAACCTAGAACTTTTTTTGCTGAAGGTTGCAGCTGAAATTATAGCTAAGCCTATAGCATACATTTTTAATTGTAGTTTGCAGACAAGTTCAATTCCCAAACTAGAAAAAAAGTTTGATGAGACAAACTTTAAGTTGGCTTGAGAAAGCCGGACGAGAGAGTTTGAAGAAGTTTAAAGTAGTTTGAAATCGGATAGATAGATTAGTTAGAAAAGAAAAGAAAGATTAGTTAGATAGACAGAAAGATTGGTTTCACTAAAAGAAAGATTAGTTAGAAAGAAAGAAAGATTAGTTAGAAAGAAAGAAAGATTAGTTAGTAAGAAAGAAAGAAAGAAAGATTAGTTAGAAAGAAAGAACGATTAGTTTAAAAAGAGATAAAGAAAGAAAGATTAGTTAGAAAGAAAGAACGATTAGTTTAAAAAGAGATAAAGAAAGAAAGATTAGTTAGAAAGAAAGAAAGACAGATTAGTTAGAAAGATATATTAGTTAGAAAGAAAGATAGATAGATTTGTTAGATAAGTTATTTAGAAAGAAAAAATATAGATTAGTTAGAAAGAAAGAAATTAGATAGATAGATAGGTTAGAAATAAAGAAATATTAGTTAGAAAGAAAGAAAGATGGATTTGTTAGAAATAAAGAAAGATGGATTAGATAGATAGATAGATAGATAGGTTAGAAAGAAAGAAATATTAGTTAGAAAGAAATAAAGACAGATTCGTTAGAAAGAAAGATAGATAGATTTTTTAGAAAGAAAGATAGATTAGTTAGTTAGAAAGAAAGATATATTTGTTAGAAGGAAAGATAGATAGACTAGTTAGAAAGAAAGAAAGATAGATTTGTTAGAAAGAAAGATAGATAGATTAGTTAGAAAGAAAGAAAGATAAATTAGTTAGAAAGAAAGAAATATTAGTTAGAAAGAAAGAAAGATTAGTTAGAAAGAAAGATAGATTAGTTAGAAAGAAATATTAGTTAGAAAGAAAGATAGATAGATTTGTTAGAATGAAAGAAAGATAGATTAGTGAAGAAAGAAAGAAAGATAGATTAGTTAGAAAGAAAGAAAGATAGATTAGTTAGAAAGAAAGATAGATTAGTTAGAAAGAAAGAACGATAGATTAGTTAGAAAGAAAGATGGATAGATTAGTTAGAAAGAAAGATAGATTAGTTAGAAAGAAAGAAAGATTAGTTAGAAAGAAAGAAAGATAGATTAGTTAGAAAGAAAAAAGATAGATTAGTTAGAAAGAAAAAAGATAGATTAGTTACAAAGAAAGATAGATTAGTCAGAAAGAAAAAAGATTTATTAGTTACAAAGAAAGATAGATTAGTTAGAATGAAAGAAAGAGATTAGTTAGAAAGAAAGAAAGAAAGAAAGAAAGGAGGGTAGATTTGTTAGTCAGAAAGAAAGACACAGATTAGTTAGAAAGAAAGAAAGAAACAGATTAGTTAGAAAGAAAGATAGATTAGTTAGAAAGAAAGAAAGAAATATAGATTAGTTAGAAAGAAAGAAAGAAAGATTAGTCAGAAAAAGAAAGATAGATTAGTTAGAAAGAAAAAAGACAGATTGTTAGAAAGAAAGATAGATAGATTAGTTAGAAAGAAAAATAGATTGATTAGTTAGAAAGACAAAAGATAGATTAGTTAGAAAGTCATCTTCCTTTATATAGTGCTTTTAACAATGAAAGAAAGAAAGAAAGAAAGAAAGAAAGAAAGATAAGTTAGTTAGAAAGAAAGATGGATTAGTCAGAAAGAAAGAAAGAAAGAAAGAAAGATAGATTAGTTAGAAAGAAAAAAGATAGATAGATTAGTTAGAAAGAAAGATAGATTAGTTAGAAAGAAAGAAAGAAAGATAGATTAGTTAGAAAGAAAGAAAGAAAGAAAGAAAGATAGATAAGTTATTTAGAAAGAAAAAATTATAGATTAGTTAGAAAGAAAGAAATTGGATATATTAGTTAGAAAGAAAGAAAGAAAGAAAGAAGGATAGATTAGTTAGTCAGAAAGAAAGATAGATTAGTTAGAAAGAAAAAAGATAGATTAGTTAGAAAGAAAGATAGATTAGTTAGAAAGAAAGAAAGATAGATAAGTTAGTCAGAAAGAAAAAAGATAGATTAGTTAGAAAGAAAGAAAGATAGATAGATTAGTTAGTTAGAAAAAAAGAAAGATTAGTTAGAAATAAAAAAAGATAGATAGATTAGTTATAAAGAAAGAAAGATTAGTTAGAAATAAAAAAAGATAGATAGATTAGTTATAAAGAAAGAAATATGGATAGATTACTCAGAAAGAAAGAAAGATAGATTAGTTAGAAAGAAAGATAGATTAGTTAGAAAGAAAGAAAGATAGATTAGTTAGAAAAAAAGATAGATAGATAAGTTAGAAAGAAAGAAAGATATATTAGTTAAAAAGAAAGATATACATATTTAGTAACAGATAGATAGATAGATAGATAGATAGATAGATAGATAGATAGATAGATAGATAGATAGATAGATAGA
Organism: Tiaroga cobitis; assembly: GCA_030578255.1. Lineage (NCBI taxonomy): Eukaryota > Metazoa > Chordata > Actinopteri > Cypriniformes > Leuciscidae > Tiaroga > Tiaroga cobitis. Next base: position 40,985,452 of record CM060610.1, on the reverse strand, counting down.
TAGATAGATAGATAGATTGATAGATAATTTAGAAAGAAAGATAGATAGATTAGTTAGAAAGAAAAAAGATAGATTAGTTAGAAAGAAAGAAAGATAAGTTAGTTAGAAAGAAAGAAAGAAAGATAGATTAGTTAGAAAGAAAGAAATATGGATAGATTAGTCAGAAAGAAAAAAGATTGATTAGTTAGAAATAAAGATAGATTGATTAGTTTGAAAGAAGAAAGATAGATTAGATTTAAAGAAAAAAGATAGATTAGTTAGAAAGAAATATGGATAGATTAGTCAGAAAGAAAAAGATAGATTAGTTAGAAAGAAAGAAAGATAGATAGATTAGTTAGAAAGAAAGAAAGATTAGTTAGAAAGAAAGAAAGATAGATTAGTAAGAAAGAAAGATAGATAGATTAGTCAGAAAGAAAAAAGATTGATTAGTAAAAAAGAAAGAAAAATGGATAGATTAGTCAGAAAGAAAAAAGATAGATTAGTTAGAAAGAAAGAAAGAAATATAGATAGATTAGTTAGTTAGAAAGAAAGATAGATTAGTTAGAAAGAAAAAAGATAGATAGATTAGTTAGAAAGAAAGAAAGATTAGTCAGAAAGAAAGAAAGAAAGAAAGATTAGTTAGAAAGAAAGAAAGAAAGATTAGTCAGAAAGAAAGAAAGACTAGTTAGAAAGAAAAAAGATAGATAGATTAGTTAGAAAGAAAGATAGATTAGTTAGAAAGAAAAAAGATGGATAGATTAGTTAGAAAGAAAGAAAGAAAGATAGATTAGTTAGAAAGAAAAAAGATAGATAGATTAGTTAGAAAGAAAGAAAGAAAGAAAGAAAGATAGATTAGTTAGAAAGAAAAAAGATAGATAGATTAGTTAGAAAGAAAGAAAGAAAGATGGATTAGTTAGAAAGAAAGATAGAAAGATAGATTAGTTAGAAAGAAAGATAGATAGATAGATTAGTTAGAAAGAAAGATAGAAAGATAGATTAGTTAGAAAGAAAGATAGATAGATTAGTTAGAAAGAAAGAAAGAAAGAAAGAAAGAAAGATAGATTAGTAAGAAAGAAAGATAGATTAGTTAGAAAGAAAGATTAAGTAACAGATAGATAGATAGATAGATAGATAGATAGATAGATAGATAGATAGACAGATAGACAGATAGATAGATAGATAGATAGATAGATAGATAGATAGACAGATAGATAGATAGATAGATAGATAGATAGATAGATAGATAGATAGATAGATAGATAAGTTCATTAGTACATATAGAATGGTAGTTTAATTGAGTCTAGGGCTTCAGGGAGTTTAGATTTGAGTTTATTTGGTGTCCACTGCTGGGCCACCGTAGTCTTGGCTCAATTTGAACTTTTGCAATGAAAGTCAATGGGATTTTTATGGTTTTTAATATTAATTTTTAAGAAAACTGAAAGTCAAATCAGTCTGAAAAGATATAGCAACTCGAGTCAGAACAGTCTGAAGGTCTGACCCGAGTTTGGAGTTTGTAGAGTTAAAACTCTAGGAGGAGTTAGAGTCAGACATTTTTGGTTAAGAAAAAGAAGAAGAAGAAGAAGAAGAAGAAGAAGAAGAAGAAGAAGAAGAAGAAGAAGAAGAAGAAGAAGAAGAAGAAGAAGAAGAAGAAGAAAAAAAGTTTGATTAGACAAACTTTGAGTTGGCTTGAGAAAGCCGGACCAGAGAGTTTGAAGAAGTTTAAAGTAGTTTGAAGTCGGATAGATAGATTAGTTAGATAGACAGAAAGATTGGTTTCACTAAAAGAAAGATTAGTTAGAAAGAAAGATAGATTAGTTAGAAAGAAAGAAAGATTAGTTAGAAAGAAAGAACGATTAGTTAGAAAGAAAGAAAGAGAAAGAAAGATAGCTTAGTTAGAAAGAAAGATTAGTTAGAAAGAAAGGAAGATAGATAAGTTAGAAAGAAAGAAAGAGAAAGAAAGATAGATTAGTTAGAAAGAAAGAGAAAGAAAGATAGATAAGTTAGAAAGAAAGAAAGAGAAAGATAGATAGATTAGTTAGAAAGAAAGATAGATAGATTAGTTAGAAAGAAAGATAGATTAGTTAGAAAGAAAGATAGATTAGTTAGAAAGAAAGATAGATTAGTTAGAAAGAAAGATAGATTAGTTAGAAAGAAAGATAGATTAGTTAGAAAGAAAGATAGATTCTTTGAAAAAAAAATGTTTAAACTTTATTTAACCAGGAAGATAAAAAAAGTAAACTTTGCGTGTCTGTGTGTAGGCTAAATGATGAGTGAACGGCAAAGGCGCGCGCGCTTTGTTTACAGTTATACAGCGCGTGTCTGTGCCTTGTTCATTCACTCTCGCACCTACATTAGTAAACGTTATGTTTACATAAACACATCTTAGTAGGCTATAGCAATATAGTTTGTATGAGTAAAAATAGACTGAAATATGTTGAAATAAAATGTCTGTATAAGCAACAAGCTGCAAATTCACATACTAATATATCATACACAATATATTACAGACTAAATATGAATGTTTAGACACGATTTTGTGATTAGTTTTGGATAGCTTATAAAGTTTTGACTGTAAAAAAAGACTACTGTCACATTAAATAGGTACGCTTTTGTTCACCAATTTCTGCTCATAGTTAAATATACTATAGTATGATGTTTTGTCAAAAATAAAGTAGGTATATTGAATTATCAACTAAGATGTTATTATAGTGTTTGTTCCAATATTCAAACTAATGAATCCTTACCTTTTTTTAATACGTATGATAAAATGTATAGTTTTTACAAAGAAATACACTTGAAATATTGTTAAAATTGTAATTATTGTTGTAATTGTAACCTATTTGTAATTGGTTACAATTTCTAATTGTAAAATATGTATAGGCTATATAGATCATTTCTTTTGTCCTTGCATTCTTTGGGATCCTGTGACACACCTGTGTGAAAGGGCTAATTAATATGCAGCTCATTATGCGGCACATTATCCGGCCTTTGTCTTCTCAGGTGTGAACACGCCTCCACGCATATTGCCTTTCCAAACCAAAGGTCTCTAATAAAATTTAAATCAGTGTATGTGTTTGTGTAAATGATTAGGCAGGATGATTTTCAGATCATTTTAAAGCAAAAATTCTAGGCAACAACACTGATTAGTCACAAGTCTTGTGGACACATATTTAGTATGTGTTTTGTGGCCTTATTTCAGACACTTTAAGTTTTAGTTTTTTCAATAACCATGCATAAGCAATATTCTCTCAAAAATACAAACATGTTTCATAATTGTTGCTCAGAAATGACGGTAGTCCAGTTTATGCTATATTGAGTGAATTTACACCTTTGCCATTAACATGTTTATAAATAACTGAAAAAAGCACAAATGTCAGAGCATGTCAGAACACCTCAAGGACCCCAAAAACACCTTAGACCCCAGAGGGTTAAACTGTCTTGAGTGTATCCATGTTTTTGTATGTGTTTTTATGTTATCTGAGCCGGTCTTGTCAAAGACAAATTTCTGTCACTTGTGACAGACAATAAAGTTTTTCTTATCTTATCTTATCTTGACGACGATGAGAGATTTCCAGCGTGGAGCCTAGCAGAGCTAAATCTCAGCGGGACAGATCAGCGTTGAGGATCGGCTCTTCTGTTTTCAGTCGTGTTTACTTGACTAAGCTGAAATCTGCCATTAAATCTAGGCTTGTTCTGCTGGAATGACTGCATTTGTACCTTTTGCCCTGTAACATGCGTCATAACCATAAAAAATTCATGAAAGGGAAATTAGGCATAATCATTTCATGCAGTTGGGGATAAAAAAACACAGTGGGTAATTGGCAATTAATCCAGTGTTCATCAAATCTAGCTAAAGGTGGGGGTGGAGGTAGAAGACGGAGGCTGGCTGTGTCGCCATGGAAACGAAGGATGCGGACAGAGCATAAAAGAGTTTCCAGTAGCCTTATGTATATGTATCGTATTCATATCCAACAAAAACAGTCAGTCCTATAGAGATCTTGCCGGACTACTTCAGCATGTTACCGTAAAGACAGCAATTTTACAGCTGAGTACAATTTTGCTCTAAGAAAAGTTTTTTGCCGCATTCATTTCTTGTTCTTTAGCTGATGAAGTTGCTCAAAGACAAGTTGAGCATAATAGTGATGCGGGAATTCAATAGCTCTCAGACACACAGGTTTCCTATCAAACGACTTTGTGATCACTGTGCTTTAATCTATAACCGGTCCATTTAATGACACACGGACTGATCTCACTGTACAGTAGCACACAGATGATGTCATGAGGTCACACTTGATGGCATAGCCAAAAAAACTGGTTAACAGTGCTGACACCTTTGAGGCACTACATCTGAAAATGTGCAAACGTGAAGAAGATTTGAGAGCTGCGGCAGAGGAGCATAGCATATAATATATAACAGAGGACATTGTTTTCACAGTGAGAATTTTTTTTTCTCATTCGTCCTGTTAGGTCTAAATGCCTATACAGCACTGTTGACAACCCTGCTGAAAAACTGCTCGAACCAGCCTAAGCGAGTTAGCTGGTCTTTTAAACTGGATGTAGCTGGTCAAGTTGATCTCCCAGTCTGGCCAAGCTGGTGTTCAGCTGGTTGGTCAGCTAAAACTCCTCTAAACCAGCTTGCTAAACCCACTGGCGGAGCTAGGGTTGGTCTCGATTTGAGGAGAATTGGGTTGTAGCTCGTTGTCTAGGTTACTGTGATTGTAAATAGGTGTCGTTTGTGTTTTAACAACGTTTAGCTCAAGAATATTGATCCGGGAAGTTCGAATAGCCTATGTGAATATATTGCCAACTTCACTGAACTCTTTGAATTAAGCACTGACCGCATTTCTTTATATTTGAGTCCAACACTATGAAACGCTCCATTAACGTACGGAGCTCTGAAACACTGCCAGCGGGACATTAAACAGGAAGTGTCTGTCCGAGCTCACAACAGGTTTTGCGCGGGAGCGCAAAGTTTCTTGGGGGAACGCAAAAGATTTGGATTTTTTTTTTCACCACCACGTCCCTTTAGGGGCTCCGTAGGACTGTGATATGAAGAGTGTGCAATGAACATATTTTAGCAACAGTGTGAAAGTGAACTGCACATAACAAGCACAATACCGGTATAAACACGAATATCTATTGGTACAATATGCGTCACATGACTAAACTTGCGACATCGTTTTTAAATACCTCCAGTTTGACAGTCCACACTACAACACATAAATAGCGTTTTCAAATCTATCCACTTTGGAGAGCGGTTTCAAAAAGCATAGTTTTCATTAATAAACACGCTGTCTCAGTGTGGACGGTAGGCAAAAATGAAGAGAAAAAGATGCATTTTCAAACGAAAACGTATTAGCGTGGACAATGCCTAAACCTGTATGAATTTCTTTCTTCTGCTGGTCCATCAACTGTTTGGTTACCAAAATTCTTTCAAATATCTTCTTTAGCAGAAAAAAGAAATTCACACAGGTTTGAAATGTGAGTAATAGATGACAGAATTTTCATTTTTGGTTCATCCCTGTGGTTAGTTAAAGTCATGTATTCAGTTAAACAGGCAACATGAATCTATCCTGATAAACTAAACATATAAAGCCACAAATGGAGAAAAAACAGGGGCCTGTATCCAATCAAGCTTTCCTCCAGCCAAGAAAAACAATCACTGTTTTATCTTCTGCCAGGCCCGACACACCATTTCAAATAACTTCCTTTGTACTGAGAGGTGCTCATTATTGATATCCATATATGGAGCAACTCGACATTAGTGATTGCTGATAGTCTTAGCATAGCATAGTCTTGCTGGCAGGTCATTACTGTAGATTCACCATCTAAATGGGAGATAACCATATAGCGCTAGTACATATTAACATATATAAATATTTGTGAATCTGAAACCTGAGATTGTGAAAATGTTTGGATCAAATCCAATGATCAATGTTTTTTCTTTGTCCATGTTTTTTTGTACTCACCACCATTATAATGGTGTATCCTTCCCCCCGCTGATGGTCATAAATAGATGAGAGGAAAAGTGGCTGAAACAGATGAATAGGTTTTGGAACAGGGCTTAGATGAGCTTCGATGTGCACAGATGTTATTTGTAGAAGTGCACCCAGGACTTCAGTAAATAATTAAAGGCACACCATTAGAAAGAGTCTGAACGCTGAGTGTTCCCGTGACCTGTGCTCCTCAGAGCTCTCGTTAATGAGCAGAGCTTCTCATGCATCGGTGTGCTGGGGATCATTGTCTGTTAGGATTGTTTATGGCTAGAGAAGGTCGAACTGTCACTGTGACGCAGGTGACACTAATCTAAGCACACTAGTTTCTCTCCTCCAAATAAAACGAAAAACATATTTTAAATGCATTGACACACTTTAAAAGGGAAAAATGCCCTGTCCCGACTCCCAAAAAAACAATCCAATGCTTCTTCTCAAAAGTATACGAAGAAATAACATTCTTGTCTTACAGCCCCAAATAGTCTATCATTTTTAATTAGAAACCGGAGATTTAGCCATATTAATGCAGACTGTCACTATTTCAACATTATAAAGCAGGAGAGCTGGTGCTCTGAATATCAGCAGCTCAAGCCACATGCTTTGACTGCACATGCCCACTCTGTCTGAAGCTCTCACACCACCCAAATAAATCTCACACCAATGACAATGCAAAACAATCAACTGAATTTTTAGGACAGGTCTGAAGCAGCAAGACTGGTCAAATTTCTTCGGGGTCCTGCCAAGCGCCTCTGTCCATAATGTCACTTATAGTAGTGAAAAACTCCACAGAGCAACCTGCTGTGGGAATGAACATGAGAAGCTTTGCATTAAATGCTTTAGAGAATTTAATAGAATATATTAGGCTAAAGTTTTTGGGTAATTTGATGATACTAAAAATTAATTGTTGGATTCTCAAAACCTCAAATATGTGCAAAATCTTACTCCAGCCAGGTAACCAAAATCAGCAACCCTGATATTTAGACCAACAGCATGCTTGCGATTGTGATATTGCTTTTGTTCAAACATTTAATAAACAATGAGTTAATATTGAGCAGCTTATATATTAGTCACAATATTGCCAGGTACATTGTCTATTTTTACCTTTCAAATGGAAATTTCCAAACAATGTCATAGCTGAATCAAGCATGCATCTCAGAGCAACACACAATGAATTGGTTGAGTGAATGTTTCAATGACTCATAAACGAGTCACCTGTCGTAATCCTACCTGCATTGATGCAACCTGCAGATTTACAGACTTTCAGCTGTTTGCAATGAACAAATCAAACAACATTGAAATAGCTCAACACAACAAATGTTTCAAGTGGTTTCCCCAAATTGAACTGAAAATGCAACTTTTTATGACTGCAGTCGCCGAGAAAGCATGGCATTTCATTTCATTGTTATGCAGACGACACACAACTCTGTCTGCCATTGAAATGAAAGGATACCAGCTCTTTAAAAATTATTGTAAGACAGAAATTAAAGCTTGGATGGCCATGATTTCTTTTACATTTTAACGAGAGTAAAACTGAAATTGTGAGATTTGGCCCTAAGAGTGCCCGTGTGGCTTGGGTTTATTACTTTCTTACTTTAAATCCTCCATTGAAAATCTGGTCATCTAGTCATGGACAGTGATTTTAAACTTGATAAACAGATATTCTGTGGTTAAAGCCAGTTTTTATCAGTTAAGGCTTTTATCTAATGTCAAACCTTTTTTGTCATTTAAAGACAAAATGTCTTCATCTCTTCTCGATTGGACTATTGTAATGCACTCTATGCATCTCACGCCTGCAGTTGGTGCAGAATGCTACAGCTAGACTATTAAAAGGCATACGAAAACATGATCACATTTCTCCTAAATTCTTTGGCATATAATTCCGTTTAAGAGCTGTGTGTTTTGTTTTGTCTCCTTTGTTGTTGGTTACTTTATGATTCTGGATGTACAGCACTTTGGTAGACTTCTGTTGTTTTTTAAATGTGCTCTAAATAATAAACGTGAGAATAAATAAACTTTTTAGAAATGTACATTTTTGGTGTGCTCCCAGTTATTTTTTAAAATGTCTCGGGATTTAACATTGTTTATGGTGCCATAGCAAAGTGAGTCAGTGTATCTGAAATTACAGTGGTGTTCTGTTATAAGAATCCTGTTGTGACACATTCTACGCCTGCTGTTTCCATCCTATCACCACTAGAGGTTACCTGTTCACAATTAAGACTTTTTCACTGCGCACACAGTTACAGGTTACTTTGGACTACATTTCCCATACTCCATTGCTTTGATCATTTCCACACCTGTAGTCAATATCAGGGACTATAAATCACTGATATATGAGCTCTCTGGTTGCGGAGTATTGTTTAACTATTGTGAAACCTTACTGAGTGTTCATTTCTGTGTCTGCCTGCTCGTCTTGGGACTTTTCTGTTTTGGATATCTCCCTGTCTGCTGCCTGCCTCTGATACCTCTGCTTGGCCTTCTGACTATGAGTATTTGCTGCCTGTCTTGATCATCTGCTTGGTTTTGCTCTACGTTTTGGCCCAGTCTTCATGGTTGTTTTTGCTGGTTCTGACCTTTGCCTGTTTGTTCATGATTAAGTCTCTGCCTGTTTTGAACGCATCTCGCTGATTAAAAGCTCTGCACATGGATCCGCATGCCTCTTGTATCTGTCCCACCGTAACAGAATACTCTGCCAAACAAGGATCCAGTGGCTTTTCTGAAGAACAAGAACACTGGTCAGGTTTGAACCTTGCAAAACAATTACTAGCCCTAAAACAGGGTATGAGACTGTTAGAGGAATGTATTCAGGAGTTTTTGGATTTAGCATATTTTTCTGATCTGCCTGATTGTGTTCTGATTGACTTTTTTTGTGACGGTATAAATCAACCCCTAAGATCTCGATTAATCCATGAGGGTCCTCGAACATCGCTCTGTAATTTTTTAGATTATGCTCTACTGTTAACTGGCTCATCTCTCACTGTGGGGGTTGCAGAGGAATGCACTGGTACTTCCGTGACTATAATGGCAGCAGCTCCAGAGCCTCGTGTCGTCTCAGCAGACCTTCCAGAGCCTCGTGTCGTCTCAGCAGACCTTCCAGAGCCTCGTGTCATCTCAGCAGACCTTCCAGAGCCTCGTGTCGTCTCAGCAGACCTTCCAGAGCCTCGTGTCGTCTCAGCAGACCTTCCAGAGCCTCGTGTCGTCTCAGCAGACCTTCCAGAGCCTCGTGTCGTCTCAGCAGACCTTCCAGAGCCTCGTGTCGTCTCAGCAGACCTTCCAGAGCCTCGTGTCGTCTCAGCAGACCTTCCAGAGCCTCGTGTCGTCTCAGCAGACCTTCCAGAGCCTCGTGTCGTCTCAGCAGACCTTCCAGAGCCTCGTGTCGTCTCAGCAGACCTTCCAGAGCCTCGTGTCGTCTCAGCAGACCTTCCAGAGCCTCGTGTCGTCTCAGCAGACCTTCCAGAGCCTCGTGTCGTCTCAGCAGACCTTCCAGAGCCTCGTGTCGTCTCAGCAGACCTTCCAGAGCCTCGTGTCGTCTCAGCAGACCTTCCAGAGCCTCGTGTCGTCTCAGCAGACCTTCCAGAGCCTCGTGTCGTCTCAGCAGACCTTCCAGAGCCTCGTGTCGTCTCAGCAGACCTTCCAGAGCCTCGTGTCGTCTCAGCAGACCTTCCAGAGCCTCGTGTCGTCTCAGCAGACCTTCCAGAGCCTCACCACGTCAGGTCTGCCACTTCAGAGCCACGTCTTGTTGTGGTTGTCGTACCGCAACCCTCCTCTGATCTGTCAGGGGAGGCCGTCATCAAGCGCCAGAGGTTGGCATCCAGCGTGGAGGATCCACCACTGGTGTCAGTACGCACAGCTGAGATTCCCAAACCAACTCATTCTGGCCCTTCTACTCCTGAGGTTATCCTGTCGGCCACTCTCCCTGTAATGGGGCTCGCTTTATGGTGTGTCTGGGCCACGTACACCACCGCTGAATATCCAGAGGTGGTGGCACTCGTTTCAGCTCCTGGCGCGGTGATGACTCTTGGGGATGAACTTTGGTCCCGTTTTGAATTGTTCAGGGAGGCCGATTATGAACTTTTGCCTTGTCCTAAACTTGCCATGAAGATCATTTCTGAACCCTTGTTTTCCTGCCCTGAAACTGGCTTAGAGGCTGGTAATGAACTTTCCTCTTGCGTTGACCTGGATACGGAGGCAATCTTTCAACTACCATCTTGTTCAGCACCAGGCAAGCAGACTAACAATGAATTATGGTACCGTCCTGAACTAGCCAGGGAGGACAATTATGGACTTTGGCCCTGTTCTGACCCAATTGTAGAAGCCAGTCCTGAATACTCATGTGATCATCTTCCTGTCAATGAACTCTCGTCCTGTTCTAAACCAACCGAGGAGACTATTAGTGAACTCTCGCTCAGTCTTGATCCGACCACAGAGATCATGAAGGAACTTAGTCTTTGCCCTGTTAACTCTGTCATGACCCAAGACACTATGGAAGAATTTCCTGACGGCTCTAGTAGCCTTGTCGTGACTAAAGTGGCCACAAATGAATTATCTGATTATTCCATTTCTATCCCTGAGTTTTCTGAACTGCCTATTTGCCTAGTTTCCATTCATGAACCTGATTTTGAATTGTATGCTGATTCAGACACTTCCACGGAGATTCTGATTGAACCCATTGCTTTACCGGCCTCGACCCGACGGGCTGTGAATACACTGTTTATGTTTTATCTCCAAGTTTTCCTTAGGTTTCAGTCTTTGCCAGGGGTCCCTGATCCAGCTGGGCCTCCGTTGTGGTCTGCTGACGAGCTCTGGTGGACCAAAGTACAGCTTGAGCTTCACCTCATGTCTGCAGAGGCTGTTCGCACTGCGTCTGTCGAACCAAAGCCGCCTGATCTACCCGAGGGGACGCCTCCGCAGCCTACTCCGCCCTGGACGCCTCCGCAGCCTGCTCGGCCCTGGACGCCTCCGCAGCCTGCTCGGCCCTGGACGCCTCCGCAGCCTGCTCGGCCCTGGACGCCTCCGCAGCCTGCTCGGCCCTGGACGCCTCCGCAGCCTGCTCGGCCCTGGACGCCTCCGCAGCCTGCTCGGCCCTGGACGCCTCCGCAGCCTGCTCGGCCCTGGACGCCTCCGCAGCCTGCTCGGCCCTGGACGCCTCCGCAGCCTGCTCGGCCCTGGACGCCTCCGCAGCCTGCTCGGCCCTGGACGCCTCCGCAGCCTGCTCGGCCCTGGACGCCTCCGCAGCCTGCTCGGCCCTGGACGCCTCCGCAGCCTGCTCGGCCCTGGACGCCTCCGCAGCCTGCTCGGCCCTGGACGCCTCCGCAGCCTGCTCGGCCCTGGACGCCTCCGCAGCCTGCTCGGCCCTGGACGCCTCCGCAGCCTGCTCGGCCCTGGACGCCTCCGCAGCCTGCTCGGCCCTGGACGCCTCCGCAGCCTGCTCGGCCCTGGACGCCTCCGCAGCCTGCTCCGCCCTGGACGCCTCCGCAGCCTGCTCCGCCCTGGACGCCTCCGCAGCCTGCTCCGCCCTGGACGCCTCCACATTCTACGCCTGCTGTTTCCATCCTATCACCACTAGAGGTTACCTGTTCACAATTAAGACTTTTTCACTGCGCACACAGTTACAGGTTACTTTGGACTACATTTCCCATACTCCATTGCTTTGATCATTTCCACACCTGTAGTCAATATCAGGGACTATAAATCACTGATACATGAGCTCTCTGGTTGCGGAGTATTGTTTAACTATTGTGAAACCTTACTGAGTGTTAATTTCTGTGTCTGCCTGCTCGTCTTGGGACTTTTCTGTTTTGGATATCTCCCTGTCTGCTGCCTGCCTCTGATACCTCTGCTTGGCCTTCTGACTATGAGTATTTGCTGCCTGTCTTGATCATCTGCTTGGTTTTGCACTACGTTTTGGCCCAGTCTTCATGGTTGTTTTTGCTGGTTCTGACCTTTGCCTGTTTGTTCATGATTAAGTCTCTGCCTGTTTTGAACGCATCTCGCTGATTAAAAGCTCTGCACATGGATCCGCATGCCTCTTGTATCTGTCCCACCGTAACACCTGTCCTCTGGTTCTGAGATTCACTGTGGCAGTGGTTGCTCTAGCTGACAATGGTTTGAAACACGCACATGATAACAGCATTGAGTTGCCAAGGGTTACAGCCTCCGTTTTTAGTGAGGGCAATTACTGGAATTCTTAAAGTGCGTCTCCTTCTCTCTGTTAAAAAGGATGTTTTCTCATTCTCATCACTCAAACAGTTTGAGACATACATGATCAAGTGTTTAGAGCCGTCAAGGGACTTGTAAAACAAATGAGATTCCTTTTCTCAATTTGACCCGTAACTATTGAGTAAGTCCTATTTTTAATTGAATGCCCAGCTGTTGTTTTAAGATAAGATCATTTACCAACAAGCTGCGCCGCTCTTTCTGTTGTGGTATAGATGCAAACTGCTGTGTTGATGTGATTTATTCTGGTGTAAGTGAGTAGCAGAGAGCTCTTCAGCAGCGAGACTCCTCCGTGTGTGGAGGATATTAGATACTTTGATTAATGCACACTCTTTAGTGATGTTGTTTCAAGAAACAATGAAGTAGGTGGTTAATCTGGCACAGATTAATCTGTGGTGTTTTCCTCGTCTTTATAGCACACGGCCTGTTTAACCCTTCAAATGCTGTATGTGATTATGTTTTGCATCATGTATACTTGGACAGAGATGGAGACTGTAGCTTGACCACACAAAAACCCACAGTAGCTTGATTATAACCACGAGTATAGACACACTTAAAGACCACATTGTGACACTCCTCAGTCTTTTTATCTGCGCTTAACCCATTTTTAGTACTTTTATTATTTCCAAAAGAAACAAAATTCAAACAAAAACCATCCCATGTGGTAGAGTCCTAAAACAGATAGGATTGATGTTTTCAGGCTTGGGAAGGGGATCCTCATGAAGCAGGCTTGGAACAGGAATCTACCAAAAGACCAATATATTGAAACAATACTTTATATTGCATGTTACCATAAAAGAACCTCTTTGTCTGTATATATTACTTTGGTATTTGATTATACAGTGATTTCGTTATTGTAACGATGGCTGTTTCAGTAAAGACAGGGAATTGGATGCATTGCAGTTTGACAATTTTTATTAACAAAACAGTCAGAAAGTAAATCCAGGCAGAGCATAACAAGAAACCAGGCAAAGAAAAAAATCCAAATAATCCAAACACAGGAAAATCCAGAAACTGAAACGACTCATACGAAACATCCAACAAAGGACAGGGGGGAGCACGGTTTGCAGAGGACCAGGACGCCAGGGAGGCGGCGTCAGTTCAGGGGGCCAGGGAGGCGGCGTCAGTTCAGGACGCCAGGGAGGCGGCGTCAGTTCAGGGGGCCAGGGAGGCGGCGTCAGTTCAGGGGGCCAGGGAGGCGTCGTAAGTTCAGGGGGCCAGGGAGGCGGCGTCAGTTCAGGGGGCCAGGGAGGCGGCGTCAGTTCAGGGGGCCAGGGAGGCGTCGTAAGTTCAGGGGGCCAGGGAGGCGGCGTCAGTTCAGGGGGCCAGGGAGGCGGCGTCAGTTCAGGGGGCCAGGGAGGCGGCGTCAGTTCAGGGGGCCATGTCACGATCCCTGTACTGTGTAGCAAATTAGCTCTATGAAATATTAATAATCAATCATTTTATATAACTTGTTATAATTTATTATGAATATTTGGATCAGTTAATCAGGTTAACTTAATGTAGCTACATTAACATTAAAACCAATTACTCGGTTCATCCCGTGAACACTCAATATTGGTTATTAATTAATTAATAGAAATGTACATTTCCGGGGCATGGGAAATGTATTTCTGACTAAGTACTACTAAGAGCAGGTAGTCAAGATCTATGATTAGTGACTCCAGATATGAGCTTGAGACACGGACAACTTTACGTGTGATATGAAAAAGACTTTATTAATTAGACTAAACATTTAAACTACACTAAAATACACATACATACATGCATACAGTTTACCAAGGTAAAGAGAACTGAAGCAGAATACAGGAAAGCAAGAAGTTATAGCATTGTTTGATGTTCAGCAGATCAACAGCCTGAGCAAACCATCAGTTTAGTTCTAACACGCCCTTATTAAAAAGGGGTAAGGATACTTAATGTATCAAATAATGATACTAAGTTTGATACTTGCTCGTCTTGTCCATTTGCATTAAACTGTCCTGATGCAATTTGTTGAGGCTACAGTTGATCTTTGCTGATGTGGTCTTGATGACAGAGAACCAGTGGTAGTCAGAGGATCTTTGGTGAATGGAAAGACAAGGCTGCAGCCTGGCAGAAGCTTCGGAGTCCTTGGGGGACTTCTAGTGCAGCATCATCTTCACATTAGGACTGGACCATGAGAGTCAGAGAGCAAGAGGCTAAGAGCGCAAGATGCTAAGAGGACAAGAGGACAAGAGAAGAAAGAGAGAGCTGATCTTGTTATCAGTGATTTTTAAAGCGTGAAGATGTGACACCCTCTGGAGGTGTGTGAGCCAATACGAAGCCATCCCTTTGGAGGGAGTTTTTTACGACCCTTTGTTTTCTAGCAGGGTATTTGAATGCTTAATTTCATTGGGTGTTTATGAAAGGAATCTTCAAGATTCTTATAATACTAATGCGTCATAAAGTTAGCAAAATGTAATGTAAATTAACAAATGGGGGACGAAGATTGGATTTTATAGAGACTAAACATGCTACACGTATGATTTTGGTTAACCATAGTATGCAAGTCATGTTTCAGACCAAACTAGTTTAGAAGAGAGAATGAAGACATAGGCCAAACCACATCAAAGGAAAATTAGATACATGTTAATAGATTTATCACATGGTTATATATATAGAATATATAGGATTAAAAGGGTTCATTTCTCCTTCTCAGCAAGAATTAAGTCACAATTCCCTGCACATTCTTTTGGGTCGTAAAACTCTTATGAGTCTTAAGGTGTCCTGTAACAGGACAATGGGTTCTGCCAGTGTTGGCTTTATTTGTGGGGGAAGTTTCATAGAATTTTGTTGGAAGAGTAAGTTTGTTGGATTAATCATTAAAGGAGCTGTATGTAAGAGATTTATTTCAATTAATCATAAAAAGGCCCTGATATGTCACTAGACATTAAGAAATCATGTTCATTTCAAATACTTATATCACTGACAACAGTAGTATGGCTAGGATATTGTCATTTAAAAAGTGGACTTGCAGCCCTCAACTGATGTTGATGTTGTCATGTTGTGTTTTGGTCTGATGCGCCACCCTCCACCTATCCACCAATCACGAAGTCAGTAGTGTTTCGGGATCCGGGTTGCCAGCTTTGCTCTAATCTACCCTAACTGTAGTCGGATAAAGATGTATAACGTTACTAAATCAAAAAGACCTCGTTATGATTCAGAAATTTGTCGTGACAAAGTCAGAAATAAAACCAGAATTTGCATTGGAGATGCTTTTGAAAGATGGAGACGGCTGTTCAAATTTGAAGAATTTGAACACAGACGCCAACGTTGCTAATTTTCTCCTGGACAGGTTAGATTCATCTATGCTTGGCTAACTTGTACTTGATGTCAATGGACATTTCATATATTCATGACAGTCGAACAAAGTTATGCATGTTCGTGCAAAGTAACGTAACGTAAGCTCACATGGACGTATGCTAACATTAGCAATGTATTATAGGAGCCAGTTTCTCTGTCCTTATGCTGAGACGCAGAGGAAAACAACATTAGCACTCCCATAATGGCAATTTGAAGCGTAATTGAGACAGAAGCCTAACTTTCCCTCAGAAAAAATGATTCGTATATTGTGGACTAAGTTACACAAGCTGCAAGTTGACCTGTATGAACATTGCTAATCAAGTTTAGTTACTCTAACAATATTTTATGATGAAACTGAAAACAACCCTGTGATAGCCATTGGTGATATTGCATTTGTCCGGCGTTATAATTGCTGTGGTAAATGTTTTGGTTATTTGTTAGCCCGCTTATGACAAAAACTTTTTTTTTTTTCCGTCTTTAAAAATAAGGAAGTTTTATTTTGTGGTTATATGTTTTTTGTTTTGTTTTACTATTATACATTTATTTTTCCACAGACTTTTTTTTTTAATTGTAATTGTATTTATATGTTCAAAATAACGAAATAAAATCAAATTAAATATCAAATCAAAAACGCTTATCTCTTCAGCTATTATGGCCCCAGCACCTCAACACCCCTCAACACACCAAAAGCTTACTGTGTACGTCTCGTCGTCACTTGCCATTGGAAGCAGCCTACGTTTCTGCTGAATCCTGCAGCTAATCTGGCAACCTCGAGTCAGGGGGGAGGGGGAGGGGATACAGCGCTCTATGGTATTTTAAAGTGATTGCAGTACCAGTTTTGGCCACAATCCTACATACGGCTCCTTTAACTATAATGAATAATTTGTGTGTATCTGATTGGTCCAGACGCTACAACTGTCTTGTGTTTTGTAGTTGTTTTATGTTGAAGTATATTCTTAGTTCCCCATTGTTTCTGTGTTCACTTTCTGTTGCATGCTTAGTTAGTATGATAATCTGATGTTTAGTTAAAGTAATATGTTTGTTACATTTATAAGATAGAACGAATGCTTGTTTCTTTAAGGGTTGGAGAAGGGAAGTGACGTAGAGGTTTGAATGTTTTGTCGACACTGTTCGGTGATGTAAAACAAGGACAATAAAAGAAGTCAAGTAAGCTCAAGTACGAGTCGTATTTACAGACATAACAATTGGCGACGAGAATGGCAGATGATTTTCCCATGCTGTCGTTATCTCCCCCGAGCCCTTTTTTGCCCCATCCCGGCGAGCCTACGGTCCCATGGGAACAATGGAAAAGATCATTCGAAACGTACCTTTTAGCAATGGGCCTTGATGCTGTCCCGACGAAGCGAAAAATGGCCATACTCCTTCACTGTCTCGGAGCCGAAGGACAGCGTGTGTTTCACACACTCGGAGAAGCGGATGATTACGCTGCTGTGATGACGCTGTTAGATCGACACTTTGAAAAAAAACAGAGTCTCCTGCTGAAACGGCTGCTGTTCTGACAGCGCAGACAGCGCGCTGGTGAGTCGATTGCTCAATATGTCGCTGATTTAAGAGGGCTGGCAAAACCGTGCTGTTTTGGTACTTTATCAGACGAGATGATACGAGATCAGCTAATTGAGAAGACAAATAATACACTCATTCGGGAGCGGTTGCTATTGGAAGATGATGATCTCACTGTAGAGAAAGCTGTAATTCTGGCCTCTCAAATCGAGTCTGCGTCCCAATGCGCTGCTAAATTAAACATGGGACATGAATCAAGCGTAAGCTGTGGGGACATGATACAAGAATGCACACAAGTTCACGGGGCAGAGGCAGATATATCTTTGAGTGCGGACATACAGCATGCATACCCTCAAGTTCAGCGCCGATGTGGAAATTGTGGCTCCTCTAGACACTCATCACGTGCTCTTGACTGTCCGGCACGGGGACAAACATGTCGACGCTGTCAAAAGCAGAACCACTTTGCAAAATGGTGTCGGTCTGCTCCAGTCCAAGCTACTTCACAGCGGAATCCACGTGTGAATGCTACAACCCCTGCTATTATTCATTCAATCAACACTAATTCAGCAGGGTTTTCTACATGCACTGTTAATATAGCAGACTCATGTATTCCTTTGCTACTGGACACAGGGGCTAAAGTCTCGCTGCTCAATATGGCCACTTATGAGCGTTTCCTGTCACACTTGCCCATCCAGCCACCCTCTCTGAATTTGTTCGGATATGGAAGTTCTGCAATTGACGTTATTGGTCTTGTACATGCACCTGTCCAGTATGGCACCAAAGCTCTAGCTAACTCCCCATTTCACATTACTCGCCATGGCAGCAATATCCTCGGACTGGACCTGTTTATGAGTCTGGACTTTTCTCTACTAGACAACAAGGGGGCTCAAATTCTGACTGTCAGTTGTCCTTGGCAACTAGAATGGCCAACACTGTTTGAGGGCCTTGGGTGTTTAGCTGCTTTCACACACCAACCTCTCTTGGACCCCACAGTGAAACCAGTAATTCAGCCACTTCGCCGCATTCCGCTGGCATTGCGTGAGGAAGTCACAGCAGAACTCAGTAAACTGCAAGCAGAGGGCATCATCGAACCTGTTGATGCCTCCCCATGGGTGTCTAATTTGACGGTGGCTAAGAAAAAATCTGGTGGCCTGAGAGTTTGTGTGGACTTAAGATCCGTCAATAAAGCAGTAATCCCAGATCGCTACCCTCTGCCGACAATTGAAGAGCTGACTACACACTTTCACGGCTCTACAATTTTTTCCAAACTTGACCTTCGCCAAGGTTATCTCCAGGTTCCCCTTCACCCAGACAGTAGAAATCTTACTGCATTTGTTACGCATGTTGGCGTATTCCGTTACACGAGGATGCCTTTTGGACTCAGTTCGGCGCCTAGCTGTTTCCAAAAAATTATGTCCACCATCCTGGCAAGTGTCCCTGGTCTTGCCATTTACCTGGATGATGTCATTGTCCATGCCCCAAATGCAGTGATTCACGAACAGCGTTTAAGGGACACTTTTGCTGCCCTCAGTCAACATAATCTGACGCTTAATGTGGAGAAATGCTTGTTTGCGGTGCCAGAGGTTGACTTTGTTGGCTTTCATGTTTCAGCTGAGGGCCTTTCGCCATTACACTCTAATATTGAGGCTATACATCAGGTGCCAGAGCCCTCGTCCACAGCGCAAGTCGCATCGTTCCTGGGGATGACAACATACTATATGCGTTTCCTGCCCCAATATTCCACCATTACATACCCTCTTCGCCAGCTGCTAAAAAAGGATGCTACTTGGACCTGGTCTTCGGCTTGTTCAGACGCTGTACGCAGACTCAAGGAACTGTTGACAAGCCCACCTGTTTTAGCCCACTTCAGTCTTGACTGCCCCACGCTGGTCACTTGTGATGCTTCAGCTACTGCCGCTGGCGCGGTTCTTTCACAACTCCAGAACGGTATCGAACGGCCTGTGGCTTTTGCTTCTCGGGCATTCAACCTGACAGAACAAAAGTACTCTGCTGGAGAGAGGGAGGCTCTGGCTTGTGTATGGGCCTGTGAGCGCTGGCATGCCTACCTTTATGGCCGGAAATTCACTCTTCGCACCGATCACCAAGCCCTCACGGCACTTATGTCTCCTTCGGGGTCTGGCCACAAACCCTTGCGCATGTACCGCTGGACTGACCGTCTCCAGCAGTATGACTTTACAATACAGTACACGTCAGGGAGAGATAATGTAGTAGCCGATTTGCCGTCCCGTTCTGTGTCATTTCCCATTGCCTCCTGTCATGCGACTGAAGAAAGGGATCTTATTCAAATGGTGCACGCACCCCTCGTGGCTTTCGTGTCCTTGGAGGAACTCACAGAGGAGTCGGCAGCTGATTCCACCCTCTTCACTGTCCGTGAGTATGTCTTGAATGGCTGGCCAGCCCAAGTCACAACGGATATCCAGCCGTATGCCAGAGTGAAGCATGAATTGTCATGCTGGAACGATACATGCTTGGCCCGTGGACACTGTGTCATTATCCCTGATAAGCTCAGAGGCCGGGTGCTGGCCATGGCGCATGAGGGCCATCTTGGCATAGTCAAACTGAAGCAGCGTTGTAGAGAGCTGGTATGGTGGCCAGGGTTGGACAAAGACATTGAACAGCTTGTTCGGGACTGTACTCCATGTCTTGTAAGCGGGAAAATGGGCCCACCAACCCCACCGCCACTGGGGTCTTTGCCTTGGCCAACTCAACCTTGGGACCACATTCAACTAGATATCTGTGGTGAACTTCATGATGTGCCCCATCATTCGCGGTTCCTCGTTGTAGCTTATGACCTACACTCAAAGTGGCCAGAGGTTGCACCCGTGGGCTCTGTTACATCCAGTTCCATCATTGACTTTCTGGAGTCGCTCTTTTCCCGCTGGGGCCTGCCAAGGTCCTTGACGACTGACAATGGCCCTCAACTAGTGTCTGCTGAGTTTACTGATTACATCCAAAGCAAAGGGATCAAACACATACAAACAGCTTACTATCATCCGCAGTCAAATGGGGGCGTAGAGAGATTTAATCAGTCCCTAAAAAATGGTCTGAGAGCCCACTTAGCGCAAGGATGCTCTTTCAAAGAGGCTTTGTCTCAGACTCTTCTACACTACAGAGCAGCTCAGCATGCCACCACTGGGGCGTCACCAGCAAAACTGATGCTGGGACGAGAGCTGGAGTTACCCCTACACAGACTTCGGCCTCCTACTTCATGCCGGGGAAACCCTGTGGTGAAAGCCAGGGTGTGCAGACAACAGCTCAAAGCACAGGGCAGATACAATGAAAAAAAAAAGGCCAGAATTCCCAGAATCTTCCCACTGGACTGGGTGCGGGTTCAGCGGCCACACAGGAAAAACAAGCTCCACACTTTCTGGTCACAGCCACAGCAGGTACAGAAGCAGTTAGGTCCAGGTACATTCCAGTTATTTGATGGTTCCCGTTGGCATGCCAGTCGGCTTAGGAAAGTACAATGCCCTTCTGGTGTGGATCACACTCAGGACGCCACGCTCCCCTGCTCTCTACTGAGTTCTTCGTGCCCCCGGCCCCCAGCACAGCATACGGCGGCCCCACAAGCGTCAATCCCGCCACCATCCGCAGCACTGCCAGGCAGACCTACCAGACTGCATATTCGGCCTGCCCGTTTTCAGGATTACTTAACATCTTTTCACACTTAGTGCACTGGGAGGGGGGGGAAATGTTGCATGCTTAGTTAGTATGATAATCTGATGTTTAGTTAAAGTAATATGTTTGTTACATTTATAAGATAGAACGAATGCTTGTTTCTTTAAGGGTTGGAGAAGGGAAGTGACGTAGAGGTTTGAATGTTTTGTCGACACTGTTCGGTGATGTAAAACAAGGACAATAAAAGAAGTCAAGTAAGCTCAAGTACGAGTCGTATTTACAGACATAACACTTTCTCTGTTTGGTTCCTGTTTTGCCTTGTACCTTGTTTGTCACCAGAGTTACCCTCATTATTTATTTATTTATTTGATCAGGGACAATGCACGAAAAAACATAAGTCTAAAAAAGAAGAGATGTCATGTGCCAAGTTATAGCAAAACATACTAATTTCCACCCGCTGTCCCTGGACAGGTTGATGTTATGCTTACAAAAATTCATCAAATATATACAAACTAATACATGGAAGCATTACTTCACTTGCATCATAAAAAACCCTCTCTCATTAGTTCCCATGACATCAATCACCAACGCCTGTCCCTTGTCAGCCCCTTGTTAACCAGTCTATTTAAACCTCTGTGCTTCAGTTGTTGTTTGTCAGTCGTTACTGCTGTATTCCTGTCGTTGTTCTCCTGCCTTCTCTTTATGGATTTTACATTTGTTCCTGGATTATTTTGCATTTGTGTTTGTCCATTAAAACTTGTGCTTGCATCTGGATTCCCTCTCTGCCTCCTCCCTGCTTACACGTTACAATTATATTATCAACAATAGCATTCATGAACAAATGTCCACTAGGAATAGTGTGGGAGAAGAAGGGAGGATGTTGACATGTTGTGTTTGCCTCGGGGGCGCAAGAACACTCATTAGAATTCCTGCAACATTCCTGTGGTCTATCTATAGACGTCACAAGAGCATAGCACTTAAAGGATGAGCATGGGAGAGAGTTAATTTAAGAGAGAGACTAGAATCACACATTTAATCCTCTTTACACTCAGTCATGAAGCAAATGCAGTTTTAAAACCAATTTCCCCAATTTACAGGCAGCAGCTGTTTCAATCAGTGTGATGATACTCCACTTTCATCATGTCAGAGGTGAGAATGGTGTATGGAGAGGTAAAGAGTGAAGGTGAAAGGATGGGTGGAAAACAGAGAGATGAGAAAGTCTGTAGAAGAGGACAGATAGAGAGAGATGGAAAAAGTTTAATTCTGATGCTGTACAAATATCTGATTCAGAGAGATATATCAGAGAGGATTAAAATTCTTGTACATGGTGAAACAATGAAATTAAATAATAATTAAGGATAATAAGATGACGAACGAGTAAGAAGAAAACATTAACTCCTCCTCCTCCCTTCTCCTCCTCCTCCTTCTTCTTCTTCTTCTCATTTTCCTCCTCCTCCTCCTTCTTCTCCTCCTCCTTCTCTCCCTCCTCCTTCTCCTCCTCCTCCTCCTCCTCCTTCTTCTCCTCCTCCTTCTCTTCCTCCTCCTTCTCCTCCTCCTTCTTCTCATTTTCCTCCTCCTCCTCCTTCTTCTCCTCCTCCTCCTCCTCCACCTCCACGGCAGCTGATTCCTTCTCCTCCTCCTCCTTCTTCTCCTCCTCCTCCTTCTCCTCCTTCTTCTCATCCTCATCATTCTCATTCTCATCCTCATCATTCTCATTCTCCTCCTCATTCTTCTCCTCCTTCTCCTCCTCATCATCCTCCTTCTCCTCCTCTACTGCAACTGATTCCTCCTTCTCCTTCTCCTCCTCTTCCTCCTCCTCTTCATCATCCTCCTTCTCCTCCACTGTAGCTGATTCCTTCTCCTCCTCCTCCTCCTTCGCATTCTCCTTCTCCTCCTCCTTCCCCTTCTCCTCATCCTTCCCCTTCTCCTCGCCCTCCTTCTCCTTCTCCTCCACTGTAGCTGATTCCTTCTCCTCCTCCTTCTCCATCTCATCCCCTTCTCCTTCTCCTCGCCCTCCTCCTCCTCCTCCTCCACTGCAGCTGATTCCTCCTTCTCCTTCTCCTCCACTGCAGCTGATTCCTCCTTCTCCTCCATCTCATTCTCTTCCTTCTCCATCTCCTCCTTCCTTTTCTCCTCCTCCTTCTCCATCTCCTCCTCCTTCTTCTCCTCCTCCTCTTCTCCTCCTCCTTCTTCTCCTCCTCCATCTCATTCTCCTTCTTCATCTCCTCCTCCTTCCCCTTCTCCTCCTCCATCTCCTTCTCCTACTCCTTCTCCAGTCTTTGTGTTCAAAGCTGTTTCAAGGCGGACGGATTTGGGAGTGCTCCATTTACTGTGAATCAAACCTGAAAATGAACACAGTCCTGTGCTTTACTCTGAAACATGCAGCGCGTGCATCACAGCCATTGTGATTTGATGATCGCACTAAGGCCATAACACATTCTCACAACCAAGCATTGTCAAAACTCATAAAAAAGTTACTGGATCACTTGCAAGAAACAGCGGTTCAAGGCCGATTTTTACTCTCATTTGGCGCTTTAAACCCTGGCTAACGTGCTGTCCTGCAGATGGAGCCATGAGCTCGTGCAGCGCTGTCAGAAGCAACATGCGCATGAAATAAATGCATTAGAAAACGTAACATCTTGCAGATTATTTAGTAAATGTTTAAGGCCATTTCGCGATTTAAATCATCATACAGTAACCAGCTGTTTTCTCTTAATTATGCTTTTCACATGGGTCATAATTTTCCATACGAAAAATCACATCCCTGTGATTGGTGACAAAATCCCTCCAATTTATATAATTCTTCTTTATTTAAAATTCCACTGTTTAAAATGGGCCACTGTCCTGCTGTCCTGTCAACAAAGCTGATGTGTTGTAGCCTCATTGTTATTGATTGCAGAAGCAGTGGGGAGGTGGGTGCCATTTTCTTTGCTAAAACATTTTTTCTCCCGTGTCGGGTTAGTAAGGATGTCAGGGAAGAGTTTTGTTGTTTACTTGATTTTCTTTTGAACCAAATCTCCTACATTCTTGCTCTTTTGTTCTTGTTGGTAACTTGGTACATTTTTTAAATGCTACGGCCCTACTGGCCCTAGACACAAACGGGACGTAACAGTATGTTTGTGTGTGTGTATATGCATAATATGCTCAGAATCCATAAGAAACTTGCTCAGACAAGAGTGCTTTCAGCTTGAAATATTTACACAGTGATAAAATATTGAAACGGTGGCGTGATAGGGATTTATTCTCAGTGGAGTTGGACCTGTCCTGGATCTTGTTCCTGTGTTGGGGATTTTCAGCATTCGAAATATTAATTATGATTCAGGACAAAAGTATGATCTCAGACATGCTCTGTTAGCATGAAGTGCTAACTTGGAATGTCTTTCTGTGTGCGATATGCATTAAAGTATCTGATTTTTGTCATGAAATACAGTTTTTTTGTGTGTTTGTCATAATTATTTCTGTCCACTAAATTAGTGAGGTTATAGAGTGCGCCATGTCACAAAAAAACATTATTTTAAATGCTCTGACATGAGAGATTTTTACCATTTTCAGGAAATACATTATGTCCATTTTCATAGCTTAGATATTTTAGAGATAAATTATTTCATTTTTGAGAGTCATCACAAATAGATGCAGACTAAATATTTGTACAATATATATAGATATCTCCACCAAATGTTTATATATAGAATTATAAATGCTGGATTGCTACAAGGAATGAATGGTATGAAATGAGAATGTTTCCACTGTGATGAACCCTGAGTCTGTCCAGATGTCCAAGTTGTCCTTTGCAGCTGGTGTTTCCATTGAGAGGGCCTTTGACGTCACTTTGCTAACTGGCTGGGGTTCTTGTGTTGCTATGGTGAGATTCTGTAACCCCAGTCACAGCAGGTGTTGGTAAGACAGGACCTTGATGAGACACGCAGGCAAATAAAGGTTCTTCTTTCCAAAGAGACAACTCTAATTATAGAAAAACGTCAGAAAACGTCAAAGAATGACATTATAGGAATGCTAATGAAATAAATTTTCATTAGCTCATTATTCATTTTAATTGCTGTCACATTTGGCTGTAAATAGTTTGATGGTACATGATATACAATATCCAATTTGCCGAAATTTGACACGGCGCAATAAAAATAAAGACTCTAAATAAGCTTTTAAAATCCAAGTGTTTGCAACAATCGTACTTTGAATATGACATATGTAATTCAGAATGGCGGGCATTAGTTGAGCTCTAGTGCAGTGTTTCCCAATGCTTGGTTCTGGAAAACCCTAATCCTGCGCATTATTAGATGTCTGAATTCGGTGTGTCCAATAAGGGACAACACATGCAGTGCCTGGGTCGCTCCGGGACCATGATTAGGCAACACCTCTCTATATCAGTACAGTTGGTGTTAGAGTGTAGAATCCTTGAAAATAACCTTGTTGTTATTACAGCTGTTTCCAAAGAGTTTGTTGAATATTCATGGAGAACATTTAATGTGAACTAGTAACACCACAGTAAGTGTGTAATGTGCTGATGCACTAACATCAAGCAATAACAAAATGTGGATATGTGTGGCTGTATCCTGGAGAATATTACCAAACATGAGCTGTAATGTGGAGTATCCTTTGATTTCCATGGAAACAGGACGGAGTGGATTGTCAGTCACACCCTGATTGGTCATATTACTCCAGATGGATCTTATCTGACTGGGAGCAGAATTTGGCAGTACTTTCAGTGATCCTCCTAGATCTGCCCCAGATGACCACACAAGAGCTGCTCGCTCTTCTCACAGGCACTTTCACATTGACAGCTACTTTCAGCAAACATGAGCATGCAAGGAATTTAGGGTTAATAAAATAAGAATGTTTTTGTTTGGGTTTTTTTCTCAAATATTCAATGTATTTTGGGGGCTGCTGTCTGGTCTTTTTACAGCAAGGTCATGGAGAAAAATGTGCAGTGATGTACGGGATGACCAACACTGAATGTTGGACTGCTTAAAAAATAAAAAGGTACAGGTTAAAACCACATATGAGTTTTTAGTAACATACAATTTAATCAAATACTATATTCAGAATTTAGTTTGCTCATTTTCTTTCATAACACAATAAGTGCATGGCAGTGCCATAGACTGAATTCACAAGAAACATACATGCTGATACGTTTTGGGTGAAAAAAGGGGTTAAATGATGTTGTTTTAAAAGTTTTTGATTATTTAAAAATGTTTGATGTTCGCCCTGGCCTTCGTGATGCTCTGACCTTGCATTCTGGCCTTTTCAGACGGCCTGTGAGATGGTCGTAGAGCAGTTCACAGAGGTGTGGTCTCAGCTAGCAGCTTTTCAGTAAATTCCTCTCCGGGAATTTTCTCCAGAGATGGAGAAAACATATTTCTCTCTCGCTTTAGGCTCCTCCCCCAGACAGCAACATGGTGTCGACCTAGATACGGCCAACATCTGGTACGTGTGGAATCCACATTTACCGGATGCGGGCCAACACTATGCCGCTTCCTTGGCCCCCTCCAGCCTATGTTGATGTTGGGGTTGGCTTTCATGAACCTGCAGGGTTTTTCCTATGGTGAAGTTTAGGAACAGATAGAAATTTTCTCAGCTCTGTTGCCCTTTTCAGTCTCTTCAGTCATACTTGAAGATTAGGGCAAATACAGGTTATATCCGCTCGCTTCTCTAGGAGAACCTTGCTTAACACTGGTTTCTGCTTGTGCAGGGGCTATGTAAGGTCTACTTTCTGCCTTAATAAATACGGAGAAAGGAGTGTATGCTTCATTCATATTCGCATATGAAGGGTTGTTAGACAGTTGAAAGAAGATGGTCTATGTCGCTTCTCGCTCCTCACTTCATCGGATGTTGTCTCCCCAGTGGGCGAATTCGGAAGTAGTAGCTATATACTCTTTCTGTGTTAGTAGTTGTGCACTGACTGACATGGGTGAGGAAATATTGGCAATTCTGCTTCTCGCAACTCATTTCATCACATGCCACTTCTCCTTCATAAGTACAGAGATGGAAGTGTATGCTCCTCTCATGTTCGCATATGTAGGGTTCCCAGACATACCTTAAAGAAGATGGGCTATTCCGCTTCTGGTGTCCCACTTCATCAGCTGTTGTCTCTCCAGAGTTGCGAATTCGGAAGTAGTACCAATATGCTATTTCTGTGTTCATAGTTGTGCAGTAGCTGGCATCGGCGAGGAAAGATTGGCAACTCTACTTCTCGCATCTCACTTCTTCACATGCCACTTCTCTATTATAAATACGGAGATAGAAGCGCATGGGCCTTTCATGTTCGCATAGGTAGGGTTGCCAGACGTAGCTGCATGAAGATGGGTTATTCCACTTCTCGTGTCTCACTTCATCAGCTGTTGTCTCCTCAGTGGGCGAATTCAGAAGTAGTAGCTATATACTCTTTCCGTGTTTGTAGTTGTGCAAAGTCTGGCATCGGTAAGGAAAGATCCTGGCATCTGCTTCACGTGTCCTACTTCTTAAAATGCTGCTTCTCCTTAATAAATATATGGATATGGAAGGGTATGCTGCTTGCATATTTGCAATAAGGGTTGCTTGGCATAGCTGAAGGAAGGTGGGCTATTTCGCTTCTGGCATCCTACTTCATTAACTGTCGCCCCTCCAGAGTGGACATAGTGGAGTACTGTGAGGAGTATGAAGAGTATGAAGTAAAAGTGTGGCATTACGCTGTGGTGGCCTACTCTCTGTCCTCATTGGTAGAGCTATGGGAATAGGTAACCATTGGCCGATGAGGCTAAAGGTTAGAGCTTGGCCCTCCCCAATCATTATTGTGTGAAAAAGGGGGTTTTATAGGCTCCCGTGGGTATGGGTTGCTCTTTGAGGTTCGACCACGGGGTGAAGGCCTCACGGCAGGCCTGAGTAACTGGTGCTCGGAGCTTGCCCTGTTGCCATGCCCATCTCGGGACTCGATCGTGAAGCCAGTGGTGAAGCGTTCTCATATGAAGCAGTCCGAGTGGCGTGGTTGCCGCTGCGGATGCCGTATGCCCCAGGAGCCTCTGAAATAACTTCAGTGAACCGCACTCTTTCCCTCGAATTGACTGTCTACCGCACCCAGAAATACATGGACGAGACATCTTTAAAAAGACATGCCACGTGCTGCTCTTTTAGAGAGGAGAAGAAAACTTAGCAGTGTGTTGAAGCGCCTAGGAAGAAACACACATACTGTTGGCAGATCACTGCACAGACCAGCAGCAGGTGATGTGACCTCGCTTGAACACGCCGTAACACCAACAGCACTGGAGAGTCACTGGAGGAGTGAAGAACACTCTTGGCTCCGAAGCAAAAACATAATGCGAGATTGCCGCGCAGCTCCTTTTATACCCATGCGATGGGGTGGAGTTGCGCTATGCAAATTCCACAGACCCATGGCATTGTTTCGCCATTGGCTCGTTTTGTAGAACTCGAAGGTGATAGGCTTCTAAGCAAAAACCCCATTTCGTCAGTCACTGACGTAACTCGGAGTGACTGAACGAAAGGGAACCAGGGTTATATTCAGAACCTATATATTCAGAACCCTAAGTTTTGCTTTCGCATCAAAACAAACAGTGTTTCCACAGCATGAAGATAACACCTTCTTTCTTTGCGGAAGTATTATCTGGACTTGGATCAAGGTGTTTTAGGCAGGTCAGAATCAGTGTTGTCTTATAGATAGAATAAATCCCTTTGTGGGTCACTATGAGCTTTGAAACTTTGCAGATCTTATACATGCACACACAGATACAATACACTCTAAAGGAAAAGGAAAACAATAAAGCTTCTAGCCGCTAGGTGCATAAATGTTTATGGACGCCATTTAATGTTGTTGCAATAATTGTTCTGTTTGAAGTCACCATTATTGTGATTAGAGTAATCAAAAAGTAAAAAAAAATGACTTCTATGCATCATTTGTTGATTGGATTAAAAAAAAAGGGGTGTGGCACTAAAATGTGTATGCAGATAAGCATTTTACAAGAAGATCCAGTTATGACGTTTTGATTAAACAAGGACAAAACATTGTAAAAAAAATTTAAACATGCACAGATTAATTGTTTACAATCAGATTTATATCATGCATTTAGAAAACAAGGTGAATTTTCATTTACTGGCAACTAGAGTTGCAGAAAAGTCTATAGTTACAATACATTTTTTGCATTGTAAATTAAACCATGAGACATAAATCTCAGTTTTTAGCTTCATTTCGTTCCAAACCTATATGCTATTTTTTTCCAGTTCCAGTAGATCGCAAAAGAAAGTCAGCAAAATCTTCATACAGCTGTTTTATACAAGCACAGTTCAAAGTGATGATGTCTGTCATGCTCCAAAAAGGACAAAACCCCCAAAACTATTAAAATAAAAGTAGACAAAACAGGACATTATCTCGAAAGGTTGTGTTTATTCTGAGAAACAGGTAAATTATACATTGATGAGTTCTCTTCAAAAATATCAGTGTGTGTGTTTTTTAAACAATAAATTATTTAAAGTAAAATAACTAGCAGTGCTGGTACAACACACATACTGTAGTACTCAAACAGACAATAGATCCTGTCTGAATGATAACAAAAACAATACAAACATATTTGAACAAGTTGCACTAACCTGTTAGTTACTGAATTATTCGCTCTACCCATACTTTTATTTAGCATTACGGCTCACTTTTTGTATTTCAAATTCTGGGTGAAATATCATTCTGAAGTCCAGTGAAAGAACAAAACAAAAAAGCAGCACAACTGCCTAAGCTATCTGTTCAAGGGCCTTGTGATTTTTATCTGTAAATTTAACTGTTTTCTATATTGCAGTTGGACTGTGAAGGCCAAAAGCCCGTGGATTGACATTTGACGCTAGCTCAGTTTTAAAATCTGGTCTCTGAGGTGCCTCTCTTCAGACAGTTGCTCATAAATTCATCATGCTCAAAGCTCAAGTTATTGTGAGACCTGGAGATCATAAGAAGTTTCTCCTTTTTAGTGTAGTCCTTCTTCACGGCCACTGGGGGCACTAAAAGCCTGTCCATAGGGTCCTCTTTGTCCTCCAGTTTAGTGTATCCTTTACTATTACTGCGGTCCAATCTGGGCCAACTAGGGTGTTTCCTCTGTTCGGGCTGGACAGTCAGCATTGTGGGCGCTCTCTCTAAATCCAGAGATTTGGAATGGGCTGACAAAATGTGGAGGGAGCTATTGGAGCCGAAGTCTTTTCGCGCAGCTCCAGGTGACAGGAACCTACCGCTGGTGGACCCAGGAGACAGTGAGGAACGGGAAGATGTGGAGGTAGGGGATTCGGTGGCTGAGTTGCTCCGGAGCAGCAGGGCGCCCGAAGGCTTGAAAGCTTTGGCGACATAGGGAACAGGTACTGTTAACGACTCCAATGACGGAGGTCTGGAGTGGACCCTGTTCTGTTCCAAGTCCTCCGTGATGCTATCGATGTCAGGCTCATCAATGACGCAGTTGTTTAGTTTGATGACGGGCAGTGGGAAGGCGCTGATGGAAGAGGAAACGATGGAGCGCGTTTGGCATTTCTTGAGCGCGCCACGCTTGTCCTCCCACCGACGACCACCCTCATCATGGAACCCAAAGATACATTCAGAACGGTCCTTGCAAGTAGGCGACAACAGGCCAAAGCCACCTCGGGCCTCACTCATTAGACCCTCGTCATCCTCAGCCGAGCTGGTCCTGTGGGAGAACCGGATGTCACCATCCAGACCGGATAAGGACAGAGTGTTTGCTGCGAGCCTTGAGGCAAACTGGCCATCCAGTCCGAAAGAACGGATCTCTGTGTCCGTGTAGGGACCCATGTAGGCCCCATTCGTACACTTCTGCTCCTCAATCCGCAGGCTGTGAATGTCTATGACGGTCGAGTACATGTCCTTCATGTGGATAATCTTTGTCTCACGATCCCTGTTCTCATGTAAGATGGCATTAGCACAGATGAAGATAAAAATCCCAATTCCCATAGTGAAAGGACCCAACATCTTCATCTTCTCGGAATGCAGGTGCTTCTCCAAAAATTGCGCAATGGAGCCCACCTGCTCTTGGCCAACCTGAGTATCGTTCCTGGACAACTTGCTTTCTGGTGCCTTCTGGGGGTCCTTATGAGGCCAGTATCCAAGAACAGCCATTGCAATGCCTGCCATGAGGATCAGCACTCCCAAAACCAGGAAGAATCCTGAGGCCGAATACAGTCTGATCTTCCCTCTCACTACCACCACATCAGCTCTAGGCTTACGCTTGGTGCATTTCTTCTCAGGAGCAGGGCCTGGGCTCTGGATTGGCAGATGATACTGAGAGCGGGTGGAGTCTTGTCTTTTCAATGCTGCGAGCCCCGTGATCACCCCACCCGTGGCAATCATTGCTGTGACAATGCAAGCCTGCAAATAAAGAAATAAACAATTGTTTAAATAAGCTTAAATAAGATCTCTCCATGTCTTGATCCCTCCACCATTGTAAATGCAAATGTTTGAAATCAATGATAAAATAATTCTCTGAACGTTTGAGTCTATAAATAAAACACTGAAGCATTAGTCAAGAATGACTGCATATTTACAAGTCTGGCAATGTGATTTTGACAGCCAACGGGCGACCAAGTCTGCTGACCAAAAAAAAAAAAAAAAAATTATTTTGTCAAATCTAAGAGATATAGGGCCCTATCTTGCACCCGGCGCAAATGGCTTTGTACACTGACGCATGTATCATTCCTATTTTGCATCCGCGCAAAACGGACTTCTCCCTCCACAGACACACGTCGGTTAACTAAGAAATACACTTGCGCTCCCTGGGGCGGTTCAGCGCAAAGAGGAGGCATGTTCTGGCGCAAACTTTCCCTCATGCTATTTTGCTGTTCTATAAAACAATTCCGCCACTCACCAGAAAAACCCTAGTCTAAAGTCAGTGGCGCGTTGCGCGTACATTCAGATGCTATTTTAAGCGCGCATACTTGGCCATAATACAGAGTGTGAACAACGCGCATACACTGTAGATGATTCTCTCATCTACACAGATGCATTTTACTTTTACTTTTTGCAAATGATACATTATTATAAGGAAAAATATTTAAACACAAGGGAAATCATTGTTGTGTCCATGACGATGGGAAAATAGGCATAAAGCTTACACATTTACCCAAATTATTATACATGTTTAACCAAAGCTAATTTGGGTGGGTTTGTCCCATCCCCAATGTCACTTCTCTTTCTTTTACGGCCCTGACGAGAACATCGATCTCCTCGGCTGTGAACCGATTCTGAAGCGCGCCTGGTAAATGCGGCGTTATAATAGTATTGCGCCATGGAACAAGCGCACCTCGTTCATCATGCTCTTAAAGGGAATGTGATCTGACGCTCTTATTGTTTTTTTTCCTGTTACGCCCAAACCACACCTATGAATAATGAAGCTACTTCAGACCAACCCCTTTTAGATTTGCGCCAGGGGCAAGAGGCATTTATCCAGCAACAGCGCCTGGATCCGCCCACAAAGTTACTTGCGCTTTGCACTTTGACAAGAAAGATGGTGAATTACAGTTTTCAGACAGAAGTTTCCCATTGTAAATGTAACTGTCATTTGAATGGTTAAAGTGTTTTATACACATCCCTGAGGCTCATTGCTCTCCTCTCTTTCAGGTCCTGGGCAGTCGGGAGGATTGTAAGAAGTGAAAACCTTAACTTAAACAATAAAGGAGAGAAAAGCGGTGCTCCTTATTGTCTTAAATTAAACATTTTATTTCAGAGTCATTAAGACACTTTAAAGGGACTATAAGTAACTTTTTAGGTAATTTATAATCTAAAATCAATATTTTTATTCATAAATATGTCCCCAATGGTGTACAAATACCTCTGCCAATTATCTGATTTATCCTCGTAAACGAAGAATTTATTATATTTATATACATGGGACGGGTAAGTCCACGTAGGCGTCCATGTAATTCCGCCATCTTGAAAAACTATAATAGCAGAGAGGGACAAAAAGTACGCCAACGCGTTTTTATTCAGAGCCAGCGTGACTGAACGCAGCAGAAACGGAGGAGCAGAGCAGTGAGAGGCGCTTGTCATTTTCGATAGCTCTCTTTTTTTCATAAACAATCAATTAGCTCAAATTGTGAATATTTTGCTACGTACATAAGATTGTACAGAGAATCTTATGTACGTAGAATGTCATCGACATAGAATGCACTGCGCACCTAAAATAGTGCCCACATTGTGCAAAATATGTATAAAATAATGTGGATTTTTTAAATAACGTAAATCTTTGATGGGTTCTCTACTTCATATTTCAGTAAGAGACATCATTTACATTATATTAAGCCACTAAAGTCTTAATACGGGGGTGCACGCATACAAAAACAAACAAACAGACACACACACACGCACACTCTGATCCACTATCTTTGTGGGGACTCTCCATAGACGTAATGGTTTTTATACAGTAAAAACTGTATATTCTGTCTTCTTACACTAACCCGACCCCTAAAACCTATACCCATCACACAACTTTCTGCATTTTTACATTTCCAAAAAAATTAATTTTGTATGATTTATAAGCTTGTGTACCTCAATTTAGGTCCTCACAGTGACACAAGTCCCCATTAGTCGGTGTGCATTCAGGTTTAAGTCCCCACCAGGATAGAAAAACATGTACACACTCAAACACTGCATAGATACGTCACTATTTAATCACACTGGCTTCACAGCAGGTTGTGTTGGCTGTAGTCTAATGAATTGAGCGGTTTTGTTTTTATGTACCAGTGGTCACTCTGCTACATTTACAGCTGAAAAAAGTAAACTAGGCATGTTAAACAAGATTACATCTTTAATATGAATTAGTTTGTCTGAATTTTTCATAGTTTTTTCTTGTATACTTATAAGTTCCATTTATTTAGTGCTTTGTTCAATCTCAAACCATTCTTTTATTTTTATTATTAAGATGTTTGCACAAGAGTTAACTGTAATCTGGGCAATGTTTTGGCCTTCGCTGTAAGAACATTGCCATACAGTATATCTGATTTACCTTTGGTTGGTTTCAAAGTTCTGTATTTACAAGTAGCTTTCTTTAATAAAGCATTAAGATCTGTAGCACAAAGGGATCTTATTTCATGCAGTGCTAATAGCCACCTACGTCTGTAGATTGTACTTTTTTTTCAGGCTATGCTGTTACATATTTATATTTGTATTCAAGCAGAAAAAGTAATTATAATTTTTTGGCTGCATGTCTCTATCTTTCATATTTCATCAAATGAAACAGCCAAAAGAGTTTACAGGCGTAAGAGGGAAGCTTTTGTCTAGTGGTAATTTTGGATCAATCAGTCAGAGCAATTGATGACTAAAGTGATGGCTTAATGTCAAAACACACAGAACAAATAAGATCCCCGCGGTTGAAGGTGATCCCTCTAAGCAGCACACTCACTCATTCTGAGTTTAGGAAAAGATATTGGTGGTGTTTTTCTCTTCTGATGTTGACTCTTTGGGTAACTCTCTTTATATCTGTGTATCGGTGTATATATCAATATCTGTGGCAGGGGGCAGAGAGAGAAAGGGGTGGAAGGTTGAGAGGAGAGGGAGATGTCTTCCAACCTCTTCTAATAAATTAATGACTTGATGAATTTACAAAAAAAAAAAATCAAATGGTCAGTCCACTATAAAATCATTAGGGAGGAGACAAGACAAAGACAAAACATTGTATTTGTCTACTTCCATTGGGTTTTTCATCTTCATTGTTCCCATACATTTTCACTGTATTTTAATCTCATCAAATCTTTATTAGCTTCACATCTAATTATATGCAAATTCATTTTAATCAGCACTAAACAGGTGGAGCCCAAGGCCATGTAATTAGCTGGTCCTAGTATGGTGTTGTAGTTATAATGCAAGAGTATGACGCTTGTGAAGTCAATGATTGTTGGTGTAAGACACAAGGCGAGTGGTGCAATACATACACAAAGTTATTCTGCTAAAAGGCAACAAAGCTGGGAAAATAAAACGTTAACACAGTTGGAAGCTTGAGGATAGAAGAGGTGGAGATTACATAAACAAGTATTAGAACAAAAGCACACATTATGAGATCATATAGCCAACAGTCTTCTGTTGTCGGCTACAGTCTGGAAACGGGTACTTTCCTCTAAAGAATGCTTAACTCTAAATGAGCCATTTCTAAGTGCCTGTGCTGTTAGTTTATCAGCAGCTTCAAACATCTAATCATCAAACATGTAATCCAAAAGAGATTCACAATCACTTGTTATCTCTTTATTGATATTTTATTTTAGGCATTGGTTTTCAGTAAAGCTAGAGAGGAACTGTGATACAAGAAAGCTAGTTTAGGAACATTTCACAAGGTGCTAATAACAGGCAACATCCCACTAGTTGATTTGAAACTCGATTTAGGTAGAAGATGTCACACCCAAGAAACGGTTTTTGCTGAAATCCCTCACACACACACACTTTCATTCCCTGCTTCATATTTACTGAATTAATGGATTTCATGCAGTACCTTTATCATGTGAATGTATGTTTATCTTATATATATATATATATATATATATATATATATATATATATATATATATATATATATATATATATATATATATATATATATATATATATATATATATATATATCATAGCTTATAGATAACCTTAACCCTCTGGGGACCAAGGTGTTTTTGGGGTACTTGAGATGTTTTGACATGCCCTGACATTTGTGCTTTTTTTCAGTTGC
Organism: Tiaroga cobitis; assembly: GCA_030578255.1. Classification (NCBI taxonomy): domain Eukaryota; kingdom Metazoa; phylum Chordata; class Actinopteri; order Cypriniformes; family Leuciscidae; genus Tiaroga; species Tiaroga cobitis. The sequence continues at coordinate 40,950,097 of CM060610.1, read as the reverse complement.
TTATAAACATATTAATGGCACAGGTGTAATTACACTCTATTTAGCACAAACAGGGCTACCATAATATGTGAGCAACATGTATGTACATGTTTGTATTTTTGAGAGAATATTGTTTATGCATGGTTATTGAAAAAAACTAAAAATGAAAGTTTCTGAAATAAGGCCACAAAACACATACTAAATATGTGTCCACAAGACTTTTGACTAATGGATGTTGTCGCCTAGAGTTTTTGCTTCAAAATTATCTGAAAGTCATCCTGCCTAATCATTCACATAAAATAATACATGGATTTAAATTTTGTAAGACACTTTTAGTTTGGAAAGGCAATATGCGTGGGGGCGTGAATGATTGTGAATGATTATTTGATGTGGCAGTAGTCTTTTTTTATAGTAAAAACTTTGCGCATAAAAACACTGTGGTTCACACCTGAGAAGACAATGACCTGCATAATGAGCCGCTTAATGAGCCTTTCAGTCAGGTGTGTCACTAAGAGGGAACCACAAGAAAGAATGCGAGGACAAAAGAAAAAAAAAGAATATATATATATATTTATATATATAAAAAACAAATATATATATATATGTCACGATTCCTGTCTTGTGTTTTCCTTGTTGTCACGGTGTGGGTTTTGTGTTTTGTTCCTTGTTCTTGTCTGTCATGTGTTTCCCTGTCTTTTCATGTTCAGCTGTTCCCCGTTTTGTGTATTAGTCTCCCCATGTGTTTCTGATTAGCCACGCCCCCTTGTTATCTTGTTTAGCTTGTTTGCCTGTGTATTTATACCCATGTTCTTCAGTTGGTGTTTGTCGGTCGTTGTTTGATGTTGTGATGTTCCTAGTTCCTTGTTCTGTGTACCCTGGATTACGTGTTTGTTGGATTATTAAAGTGCTTGCGATTGGATTCACTCTCTGCTTCGTCCTGCTCTCGTCTCGTCTGCTTTGGATCTTAACCGCCTTGTCTCTGAGCAGTTTCGTGATAGAAAACTACAAAGGACTACAAAACATGGCACAGAACAGGAAATAACAAAAGTCCACACAAGAGAAGGAAAACACAAGACAGGAATCGTGACAATATATATATATATATACACAGGGGCGCAGCTACCCAGTGTCAGAGGGGTATGCAGCAACAATTTTTGCGCCCCCCCCCCCCCCCCCCCCCCCCCCCAAAAAAGAAAAATAAATAAATAAGTGTGCCGTGTAATAAGTGAGTAGGAACGAGTGAGAACTAACAGATAAAATAAGTGCAAAATTGTAATTTATTGATACAATTACACTATAGCTACTCCACCGTGATGAACCCCCCTAAAAAAAACTATAAGCTCTATTGGAACAGCAATACCAGTGTTTCTCACAGGATTTTAGGTAAAACTGTGGTAGGTGGACCTCTGTTTTTCTAGGGGGGTTCGGGGGCATGCCCCCCGTAAGAAAATTTTGTGTTCTTTAAATGTTAAATTCAGCAGTCTGGTGCACTTTGAGAGTTCAAAATTAAAAGCTCCAACCCATATTCAGTGTGCAAATTAAACAAAGAAAATTTCAAACCTCTTTTAGTTAGTGTCTACATTACACTACTACATAATAATAGTTAAAATATTAATCCCATGATAGTAATAGCCATATATTGTAAAACAAATGCACTGAAAAAATAAAGGAAACTTTCATAATTAGTTTTGTACTAATTTCTATAAAGATACAAGCACATGATAACATTTCATGGGCCGGTGTGTCAGAAAAAAAAAAAAAAACTAACGCTGACTTTTTTTTACCAATGGCCGCCGATGTACGAGTTTTATGGGCCGTTAAGACAAAAAAAAAAAAAGTATGAGATGTATCGGCCGAAAAAGCACGTCGGTCCACCGGGAATCTCCCGGTAGTCCCGATGGCCACAGATATATAGATAGCATACATGCCTGGATGTCACACTTTAAATCCTACCTGTTGGCTTTCAGCATGCACTTATTTAGCTGCTGTCGCATCAATTGACATGCCATCTCCTTTTCCCCTCTTTCTTTTTCTATTTTTAGCCCCCCAGCATTTTGTTTTATCCATCTTTTTCGACGACAACTCACTCACTACTCGTACCTGCTCGCTCAGCGCTCACGGCGCCCCCGCCCGCACGCGAATGACGCAATATTACCCCCGCCCCCCTTCTCCATGAGGGCGCCTACTCTAGCCTTTTAGTCCTCTAAAATTTTATATAACATTTAAGAAATGCAGAAATGATTTAGAAACGCACAACAGCAGCTACATATAGAAAATACAATATATATATTTTTTTTATTCAATTTTAATTTATTTTTATTTTATTTTTTTTAACCATCGCTTTGACGCCCCCCATGGTGCTGCGCCCCTATGCGCCGCATATAGCGCATACCCACTTTTTGCGCCACTGTGTATATATATATATATATATATATATATATATATATATATATATATATATATTCGATAGAATTGGTTCAAAGTTAGATTTGGAAACATCTTGAAAATTATTTTTCTTTTTCCACAAATTTTGTATGCATGCAAATTGTATAATATCCAAGGTAAACATTTCTAGTAATTGTGCAGTTAATTCTCATACTGTATTTTCAGAAAGTTTTGGAATATGTATCCTCTCCCCAAATTTATCACTAATAAAACACAAAAATAATTTAATGAGAAGGCTTATATTGACCGATTTAGATTTTGTTTTGTTTAGATTTACCTTGTAAATATATTTTTTTTGCTATTTTATTAAAAAGGTTACAATTACAACAACAATTAAAATTTTAACAATATTTCAAGTGTTATCTTTCTTTGTAAAAACTATACATTTTATCATACGTATTTCAAAGTTAAGGATTCATTTGTTGAAATAAATGGAACAAACACTATAATAACATCTTAGTTGATAATTCAATATACCTAATTTATTTTTGACAAAACATCCCATACTATATATTTAACATATGAGCAGAAATTGGTGAGTCTTTTTTACAGTAAAAACTTTATAATCTATCCAAAACTAATCAACGAAATCTTGTCTAAACATTCATATTTCGTCTGTAGCATAACGTTTTTATGATATATTAGCATATAAATGTTAATTTGCAGTTTACATAGTTTATACGTTGCTTATACAATAAGTTTATTTCAACATATTTCAGCCGATTTATACTCATCTCAGAATAGTAATATAGTTTGGTAAAAGCTTAACTAGTAGATGTGTTCATGTAAAAATAACATGTTTACTAAGTGCCAGTGTGAATGAAGGCACAGATGTGCGCTGTTGTTTACTACAGCTTAAGTAAACAACAGCGCGCATCTGTGCCGTTTATTCATTCACACAGACACGCGATTCATATTTAAACAGTCTTTTTGTGGTTTACAGACACTTTTCCAGATCTAGAAATCAGATTTTGAAAATTAGACTTCGTCATCTATACAGTTTTTTCAAGACAGTGGAAATCCTGACTATTGCAGTAGGTCAGCGAACACCCGGTTTGTAAATCAACCCTCCACAAGAGGGTGCATCGAAAAGATATAGGCTAATCCAAACAGCACTGTGTTGTACTGTCTATCGAAAACCACAAATCTAGCTGTTAACAAATTGTTTTTTTCAACAAACCTATATTATTAATTTTAAAATAAAATTTGGTGCATTTTTAAAGCACCTGAAAAGTGTTTATTGTGAACTGAGCCACTCAAAACACTTTATTATGGGCCACGTCTTTCCTTTACAACACACAGCACAGCTTCAAAAATGCATAACGTAATAAAAAACATTTAATTAATGTTAATTTTGACTAATTTAGTTGACAAGAAAATGCTAAATCAAACCAAACATCCAAAGATTTTAAATAATTTTAATGTATCAACATCTAACAAAAACGGGAAAATCATCCTTCCATCTTTTGCATTTGAAAGTCAAAGTTCACATTTTAATTCCACATTCCTGAAAAAGGAATTCTCCATACTCTCTGTTGCTTATAATGCATGTTTCAGCGTCAGCGCAACGGGAACAGTATGTGTTTTTCCAGCGCCCAAATATGAAACAAAACTCAGTTACAGTTTAAAAGAGTATAAAGATGACTGAACTCCATACATTCCTCTGCTGGTCAGGTGAAATATTTCAAAGCTGTCATAGTTGCATTTGTCAAATGGATCTTAATCATGGTCAGAAATCAATATTTTTAAACACAGGTCTCCTGGTGATCTACCGTCCTGCAGAGTTTAATTAAACCCTAATCAAACCAGTTTAATTAAGCATTTACATTGGTCTACAGGCAGAAAATATTTCACATTTAAACCCCAACATGAAACGGTGTTCACCCAATGAAGCTGTGCTCTGTGTTGTTAAGTGACAGTAAACCTCACAATAAAGTGTTTTAAGTGGCTCAGTTCAAAGTAAACACTGTGCAGACGCTCTGATTTTGGATCGCTTTTAAAGTGCACCAAATTCAGTTTATTTTAAAATGCATAACATTTTTGTGAATATAAAGAAAAATTGCACTGAAAAATAAAATCGCATTCAGCATACTAATTGTCAGTGAGTTCTTGGTTTGGCCTTGTTGTAGTAATGTAACATTTGAGTAGTTTCGTAAACTTTCTCAGGGCCATGTCTAAGCATACTGATCTCGCCACAATGGTAAGACAGCTACCGGTGTCGCTTGTAACAAGGGCTCCCTATAAGTTAGTCACGTTCAACGTTAATCGTCGAATTGGGATCTCGCCTGAGAGCCAAATCCCCTTCAAGTGGTAACAGAATGAGCCAATGCATCGCAAACCGCACCCCCGCTTCCGGGTATATAAGGGCAATACTCACATTAAGCTATCGCTTCAGAGACAAGCGGCCTTTTGTTTTACTCTGCTCTACATTCATCGTTGTGGTCAACGGATCGAGAAGGAACCAGTTCTAGTGTTGGTGTGGGGCCGTGTTTCAGCGGAGGTCGCAACTGCTGAGTGTGCACGGCCAGTGCAAGTGGCTTTCCCCAGGGAGCTTCAACACTAAAGAGCTTGAATTTCCCTAAATGGGGTTACATCTCTTTCAAGATGTCGTTCCACCCGCGTATCTCTGGATGCGGTCGTTTCCTGGTCCCGTCTGACAGCCACACTATCCGCCTCACAAGTCTGGGCCGGAAGCATGCTGAGGTAGAGTTTGTAGATGAGTCATGCACCCACTGCGGAAAGATGACTATCGCGATGTTGAGGTCGAGACTAAAATACCTCGAAAGAGGTGGAGGGTGACCTGAGGATCACAGTAGGGGCTTCCCCGCAGGGTCAATCCCACCCTCCATCGCAGGCTGAGTCATGAGTTTGAGTCATCCAGAGATGGGGATTCAGTTGCGCTACCCCCTTCGGGGAGTGTAGCGTTGTTTGAGGCAGATCCAGAACTGACGGCCATGCTTCCCTGGGCAGCCGCGAGTGTTGGGCTCGAGTGGAACCCTCCACCTTGTCCCGAACCTTCGCGGCTGGCTGATTGGTATCTTGGGGCAGGGCGCTGAACAGCAGCGTCCCGCTCCAGTGCCTTTCTTCCCAGAAGTGTATGATGAGCTAACAAAGTCGTGGAAGGCCCCTTTTTCTGTCCGAAGCCGCTCCTGAGCTTCCTCTTACTACCCTCGATGACAGGGAGGGCAAAGGGTACGTGGAGATGCAAGAATTGGAGCGTGCAGTTGCGGTGCGGGTATGCCCATAAAGTGCTGCCACCTTGCAGGGTTTTCTGCACTTCCCATCCAAGGCCTGTAAGTTCTCGGCTGCTCTTGAGGCAAAGGCTTACAGTGCCGCTGGACAGACCGCCTCTGCCCTGCATGCCATGGCCCTCCTGCAGGTATACCAGGCCAAGGCACTAAAAAATATGTTTGAGGGTAGTGCTGACCCCGGGTTGTTGTAGGAACTCCGCACAGCGATGGGCCTCGCCCACTGAGCAACGAAAGTCACTGCGCGGTCTCTGGGGCAGACGATGTCCACGCTAGTGTTACAGGAGCACCACCTGTGGCTGAATCTGGGTGAGATGAGGGATGTTGACAAGGTCCACTTTTTTGACTCCCCTGTCTCCTAGGCAGGACTATTTGGCGACACTGTCGAGAACTTTGCCCAGCAGTTCTCTGCTGTGTGACAGCAGACATAGGCGATCAAACACATCCTGCTCCGGCGAGACACTGCTGCCAACACCTGCCATTCTGGGGCAGTCCCTCCGCCTGCTTGTCGCCAAGGGCATTCCCTTGCGGCCTCTACATCAGCTCCGTTGCGGCCACAGCAGCAGCCTTTACCTAGGCCGCAAAGTTGATCTCCTCGCAGGAGATGGTGAATCTCTGGGTTACAAGAAGTGTGGGTTGACAGTGAGCAAAGCAGCGCCTTGCTTCTTGCGCCTTGGAGTCAGAAGTGACTCAGGTTGCTTTATGCATTTCACATCCCGGGCGACCTCAATTGTGCAGCTGAACGAGGTCTCACGACAGCATACGTCCATGGAAGAGTGGTGACTCCACCCCTGGACAGTCCAGCTGATATGGGACCACTTTGGACACACTCAGGGGGACCCTCAGCACATATGCACTGGCGCACAGCTGGCCCCCGGGCCTACGCAAATATGCATTTCCCCCAGTGAGCCTACTCGCACAGACCCTGTGCAAGGTCAAGGAGGACAAGGAGCATGTCTTCATGGTTGCGTCTTAAGGGCCTACACGGACCTGGTTCCCAGAACTCATGCTCCTCTCAAACAGCCCCTCCCTGGTGGATTCCACTGAGGAAGGACCTGCTTTCTCAGGGACGGGGGCTCCATCTGGCACCCGCGTCCAGATCTCTAGAACCTCCACGTGTGGTCTATGGATGGGACACGGAGGGTTTAAGTGACCTACACCCGGTAGTAGACACTATTACTTCAGCGAGAACTCCCTCTACGAGGCAAGTCTGTGGGGAAACACGACTTGGTTGTCAGGTTCCTGAGAAGCGCCAGGAGGTTGAATCCCCCTCTGCCATCCCTCATCCCCCCTTGGAACCTCTCCGTGGTCCTGACGCACTTACAGAGAGCACCCATTGAGTCTTTGCAGTCAGTGGAGATTAAAATCCTGTCCTTTAAGATAGCACTCCTGGCTGCACTCACTTTTATTAATTGCCTGGAATTCAGGCCGGCTAACTCTCACGTCACCCCGAGACCCCGGCCTGGATACTTGCCCAAAGTTCCCACCATTCCTTTCAGGGACCAGGTGGTGAACTAGCAAGCGCTGGCCCCGGAGGAGGCAGATCCAGCCCTTGTGTTGCTGTTTCCCATTCGCGCCCTGTGTTGTACGTGGACCACACACAAAGTTTCAGGACTTTGCAACAGCTCTTTGTCTGCTATGGAGGACAGCAGAAGGAAAAGGCTTGGGCAGGATGTGGCCTCCGCAGCATCCCTTTCCAAAACTGTAATAAGCACGCTTTCCCAGTGTTATCCAACAGTCTCACTGTATAGGGTGAAAGGAACTCAGTGATTGACAATCTTTGTGATTAAGCAGTAGGGATGGGAATTGAAAACCGGTTCCACTCGAGAACCGGTTCTAAGTTTTTTGAACCATCGATATTGTATGCCCTCGACATTAAGGAGTCCTTTTATCGATGCTCCTGCTCTGAGGCAGCCATAGTATGTACAGACCGTGAATTCACAACTGTCTCTTTTGTCCTTTATCGAGCACCATAACACGGCGTCCAAAGCGAATTTTTGTCCCACCAAAATCTTATTTGATCGGTGAGTAATGTAGATGAACTGTTGCGCTTGTAGGGGTGGGAATCTCTAGGCACCCCACGATTCGATTCGATTACGATTCAGAGGGCTGCGATTCGATGCTAAATCGATTATCTGAATCTTTTTGTGTGACTATAAATACTTTGCTTTAAAAGTAAGTAATGACCCATAAAGAATTAACGTACAATAGATTTTATTAACATTGCAAAGAACCAACAGGAAAATAAATGTGTGGCTGAACTAGCAGCATACTTGTAGTAAATTAATAGTATAACAACGACCGGTACGGCCGAGTGTTTTTCCTCCTCTGGGTGGAAACGCGTCATATGGCTTCTCATATTTGTATTGTTTCCGAAATATTTTAGTTTTATTCTACAAAGCTTACAACTAGTGTGACTCTTGACTGTCCAGCTCCTTTCCCCCTTCAACTTCAGAAGCCAAAATATTTCCACACCTCAGCTTTTAACGAGTGTGTTTGGATCTCGCGCGCCATAGCGTCTCTGTTATGTGCACGCCACAGACGGTCCGGGCGGGCACTGCACTTCGCGCTTCAGAGTTCCGTCTTTTGCGTTCCGTCAATATTAAGTTATTATAAATATATATCTTAAAAAAAAAAATTTCTTTTTGAAAATCGATTTTTGACATTTGTGAATCGATTCAGAATCGTCCACGTCCGCATCGCGATGCATCTAAGAATCGATTTTTTCCCCCACCCCTATGCGCTTGTGACAGGGCGCATGTTAAACTGAACGAGCAGAGAGAGAGAGAGAGAGCCCCGGTCGTGCGTGCAGTGCTCTCTTTCTCGTCGGAGCAAGGCGAAAGTACAAGGCTTCACCATCTCAAAACTAAGCGCTGTCTTGCTCTCTCTCCCTCGCACACATTAATCAAAATAAATAGACACGATGGTAAGATCGGAAGATAAAGTTTCATGTAGATAAAATTTATAGGCAAGAAAAGTAGTTTGTTTAGGCTGGGTTGTATGAATTATAAACCTGCGCACATATTTTAAAAAGCACATAACTATAGAATCAATTCTGAATGAGCATGTGAACGCCGTCAGCGTTAATCACAGGTTCGCGTTTAAAAGTCTGATCATTTCGACGGAGGTGAATCAATCAAAGTTAACTTTAGCTGGTAATAACATTATTCAAGAACCGCTATAATGCCAAAACAATCTGTTACCTTAAATTATATGTTTATCTCTGTAAAGCTGCTTTGAAACAATCCATTGTTAAAAGCGCTATATAAATGAAGATGACTTGACTTGACTTGACATGTGGAGCATTCTGAGATTTTATTTTCATGAATTACCACTGGGTGTGAATTGTGCTACAATACGTTGCCTTATCTTCTCTGAAAAGCGTTCCGCACATTCAGCTGACATAAACCACACTTTAAATAAATGAAAAAAAAAAAACTATACAGGATCAGAGTCGGCGCCAGAGCAGATCTACTGGAGGGGCATAGGGTCATCAGCGGGGGGGGGGGGGGGGGGGGGGGGGGGGGGGGGGGGGGGGGGGGGTGGGCACTGCCGTTTGAGAAATATTTTGACGCAAAAAAACAAAACAACTTTTATTATTATTATTAATAATTATTATTTGCGAATTTCCCCACCACTTTTTGCCAGGGTCGATATTGTCCCCACCACTTTTAAACATCTCGCGGCACGGATGTACCAATACAAATAAATAAAACATCACCAGTTAACTAGCAGAGCATTAATTTATTAAATAAGAGGCGATCTAGCGCTGAAATGTATTGTTTTTGAAATCAAGTGATCAAAGTGCTCGTTGACTGCGATCAGTGGTGCTGATAAAGTGTTCTCTTGTGGCTCTCACTGCCGCGCAAAGTCTTCACACGGATGCGCGTTTTAATCCGTTGCGGAGAAATCTCTATTCGTTCCGGTGAAATCACAAAAGTAAAATGCACACAAACGTCACGTGTCCCTGCTTGATATACAACCACTGATAAACATAATCGGTTTTAATGAGGAAAAAAAAACTATACGAGTGCGGATTTGAACCCAGAATCTCTGACACGCTTGTCTAAAGTTCTGCCACTGGACCATTAAAGCACATACAATACAATTTTTTCCAAAAAAGCACATGACTACTTTTTCCCACACAGTCCTATCAGGAATCGATAAGAGAATCGTTAAAGAATCGGATCGATAAGCAGGATCGTCAGTGGCATTAATATTGATAAAATCTTATCAATTCCCATCCCTATTAAGCAGTCCCCTTCTCTGCCCCAGCCAGCAAACTCAGAGCGCTAGAAGGAGTCAGTAGTTGTGGCGACTTCCAAAGGGATCCCAATTCGTCAGTCACTGACCATTAACATCGAACGTGACTGACTGATAGGGAATGTCTAGGTTACTAATGACATTAATACCCGTCGCTACAACTCCTGTGCCTTTCGCTGACAGCCAGGACACTGTCTCGGCTCCAAAGCAAAAGCTTGATGTGAGTATTGCACGCAAGCCCTTATATACCCGGAAGCGGGGGTGCGGTTTGCGATGTTCTGTTACCACATCAAGGTGATTGGGCTCTCAGACGAGACCCCAATTTGTCAGTCACTGTCGATTAACGTGGGAATGGGAGTTACATTAGTAACCTAGACATTTCTGAATTCTACATATAGCACCTTTACAGTTTAAAAAAAAAAATTGCTTATACACAATTTCTTAAACTATGGCCCCATTTCTAGAAACTACACACGAAACCACAAAACTTGAACACAACATGCAAAACGTCACACATCTCTTGCCAAAGCAAACACTTCATTCATAACTATTTTAACTCTTCTAAAATTTTTGTTTTTGCTTGTTCGTGTGCAGTGGAGTGTAAAGGAGTTTGTCACACGTACATGCAAGAGCACAAATACACTGTATTCAGTATGTATGCACAATTGATGAATTTTACACAGTAATGGAACTAAACTGAATCAACACTGAACTGACTAGAGCTGTATAATGACACTATTGACTTGTTAGAGCTGGTTTTCAGCAGAATTTGAATTTGTTACTATTGTAAAGCTGCTTTGAATCTCAGCTAAACTTTACAGATTTCCGTGAATGAGCGCCGCCATGCGCATGCGCGTCAGATGGAGCGCAATAGATTCATTAGTTTGTGCTTTTGTTTGTATTTATTTTCATTTTTAGTTTAGTGAATTTAAAAATAAAATCATTATTTTTGGTTTTTAGATTTTAGAATATAATGTGAGTGTTAGAATATGAGAGAATATAATATATGTGCCCTTTTTTTGCACATAATGCATACCAGAACCTATATGGTTACATTCAATATATTGTTTTTTATAGCCTTCAATATGAACATTGTTTGTAGGACAACATTGGGCAGATTGTAAAATACTGTATATACAGTATATATTTTAAATAAATACAGATATTTTTAGAAGTAGAAAAACGTAGAAAATACAGAGAGACCATTTATATCTCTAGTATAAAGTATATCGCCATTTTAATTTCTTCTATGTAAAGCACTTTAAATTCCCATTGTGTATGAAATGTGCTCTGAGATCACTTCAATGCTGAAGAGGACCAAAAAAAGAACCAGGTTCTCTTCCGAGTACACTATAAGTGAACACCGAAAGGACTGAGGTCAGATTCGGCTGGTTCCCTTTCTCGTTAAATTTATGTGAAGTGGGTTTGGTTATTTTAAAAGGAACTATATGTGAAAACATCCTAAGTGATCAATTTATTTAAGCATTTTCACACAAGATCTGGGTGTAGGCAATCGGGAAATGATTGTGGAATTTAATTGGCAGTGTTTTCTAAATGAAACAAGAGCTGTTAGTTTTGAATGATCTGTCTAATGTAAAGAAATGTGTTGAGCATTTTGCCAATTTGTGTAAAGGAGATAATGTGCTTGTAGTTTTGCAGACTTGATCTGAAGATTAGATACATTAGTGAATGGTTTCACTGAGTGAGCTTCAAGTACCACTTTTAGTGTGTAAGCAAAAAACTGTAATATGTAAGCTAAATGTATTCATACATGTATATGTGTAATACGTAAGGAATAATTGACGACAGGCCGTTGAATTATTAGAAAAATAATGCACACCCGAGGTGGTAATGCGGTCACGACGCGAAGCGGAGTGGCCGTTACACCTCGGGTGTGCATTATTTTTCTAATAATTCAACGGCCTGAAGTCAATTATTCCGCTTATACTACAGTTACCACACCTCAAAACATTGTTCAGATGATGCATATCAAAACGTTTGTCAAGTTTTTGTCATTAAAACGCTCTTGTAGGACTAATTTCTTACGCATCTAATCCCATGCCTCCGTTGCTAATTCCAAAACGTCATTTTAGAGTTAGTAACGGAGGTTTGAGCCACTGATAGCAAACTAATGATGGGGACACACTTACGACTCGCTGAAACATCCGAAGACTGACTGTTTCCATCGACTGTAGCAGGTCTTTAACACAGACTGTGAATAAGCTACAGACTGAACACGCGTTTGGGCATGATCAGTCATAAGTATCAAATTACATTCATAACTGGCCTTAGTCAGTGTGTCCCGGCTTTATACAGTTATTAACAGTGGCGGTTCTAGCCCATTTCAACTGGGGGGGCCAAGCTGGGGCCAGTTGTACTGTTAGAGGGGCCAGTTACATTTAGACCTTATTGTTGTCCTATCATTTTCTGCACTGCTGCATGCATTAACAGGCAAAATACCGTGTTTATAATCATTCAACAATGTATTTGCATTTCCATTATATTTTTACATTTGCATTACATATTCAGTATTAGTCACAGTAACTGTAATAGACATGATGTCCTTATTTCTCTTCATTTTGAGAACTATAGAGCAAAAGCAATGGGGACCAAGAAGCTTATTAATTCATTTACTGAAAATAACTGACTTAGGTAACTACGTCTAACCGTTTACAGGGTTCCTGCACACTTTTTAAAGTCAAATTTAAGGCTTTTTAAGACCTAAAGAAATCAAAATTAATACCGTAGGGGTGTGCAATATTGACAAAAATATATTTAAATATTTTCAACGTTTTGTTGATAATAATTAGATGATATTTTACTGATTGTGTTTTTGTGCTGGTGCCATGGCTGGTTTAGGCCTGTTGTTGACAGCTGACTCACGGAGATATTAATATTTTTCATATTATATGCAGTGGTCAGTTCACAGCAGTGACAGAAATAAATTTCTTAATTAAGGAGCAATATTTGCCACCTTAAACTGATTTCCAGGGGCATTTTCACCTATGGACATTTTTTCTAAACTTATTTAGAGTTATGCAATGCATCAACTTTTATGTCAAATACTAACATTCAAATTAAACAATAATTATACTTATTTATACAATAATACTTAATTATACAATAATTATACAGTACCACTGTTACCAGTCAAATTAATTAATTCAATCAAAATCCATCTTTGCAGTGCAGAGGTGACACAGAAGTGGCATTAATATATTTACACTCCATTTACAATTGCATAAATAAAGCTATGAGATTTTTTTAAATCAATATTTAAATATGAAATGATTTCTAATTTTAACGTTTTAATTAAAGGATACTTTAAATATGAAACTAAAACCGCCAGTAGGCGGCGGCAAGTCCCTGTAAGAGGGATTCATTCATTCAACCGATTTGTTCAAACGGCTGATTCATTCGGGAAAGAAGCAAGTGATTCGTTCAAAACGCGGATTTCAGACTAGTCAATAAATCATCGCTGTGTTGCATTGAGACTCTGCTACGGTTTCATTATGAAATTCTAGTCGGCGAAATAAAGGGAAAACAAACAATATTGACAATATTGTGTCTAAAAAGTAACTCCCAAAGTTAACTTATTGTTAATTTAACTGTTGTATAACATAAATATCACAGCTGCAATTGTGCACGGGAAAACGGCACTCTTGCTGATGTGATATTCTAATATAAGTCAGGGAACTACACTGCGACCAAAATGGTCGCATATGCGACCTTTTGAAATGCCATTGCGACCCTAATTTTTAATGGGAATAATTAATCACTGACTATTTTTGTACCTACCTCATGTTTTAGGCAATATGCTATGATTTACTATGAGCATTTATTAAAACAGAAATGTGTAGCCTATTTTAAGTATACGTTTTTATAACGTGCTCTGAGCATACATCAAGTTGGCTTCAGCCCCGCGAGAGAGAGAGAGGGGCGCATGCGCGATCGAACTCTGTGTGTGTGCGTGTGTGTGTGTGTGTGTGTGTGTGTGTGTGTGAGACACGCAGGCGCGATCGAACTCTGTGTGTGTGAGAGAGAGACGCGGGCGCGAGTGTGTGTGAGAGAGAGAGAGAGAGATGCGCGGGCGAACTGTGTGTGTGTGTGTGTGTGTGTGTGTGTGTGTGTGAGAGAGACGCGGTCACGCGGGCGCGATCGAACAGTGGAAACAAAAACATACTCCGTCATTTTGTTCATACAGGACGTGAGAAGTGTTTAGGCCTACTTATATTTGTGTACACTCGCAATAAAACACAACATTGTGCTTTTGTCACACTCTAAACTCTTGTCAAACTGTAACCTACAACTGTAACCCAACCACACACACACACACACACACACACACACACACACACACACACACACACACACACACACTGTTTTAAAAGCAAAACATTTTTATCCAACCCCATTTAAAAACAGTCTGTGTGTTCCATCTTTTGGAGATTCATCGTATCGCATTGGTTTTCATTTCTTGTCCTCGGTAATCTGTTTATTTTTAAGTTACACATTCTACATTGATTAAAAAAGAAAATCAAATGTGTTTTTAATGGTAATTATTTTATACGGAAATCATTTATTTATAATTCAGATGAGAATAAAGTTAGGGTTAATTAAAATTAAGGAAAATATATATTGATCTGAAATATAGCAAATTAATTTTAAATTCATTCAGTTACAATTACCAAACATATATCAAGGTCATTTTGTCTTTTTATTAATTTAATTAATAAACTAATTATATAGAACTACTGTCAGTGCACTACAAATAAACTGGTTCTATGCCTTTATTAATAAAACTTATACAACTTAAAAATACAAGGCTTAAGACATTTATAAAAATGCCTTCTGCATTTTTGTTTTGCTTTTCACTTCATTGTACCGAAATCGTACCGAACCGTGATGTATGAACCCAACCGTGACTTCTGTGTACCGTTCCACCCCTAATGCAGTACAGTTTCATTATTGTTCATTATTATCCAGAGAGCGGCTTACTATAAATAATTTGTGCGACCAAATCATGTTTTGCACCAGTAACTGAAAAAGTTAGTAGCGCAAGTGCCACCAGTGGAAAAGGTTATGTAGTTCTCTGTATAAGAACATAATATGATATAAATATAAGACAAAAACTAATTTGGTGACATAGCCTACCTATGAACTGCACACAGCAGTGAAAGGACGATAGACAAATGCGATGTCAGCTCACAGTGCCTCGTACATAGTTAAAACAATGATTACAATATCATAATAGACAATAGGCTACACATCATACGCACATAAAGAATGAACTTACAACTGAACTGACATTAACCAACTTTCTCCTTCTCTCCTCTCTCGCGTGCAGGAGACAGACGTTAGCCTACTCTGCCGCGATTCCCGCGAATGTGATGCGAATTGTCACGTGAAAATGCAAATCCACAAAGATAGAATAATAAAAAATAATACGCATACGATTACAACGATAGCAAAAAACAGTTTTGTAAAAATTATTTCAAACTCCACATTTAGGGGGGCCAAGCTTTTTGTCACAGGGGCACTGGCCCCCCCTGGCCTCCCTCTAGAACCGCCACTGGTTATTAATGCCGTTATTAGAGAGAGAGAGAGAGAGAGAGAGAGAGAGAGAGAGAGAGAGAGAGGTTGCAATAATGAGACAGAAAAGCATGTGCGTCAATATTATTATTATTTATTAATTAAATTTGACGATTCGTTCATTCTTGTTTTCTATAGGCCTAATTGACAGTAAGTAACCCAATAAATGAAACACACAAAGCCCTTTTAACAAGTAGGCCTATCAATAATTATTTATTTGTTATATTATCTGGAATAATTACGAAAACCCAGCAGGACTATCAATTTATTTATATAAGCCTATTCAATTTAATTTTCTATTTAGCCTATAGATAGGACTACATACTTTATTTATTAAAATTAAACTGTATGTGTCCATTGATTGTGAAGTTACACATCGAAAACTGCAGATCAAGCGCATGGGGCGCATGTTTTTTCTTGTTATGAATTGTATCCTATTTTCCGTTATTACAGTTAACTACGCGCAGTGATATGGAACTGTAATGCGGTCAAACCTGCCTGGAACTACTTTAGCCGTGCGTTTCCCTGAAAATAATTGCACACCTTAGTACGTTCTCAACCAATCAGAATCAAGCATTCAACAGCCCTGTAGTATAAATAATTATACTGCAAGTGTATATTTTTCTTTTATTATTTTGTTGTGAGTTAGAATCAATAATATATTGAGAGATTGTCTTGATGGTGCCTAGATTTATGTATGAATATATGACTACCCACGATCATCTGTTGTTCATAAACAGATCAGTGTGTGTGTGTGTGTGTGTGTGAGACAGAGAGAGAGAGAGTGTGTGTGTGTGTGTGTGTGTGAGTGTTTTGAATGTGTATGTATGTTTGTGTGAGTGAGTGTGTGTGTGGGGGTGGGTGGGTGTTACAAGTAATAAAGTCCTCTCCAGCCCAATGATCATGTCGATCATACATATGTTCTCCAATATTGGTCTTGTGTTCATCTGCTCATCTGTCTGATGGATAGATACCAACCTTTAACAAATCTGCTGAACATTTCCTTTATCGCATCATGCACATAAACAGAACCACTCAAATGTAAATACAGAAAAATACTTGTGAGACGCGAATAAATACAGTTGAAGTCTAAGCGTAACGACGAACATTACATCCATAAAACATTCATAAAAAACGAGTCCAAACGACCACCAGATCCATATATTTGTACTGATTTACGATTCAGTGATAAACCCTGACACTGATGTTTACTGACCAATAATACACACCTGTATGCTGAGATCCTCCTCCTGATGTTATGTGTCCATTACGCACAGGTAGATCTCACGATCATCACCATCATATTTCCACTCCACCGAAGAGGATAATTTAACTAATACTTTGCTTTAAAAGGTGTTTTTTTGTAGTTTCATTATTCAGTCCATCGGATTCTCTCTGTTTGGATGTTTGGAGAGAAAACTTCCATCTGAGCGCGCGCGTCCTCTCCATCTCAGCCCAGCGCGCGCCAGCTGCTGGGCACGCGCTCGAGACAAACTTCACGATTCTTAAGCAAAAAACATGAGGTCTGAATGAGAATATCTCAAAACGAAATAAGTTAATCTTTCTTTCTCTCCTTCCTTTTTTTCTTTCAGCTCCCCAGTCGAACGTCTTTCCTCGTCTATAAATCCACAATAAACAATTCAAAGGCGAGCGTGATATCCGTGATTTCACTCAGATGTTTGAATAATCCCATCAAATAGACGAGTTCGCGTCGATAAAAGTCACTCATATTTATTTGCATTATTTTAGTAAATAATAAACGCTAGTGTTCTTTGTGAAGTATCTCCTCAAAGGCGCGGTCTCGAGACCGAGGCGCGAATCGTTTGTAAGGGACAGAGCGCGAGCGTTGGCTTTGTACTCCCACGTGACGCCTTTCCAGATGACGCACAATGACACACAGAGAGAGAGAGAGAGAGAGAGAGAGAGAGAGAGAGAGAGAGAGAGAGAGAGAGAGAGAGAGAGAGAGAGAGAGAGAGAGAGAGATTATTATTTTAATAATTTGCGTGGGATTGAAAAAAACAACAACTAGAAAAGACAGTATGTTAGGCTACACCAAAATAACACCGACATGATCATTTCTTGGATGTAAATATTTCTAGGATACACGTGAAGGGTGTTTAAACAACCACAGCTGCTGTCATTACAATCTCTCAATGTGTGCATCTTTTATTAAAGAGCACTTTGTGCATTTGAAGACAGTATTCTAGCGCAGCCAGACTTTCAACACGTTCAGTGAGCGGAGTGTGGGCGTGACGTCTGCGGCTGAGAGACTGTGCAGACAGTGACAGGGTTTCTAACTTTAAGCTGGAGTGAGATTTTGATGACATGAGCCGAATCAATTACACGCCACTATTTGGGTCCAACAACTCATTTGTAAAGCTACAATATGTAAGATTTTTGTAATAAAATATTCAAAGATATATTTCCTGCAGTTGTGTACTTACAATATCCCAAAAGTTCCCAAAGATTTTTAATTTCAGAGAAATTACAGTTTTAAACAATGGGTCGTCCATGTTCACGTCGCCTGTCAATGACGTAATATCCGCGTTATCCCTGGTTTCCGCTCGTTCTGCCATAGTAACCATAGCGACAGACGTGGACAACTGCGTTACGTCAAAATCCTTTTAGGCAAGTCATGCCGCTCGGCCGCCATCTTGGCAACGCCTCCGGGCAGCTGGACTAACAAGACCTGTCTAAATGAATGGGCAGAGAGTCAGAACTGCACTTTCACTGGTCACCGGGACATAAAAACTGCATATACAAACACTAATAAAATATGATAAAAATCGCTAAAAAAGTTTGATGACTTTGCCCCAAAATAAGGTTTAAAACGCCTTTTTCTCCACAGGTTATACTTTTACTGCGCATGCGCAAGGGTTCTCTCGCTCTCTGTCGTGCGCGCGCTACTGCTCGCTCGCTCTAGATTCCGGGAGATTTGAACTAATTTGCGGTCATCAGGGAGCCGCTATCAATCTGCGGGAGACTCCCGGGAGTATTTACACAATATTTACACAACTGATATTTACACAACTAACGCATATCAAATCTGCCGCCTTTTCAAACAGTAACATATTTTCCGCTGTCGCAAACCTCAACTGTGCGCATGCGTCGGTGGAACCAGACGATAGGCTTAAATGTTTTCCGGCTTGACTGTTAAAAGCAGACGATTGGGTTTCCAGCGGGAGGGGCGGGGCATGTGCATACAACCGCCATCTTTCGCGTTACGGGTTTCCCCTATATAGTTGTATTAAGGATTAAGTGGCATGTCTCTATATAAATAGTCTCTGGTTACGTCTAGTGGCACGCTCACGCTGTTGTTGTTTCGTAGTGGTGGGCAGATCTAGGCTTCGTGAAGCAATGAAACAGTTGAAGCATATGTGCCATATTGTTTCGAGGCTTCGAATCAATCCGACACCCGTCTCCACGGTGACACCTAGTGATCACTTGCAGGTGTTGATCTGAAACAACCTTGACAATGAACCATTAGAAAAATGTTTTTTTATTATTATTGTATTTTTCTAATATGTGAAGCTTGTAACCTTCACAGTGCACAATGTTATTTTGGTCATGAAAAATGAATATTAATAAAAGAAATCAAGCCACAATGTCTCACTTTCTTATAGATTTTTATTAAAAAATATTATTTTCTCTGCTGTCGAAGGACTTAGCCTACTACTTTTTTTACAGATAATTTCTCCTGCCTTTGAAAAAATTCTCTCACAAGGGACACTTGTTGCTGCCATGCAAAGATATTTTTTAGCAAGGACATACAAATGAGGAAATATTACTGCTCTCTCTTTCCAGTAAGTTGGATCATGAGTTCTGGGCAAAAACGCATCGTTGAGGTATTTTTTCACTTCCACTGTGGCATCAGCTGTAGCATTGTGTATCATCTGG
The DNA here is from genome assembly GCA_030578255.1 of Tiaroga cobitis. Classification (NCBI taxonomy): domain Eukaryota; kingdom Metazoa; phylum Chordata; class Actinopteri; order Cypriniformes; family Leuciscidae; genus Tiaroga; species Tiaroga cobitis. The sequence goes on along the minus strand of CM060610.1, from coordinate 40,930,673 downwards.
GTTTCACGGATACGATTATTAAAATGTTCCCATAAACTGTCCTGTGTTTCAACTGGTGTTGATGATGATGATGATGGGCCTGATGTTGACATTTGTGGCTCTGAATGAAAATGAAAACAGCAATTAGTAACAAATCAAATATAAATATAAAACAAATATAAAGCAGTCGCGTAGGTTTGATTTGAAAATTGGTGGGGACGGGACATCAATGTATAAATATATATTAAGTTTTGATCAAAATTATTGCCACGGATATATCAGTGTCACTGGATATTGGTAGGGACACGTCCCTAGCATCCCTACTAAATTCTACGCCCCTGCTATAAAGTAACATATCATTAGCAACAGTGTGAAAGTGAATAGCACATACCAACAGGCACAATACTGGGTATAAAAATAGATATTATGGGTTCAATATGCGTCACATGACTAAACAATGTCTAATCGTTTTCACAGTCCACACTTCAATGCGAAAACTGCATTTAAATTTGATCCATTTGGGAGAATGTTTTCAAAAAGCTCAGTTTTTGCAGGACAATAAAGGCATCTCAGGGTTCACAGAAGGCCAAAACAGAGAGAAAGAAGAAATATAAACTAAAATATCTTACTTGTATTTTTGTATTTTCTACTATGTGAGACAAAAAGGAATAGTTCAAATTAAATGTTAAAGGGTTAGTTCACCCAAAAAATAAAATGATCCCATGATTTACTCACCCTCAAGCCATCCTATACTGTAGTAGGTGTGGATGACTTCCTCCTTTCAGACGAACACAATCAGAGTTATTATAGTTTATAAAGTTATAAATAGAAATATTTTTCTTAAACAAACACATTGCTTTGTTTCATAAGGCCTTTATTAACCCCCTGAGTCGTATGGATTACTTTTATGATGGATGGATATGGGCTTCAAAATCTTGTCCTCCATTCACTGCCATTATAAAAAAAATTTGATATAACTCTGATTGTGTTTGTCTGAAAGAAGAAAGTCATATACACCTAGGATGACTTGAGAAATTAAATTACTGACTGATATTTAGATTAAGTATTATTTCTTTATTTTCAGTCAAATTTACACAATCTGTTGACAGGGTTTCCTTGGGAAGTGTTTTCTCCTGCACATGGCGGTTAAAGAGTTAACATACTAAAATCCTTTATCTAAAAGCCTACAGATGTCGGCATCTGTGTGGTTTTCTGTGTTTATGCTGTGCGAGTTCACAAGGCTTTTTCTCTCTTTCACACACACACACACACACACACACGAATATACAATCTCTCACTCTCTAACAAGGGCTTTAATGACGACATGTGCTATTTTCTCTTTATTTTACACCCTTTTGTGGTGATCAAATGTGTCCCTACTTCATTAACAGCTTTTAAAGATTTATGTTTTGATGTTTGTTATCTGCTTATTGAATTGTAGCGTATCTCAACAGCCGTTTATGAGGATGAATCCATGTCTGGCTGTATGAGATTTCACTGTGGAGATAAAGGTTAGGCTAGCACCGCACTCAGTGCCTATTGAAAGTCATCATATCTTGTGAAAATCTTTACCTTTTGTCACATTACACCCTGGAAATGAAATTACACCCTCATAATGAAAGTTAAAATAGCATTTTAAAACATTCTGTAGGATTATTACAAATTAATTAGTGAAATACCTAGTTTGGTAAAGTATGTTATAGTCATTATTAAATGATAAAAAATAATCATTATTTTTTCCTTTTTTGATTATCATGGCCCCCAAGTATAAGCTTTAGATAGCTTCTTTGGGGACCAGTTCACATACATAATCATCTTCTTTGTTTTCTGGTTTCATTTCTAAGTGCATATGAATATATGTATATGTATGTGAATAAACAAATAAACAAAAAAAACAAAAAACTAAAAAACTAAAAAAACAACAAGCGGTAACACTTTAGAATAATGGTCCGTCGTTAATAAGTACTACATTAACACTTCAGCTACTACTGTTAACTATAGAAACAAGCTTAACTAATCAGTAAGTAATTACAATTCAGGAGAAAGTTCCTTATTTGGTAATCAATAATTAGTTAATGAGATTAGCCTCATTAAGAACTATTGCTGACACATTATAAAGAACATTATCGTGCGTCTGAGACGTAATCAGTCATAATTTTTACTCTGAATATAGTCATAAAATGCATCACTAATTACTCAAGTGGTCATTCTTCAAGGACTACTAGTGGTCTGGACCGTTATTTTAAAGTGAAAAATATGTTTTTCCACTTCAAAATAATGTCAGTGACTAGCATAGTGACTATAGGTACACTTGAGTAATTAGTGATGCATTTCATGACCATGTTGAGAGTAAAAAAAGACAATTGCTCACATCTCAGACACGTTAATGTTGTGATTAGTAATTAATTAGTAGCCTTTCCTGCAAAGTGCCACACTGAGTCTTGTTAGCGCTATGCTAAAACACACCTGGTGCGATTGTCTGATGAGACCAAAATTGAACTTTTTGCACTGAACTCCAAAAACCAAACACAGGTCGCCACCTAAAACACACCATACCTATTGTGAGGCATGTTGATGTTGTGGGGGTGTTTCTCTTTAGCGGGGACTGGGCGATGGGTCAGAAATGAAAGGGAAAATAGACGCTGCCAAGCACATCCAGCTTCTGGAGGAAAACCTGTGTCCCTCTGCTGGACAGCTGAAGATGGGCAGGTCGTTCACCTTCCAACACGACGATGACCCTGAACATACCGCCAAAACAACAACGCACTGGCTTCAGATAGGAAGGGGAAGGTCTTTGAGTGTCCAAGCCCTGACTTAAATCTGATAGAGAACCTGTGGATGGACTTGAAGAGAGCAGGCCATTGCACATCACCACAGAATTTGACTGAACTTCAGCAATTCTGCAAGGAAGATCGGACAAATATTCCCCAATCTAGCTGTGCAAAGCTACAGACATATCCAAACAGATCAATGGCTGCAATTAAAGCAAAAGGTGGCTCTTCGAAGTACTAAATCAGATGGCTTTTACAATCCGGTTATTCTTTTTCAGATTTCTATCAATTTTCAGAACTGTTGACTTTTTCTGTCATTAGCTTGATGTTGTAAGGCACAATTTGTAAATAAAGCTGGAAAAAGTTTTGATTTCAGGCTGTAACTATTTCAAAGGGGAATGATGATTTTCTATAGGCACTGTATATTAGCACCACTCATTGCTTGCTTTTGGGATCTAAAGGAGCGTTCGGACCCGGAAACTGTGCCATACGGGATTGGGACATTGGGAAATACCCATGAGGCTGTCGGCTCCGGCCATTTACAGTTCAAATTTCAATTACGAATTACTGGTATTGCCTGTGTGTGTGTGTGTGTGTCTTCCTCCCACACTCTTCTCTAGCTCACCTTTATTTGATTGACACACAGGGAAACAATGAGGGGTTTAGAAAATAAAGGATTGTTATGCAGTCTTTTAGAAGGAGACCTGCATCTAATAAACCTGCTGGTTGGAGCAGATCCCGCAGTTTAATGCCGTTAAAATGACATGTTTTGTCCTCTCTTCAAACATTAGTACATGCTATCCCAAGAGCAAAACTGCACATCCGGGATGAGTTTTCTTTGCTTTTCTTTGTCCCTAGCCTTAAACTAGATGGAATAAACAAGAGTTTGACATTAGTATTTTTGGCATCCATGAAGGCATTCCTGAATCCTGCTCATGAACAAGATCTCAGGGCCTGCATGCGTAGCCTAGCCTGTGTCTGATGAATATTTTATTCACGCAGAGCGTAGGCAGCTGGGAGCTTGCGTAGTGTAATACATATTCCTGCTGTGTTCATGTGTTCTCTCAGTGTTTCAGAGGAGTACACACAGAGTATAAAGAGCTGTTCACTCCAAGGACGATTACTATATAATCATAACTATCTCTATACACTGTTGAAAACAAAGCGTCTAAAATGTTTTTTTTTTCACAGTGATGCCATATAAGATCTATTTTTTGTTCCCCAAAAAGCCTTTAAAGTCCCCCTGTGGTGCAAATCCAGCTTTTAAAGGGTTAGTTCACCCAAAAATGAAAATTATGTCATTAATGACCCTCATGTCGTCCCAAGCCCGTAAGACCTCCGTTCATCTTCGGGACACAGTTTAAGATATTTTAGATTTAGTCCGAGAGCTTTCTGTCCCTCCATTGTAAATGTGTGTACGGTATACTGTCCTTGTCCAGAAAGGAAATAAAGACATCATCAAAGTAGTCCATGTGACATCAGTGGGTTAGTTACAATGTTTTGAAGCATCGTAAATAAATTTTGGTCCAAAAATAACAAAAACTAGGACTTTATTCAGCATTGTATTGTCTTCCGGTTCTCTTGTGGATCCGCGTTCAGTGACGCCGCTGACGTAAGACGCTGCTGACGTGTGTCTGGTGCGCCCGAGCTTCGTTTACAGTCTGAGGGAGACGCACACTGGAAACAAAACAATCTACACAAACATGTCTAAGGATTTCCACACAGAGGAAGACTTGCATTTTTTTGCCCAGCCATATTTTGTTGTCTTTTCCATATACCTGGAGTGAAGGATCCGTTAGCGTCTCAGATGTGACTAATCACTCCAACAACTGAACTCCAACAATCATCTCATGATCTATTTCATGCAGTTATTAATGTGTGTGCTCGTGATGAAGCATCTATGGAATAGGGGTGATTTATATACACTTACCTAAAGGATTATTAGGAACACCTGTTCAATTTCTCATTAATGCAATTATCTAATCAACCAATCACATGGCAGTTGTTTCAATGTATTTAGGGGTGTGGTCCTGGTCAAGACAATCTCCTGAACTCCAAACTGAATGTCAGAATGGGAAAGAAAGGTGATTTAAGCAATTTTGAGCGTGGCATGGTTGTTGGTGCCAGACGGGCCGGTCTGAGTATTTCACAATCTGCTCAGTTACTGGGATTTTCACACACAACCATTTCTAGGGTTTACAAAGAATGGTGTGAAAAGGGAAAAACATCCAGTATGCGGCAGTCCTGTGGGCGAAAATGCCTTGTTGATGCTAGAGGTCAGAGGAGAATGGGCCGACTGATTCAAGCTGATAGAAGAGCAACTTTGACTGAAATAACCACTCGTTACAACCGAGGTATGCAGCAAAGCATTTGTGAAGCCACAACACGCACAACCTTGAGGCGGATGGGCTACAACAGCAGAAGACCCCACCGGGTACCACTCATCTCCACTACAAATAGGAAAAAGAGGCTACAATTTGCAAGAGCTCACCAAAATTGGACAGTTGAAGACTGGAAAAATGTTGCCTGGTCTGATGAGTCTCGATTTCTATTGAGACATTCAGATGGTAGAGTCAGAATTTGGCGTAAACAGAATGAGAACATGGATCCATCATGCCTTGTTACCACTGTGCAGGCTGGTGGTGGTGGTGTAATGGTGTGGGAGATGTTTTCTTGGCACACTTTAGGCCCCTTAGTGCCAATTGGGCATCGTTTAAATGCCACGGCCTACCTGAGCATTGTTTCTGACCATGTCCATCCCTTTATGGCCACCATGTACCCATCCTCTGATGGCTACTTCCAGCAGGATAATGCACCATGTCACAAAGCTCGAATCATTTCAAATTGGTTTCTTGAACATGACAATGAGTTCACTGTACTAAAATGCCCCCCACAGTCACCAGATCTCAACCCAATAGAGCATCTTTGGGATGTGGTGGAACGGGAGCTTCGTGCCCTGGATGTGCATCCCACAAATCTCCAGCAACTGCAAGATGCTATCCTATCAATATGGGCCAACATTTCTAAAGAATGCTTTCAGCACCTTGTTGAATCAATGCCACGTAGAATTAAGGCAGTTCTGAAGGCGAAAGGGAGTCAAACACAGTATTAGTATGGTGTTCCTAATAATCCTTTAGGTGAGTGTATGTTGATAGCAAAAAAAACCTTTTTGGTCAGAATACTCGCCTACTTATGAATGGCCGTTAATGGAGAAAGATTCTGTTTCACACTGCCTGAAACACACAATAGCTATGTTCAGACTGCAGGCAAATCAGTGATCAAATAAGATGTGTGTGTCCAGAGTCAGACATGACCAACCGATCTGCATGGGCTTCTTTGGAAATGTGGAAATGTGACGAGGCTTTAAGACAGATGCAGGACAAATGGAGGTGCATCATCTCGCTCTCCAAGCAAGCATACTATCGAGTCTTTTTTTTTTTTTTGCTGTCCAGACTTTCAGAAACCCATCTGGATATGCAAGAAATCAGATTTTTTTCATGCAGTCTGAACATAGCCTATATTCCAATGGCCGTGGATCGGTTGGTGTTTGTTGAGGCAGTGTGAACTAGTCTTCTCCCACAAACACCTTTTAAGGGTTTTATCTGTCACCTCCACACTACACTGTGTTGGCACGAAACGTAAGAGACTGCGTGTGTGTGTGTGTGTGTGTGCTGGGCTGATGGATGGATGGATCCACACACATGAAGGGGAATCCATCTGTTGTCTGAATTATCCTGATCTGTCCTCAAACATTAGATAACAGAAAGCTGTTGGAGCAGTATTCGACACAGAGTTGTCACCGCCTTATTATGCTTGCACTTTACATAATTCTAACACATTATAAGTGGAGCGTTTACTCATAATGAGCTTAAAACTGACTCATTGTATGTAAGAAGCATGCATGCATTCCTCCACAGTGAACATATCTGGCATTCATGACAGCATCTGGCTTTCCTCTTTTAAGATGATCGTCTTTTTGCATCAATGCCAGGTGGGATTCCTGAGCCCCCCCCCCCCCCCCCCCCATGTGCAGAAAAGCACTCATTAAGAGAAGAACATGCCTATTTTTAGCCTCTCTTTGACTATAGTGATCACTCCTACGCCGTCTGCGGCGCTGGATTCATCCTCCGCCGCTCTTAAGACTCACGTCTCTATCCATCTCTTCTGTAATGCTGGCTGAATTAGACGCTTGTGTTGAAAATGAAGATGTTGCACAGTGCTCACTCTACAAACCCAAAGGTTCAGCACACATTTTCCCCAACAATTATCTTGTCATCTAATCTTAACATTTAACATTTCACACAAAAAAAAAAATCATCATTTACTCGCCCACAAGTTGCTCCAAACCTGTATCCTGCTCGTTTGAAATGTTATTGGTTATTCGCACAGTTTGCATATTCAAACTTGGCACATCATGTTTAGTGAGAAAATCATCACGGTCATTTCCATAACATGTTAATGACAAATTAAATGTGTACCACTGTAGTTGAGGTCAAGAAAAATACTCATGCACAGTTATAATGCCCTCATGACAGCCAATGTCAAAACCAACCACATGACAGTTTCATGTAATGTTAACCCATAAAGCTAAGTGGTTTCTTAGCTTTGATAATTAATCTGCTATGTCATGTTTATGACATATTTATGACAGGTTGTGTTGTCTTAGTAATGTCAAGTTGTCATGACAAAGACACTGACAGGTTATGATGTATTGGTTTATGTCAAGGTGCCATTACAAAGACATCTCAAACTATGTCATATTTGCATTAAAAATGTCATAATTGAGTGAATGACACTTAATGACAGCTGTCATAAACATGCATAAACCCTCCTTCATGTTCATGACGTGTGTCATGTCATGATTATGAAGGTGTCATGTCAGTCTTATGCACACCCCTTCAAGTAAAGTGTTACCCAATTTTTTTGTTGTTGATGTAAGTACATAATATGAAAGTTATTTTAAAGTGTTACCCACATGTAACAAATTTGTTGGCATCAAAAGACTCCACATTAAGGAATAAAGAACATGAGATATAGAAAACATACATGATACGGTGGGCCCATTTAAGTTAAAACAAACCCTCTTCTGCAGATCTGATTGGGTTGATGATTTTCATGACATTAATTCTTCTCACTCTCTTGCTCTTTTCTGTGCTGTCTGAGATATTTGGGCTGCAGTGCGAATAGATGAAGTGTCTCATGTTCAGACATCGGGACATCTCTCCTCAAAACATCTTTTGCTCCAGCAGAACATCAGCCATGGGATACCATCTGTTTCCAATCCGAAGAGGCCAGTCATATTTTCCATATGCATTACAAAACAGTGGGAGACACTTCTCATTTGACAACTGCAGTCATTTAAAGTCCCCCTGTGGTGAAAATCCAGCTTTTAATGTTGTTTATGTGTCTATGTGGTGTTTTTAATACGCTTTAAGACAAGCCGTGTGTAAATTCATAAGTCGACAGCATTGCTGAGTATTTTCTGCTTAAAACTGCAGTGAACCAAAGACAGTCTCAAACACACGGTGTGAAATCGCTGGTGTTTCTGACGTCACAAACGACCTTGTAACCAATCAGATCAACGTGTGATCGTCAACCAGTGGATCTCTGAGCTGAGTGAGTGAGTGGAGGCGGGGCTCATCTGCATATTCATAGAACCACGCATACTAAATGAGGCAAGGGTGTCGAGTTACATTCAAGATATTTTAAGAGATAAAGACATTTTTTTCCAAGGAAAAAACTTTGAAATATGTTATTTTGGTGATCAAAGATGAGGCTTAAGGGATGCAATTACTGACTACAGGGTGACTTGAAAATGGAAGAAAATGTTAACATAGCATAAAGAAATAACAAAACTGTTAAAATATTAGTAGGTTTAACAAAAAAATGGTACAACAAAACCTGTTACAATAAAAGAAAAAGGATTATTGTGATGAGTCTTCCATACTCCAGAATGCATGAGAAACTGCAGGTTGCGGGTTACACAAGGTAAACCAAAGGAAGAAACCATCGAACAACAAGAAAGCCCATTAGCTGCAGGCATACATTCAATGTTACCCAAAGACCTGAGGGGATTTACAGGGACGTGATCTGCCCTGCTGATTGACAACACATGCCAGAGATTATGCAGACAGACACAAATGAGAAACTAGTGCTGCATCTGAAATCGAATACTGTATACGGTGTACTACATTTAGTTTGAAACTTACTTAGCGACTGTTAGGGGTGTAATGGTACATGTATTCGTCCCGAACCGTCACAGTACGGACGTCACGGCTCAGTGCATGCAGTCAGACGAGGAATACAGTCAGTCACGGGCAATCCACACTCCAAACCAGAAGGGGGTGTACGTGGTAATGCAATGTTGTTTGCTAACCGCCTCAACAGGTAAAAGAGCAGAAGAAGAACAGCGCATGTGCGAACGGTTTGAGCGCTTGAAAACAAGTCCTAGATAGTGCGCACGCGTCAAATGCGTCTTTCTGTTTACTGCTTAGTGCTTAATGCACTAAAGGAGGCTGTGCTGTACTGCAACTAAACTGTACTGTACTGGGGACTAAATCCCGGTAACACTTTAGTTTATGGTCCAATTCTCTCAATTAACTAGTTGCTTATTATCATGCATATTACTAGGATATTGGCTGTTCATTAGTGCTTATGAAGCACATATTAATGCCTTATTCTGCATGATCATATTCTACAATCCCTTAATCACCCAATACCTAAACTTAGCAACTACCTTACTAACTATTAATAAGCAGTAATTAGGAGTTTATTGAGGCAAAAGTTGCAGTTAATAGTTAGATAATAGTGAGAATTGCATTCTAAACCAAAGTGTGATTTTTCCTATTGTAGCGAACTCGTATCGAATGTGACCCCACAACCGGGGTACGTACCGAACCACGACTTCTGTGTGCTGTTACACCCCTACTATATAATATTCACAGGGAATACCAGACTCTGAGACAGAGAGTTAGTTGAACCCAAACAGGTATTTATTGAAACAGATGACCAGGTGTGTAATGAAGAAGTTTGTGATAATCTGAGCAGATGAATATAGACAGAGTCTGTGTTTCTTTACCAGGTTTCAGAGATATTGACTGTGACTGGAGCGTGATGGAGCAGGAGAGCACACACCTCTTCAAAGCCAGGTGAGTAAACAGGTAAGTGGGATTCACAGGACAGGAGATCGGCGGTGGATATCAGGAGTCTTAAGAAGAGATTGCTGGAGTTTCACAAGGAGATCACTGGAGTCTTCTCAGGTGAGTATAGCAGCCGGTAATCCACATTGGACAGCAGCTGTTGAGTGACAGTAGGCACGTTTCCATTAAAGATTTGCGCAAAACTTTTGCGATTTTTTTCTAAATGTCGATAAAAAACTTTTGCGAAATGACTCCATTAACCGATGTTATTCGACTAAAACGTCATTTTTTCCTCTCGCGATAAGTCATTCCAAAAATCATGGCGACGGATGTTGGTAGGTTTGCGTATATCTCAGCCACCGCACTGGCCATTATTATTAACCGAAGGAGACGTGGTGTGTTATCCAAGCATTAATGGCAAGGAAAGCCCCTTATACTGTTAGCGGAACATGAGGTGTTTCTGGGTGTTTCTCCCTCAGATCTACTTCAAGGTCTTGATTGTGGCATTTCTTTGAGGTTTAGAATCCAGTATTCCTGTAATTCTTTTGTCTTTTATGAATTTAATAAAGAACTCTGTCTCGTATTCTGTCCAAACACACCGCGTCATCTAAGCTACATCAGGTGACCTGTAAATGTTTCCATTGCAGTTTTGCTAAATATTTTTTTCGAATTGCCTGAAAAACCACCTCATGCGAGCGTAAAAACTTTTTTGCGATAAATGGGAGTTTTTGCAAAATTTACGTTTTTCCATTGGGCATATTTTCAATGCGCAATTTCAATTTGCGCAATTTGCAGGGTAATTGAAACGCGGCTAGTGAGGTGTGTGCTCCTGCACTGTTCTTGAGTGGCGTGCTGATGAGGAACATGTGTGGGACTGGAGGGATGCTGGGAAATGTAGTTGAAGATGGGCAGATGGAGAGCGTACGTGACAAATATAAATGTGTGTAGTATGAATGGAATAGAAACGTAATTATCACTGTCCTGTGACCAACGCTGTCACTCACAAATCCACATCGTAAAGTGTTGCACTTCAGAATCTCGGCAGAAGTAGCTCATCCAAGTACTTTTCGCCTGCTTTGAGCAAAAACGTTTTTTTGAGTAATATGTATTGGGACGTTTGGATGGGACATTGGGATGTTTTTTTTGCGCATACTATGTTGTAGGGAAGTATTCGATTTCTGGTTGGTGATTTTACCTGCTGACTAATAGTAGCTGAAGAAGGTAGTGATGTGGGACTTACAGTAATATATTGAAAGACAATAAGATGCAAGTACAATGTAGGTTTTACTGTACAATATGGTAAAAAAACTAAACCAGCGATGATGAATACACAGGGGACTCTGAACTAGGCGAGATCAGCGATGACGAAGACACAGGGGACTCTGAGGTGGGCGGGATCTGTGGTGTCGGGAGAAAAAAGGAGACTTTCTCCTCTAAATTTTCAAAACAAATATACGCCACAAAGTCCAACTTCAGCTCGCCCTCAGTGGTGGGATGGTGGGCGGGGTCCTTCATATCCTCATACTCCACCTAGCATCCCACGGCGATACACGGTCGGTGGTGCAGCTTCGCGATGCCACATTGATGGCAGTGATTTCCATCTTTCCTCAAATTTTTTTTTAGGTCTGGTATTCTGTAACATTTAGGATCCAATGAAGATGAAGATGATCCAGAATCAAAATCAAAGTTACATTTTTTTTAACTAAATCCACTCAGGTACAAACAAAAGCGAGAATCAGTGTGTTGTGCACAAACAACACCAGACACTGAATGAACCAAAATGGTGGACTTAAATACACAGTGATAATGAACAAAATACAAACAGGTGTGACCGTGAAATGAATAACCATGGTGGCGGGAAAATGAGGACGAAGGAAACAGGATAAGCAAACTAAGAGTCCTTGAAAATGAAAAACAAACTCAATGAAAGTGTGACAGTAACATTGTCATTGTAATTTTCTTACTGTAAAGTTCTAGCAATCACAGCTGCCATATTTTTGCCATACATTTAACAAAACCCAGGAAAATAATAAACAGCAAATATAAAGCCCACCAGCACATATTTGAATATGATTGAGCACACAGAATGGGACCAGCAGCTTTTCAGAACATTAAGATTTAGAATGTGAGGTCTCCATGGTGACGCTGATGCATGTTGCCGTGACGCTGGAGAAGGAAAACAACTTGAAAAATGGGATTGTGCTGTCTCCCGCATATAAACGATCCACACTGCTTTTTGCATAACTGCTCCTCAATCCATTTATACCACATTTTACAATTAATAGTACAATGCCTATAAATACATAATGGAGCACATTTATTTGAAATGTTTTGTAGTCAAACCAAATGATATATCATATTTTCAATGTGTTTTGATGCTAAACTTTCGATTATTGGACAAAAACCTAAAAAATTTAACTACAGATTTTATGTTGCTCATGTTAATATGCAAGTTCATCTGTTATTGTTTCAGTTGCATGCCCTATTATGTCACAAATACTCTGTAATGCTTTATTTATCCATGTGTGATGATCAGTGTGCCTGGAGATTCACACTGAGCACAGAACTGATCTATATTATCCACTTAGTCATTTGCATACACCACACAGCAGTTCAAAACATAGTCACCAATAAACCTAGAGAAAGTTATCGGTAACACTTTATTTTCATGGTCCCTTTTGAACATTCTACTGACAATTAGTAACTTTGCATCTACGTCAACTAACTCTTATTCGAGTATTAGTAGACTGTCTGCTTAATATCTGCTAACTCTTTATTGTGATGCTCCCCCAACAGACATTCCACTGACAATTAGTAACTTTGCAACTACATGTCAACTTATTCTAGTAACCCGAACCCTTCTAGAGTTAGTAGACATGTAGGTGTAACGTTACTTATAGTCAACAGACTGTGTTAAAGCTGCAGTCCGCAGATTTTCCTCTTTGTCGCTATCTCTGTTCGAAATCTGCAATTGCAGTCATTCGCGGAATGATCAGCTTTACGTGAGTTGTGCCTCGGCACGGCACAGCGCGGATGAACACAATGTTTGAGGAGAGAGTGAATCTGTCAGTCGCCGCGCCGGTGTGGATACTGGCATTCAGAATCACAGATTACTCTTTTTGGAAGTATGACCAACATAAGGATTTTCACCGGAAAATATAATCTGAACAAATAAGTAACATCCACTTTTTTTCTTCTGACCAACTAACTGAAAAAAAGAATTGCAGTAAATCGCGCTGATTAAATCTAACGATCGCTTATCATATCACTTAAAAATGTGCAAATTATACCTTGTTCTCAAATTGTTAATGTTAACAACATCAGCATTGCGTGACTACATTTAAAGCCCTTCAGATATGTATCCTTGTTTTCGCATGGGCCGGTTGCAGTCTCTTTTCCCAAACACTCAGTCCGAAGTTTTGCATTTTACAGCGGGTGAATCTGTTGTCACTGGTGATTGTCGTTTGAACCTTTCTGGATCCGCCATCATATTGATAAGTTTAATTATATCAAGTGCTGTGAAAAAAGGCTACAAATTTCCACCTCCAATATCCTCACACGCAATATAGCCTACTAGCCGAGACTCTTCTTTATGTGTACAGATGTGACGTAATGACTCAATATAGTCTACTAGCCGAGACTCTTCTTTATGTGTACAGATGTGACGTAATGACTCAATATAGTCTACTAGCCGAGACTCTTCTTTATGTGTACAGATGTGGCGTAATGACTCAATATAGTCTACTAGCCGAGACTCTTCTTTATGTGTACAGATGTGGCGTAATGACTCAATATAGCTTACTAGCCGAGACTCTTCTTTATGTGTACAGATGTGGCGTAATGACTCAATATATTCTACTAGCCGAGACTCTTCTTTATGTGTACAGATGTGACGTAATGACTCAATATACTCTACTAGCCGAGACTCTTCTTTATGTGTACAGATGTGGCGTAATGACTCAATATAGTCTACTAGCCGAGACTCTTCTTTATGTGTACAGAGGTGGCGTATTGACTCAATATAGTCTACTAGCCGAGACTCTTCTTTATGTGTACAGATGTGACGTAATGACTCAATATAGTCTACTAGCCGAGACTCTTCTTTATGTGTACAGATGTGACGTAATGACTCAATATAGTCTACTAGCCGAGACTCTTCTTTATGTGTACAGATGTGGCGTAATGACTCAATATAGTCTACTAGCCGAGACTCTTCTTTATGTGTACAGATGTGACGTAATGACTCAATATAGCCTACTAGCCGAGACTCTTCTTTATGTGTACAGATGTGACGTAATGACTCAATATAGTCTACTAGCCAAGACTCTTCTTTATGTGTACAGATGTGACGTAATGACTCAATATAGTCTACTAGCCAAGACTCTTCTTTGTGTGTACAGATGTGACGTAATGACTCAATATAGTCTACTAGCCGAGACTCTTCTTTGTGTGTACAGATGTGGCGTAATGACTCAATATAGTCTACTAGCCGAGACTCTTCTTTATGTGTACAGATGTGACGTAATGACTCAATATAGCCTACTAGCCGAGACTCTTCTTTATGTGTACAGATGTGACGTAATGACTCAATATAGTCTACTAGCCAAGACTCTTCTTTATGTGTACAGATGTGACGTAATGACTCAATATAGTCTACTAGCCGAGACTCTTCTTTGTGTGTACAGATGTGGCGTAATGACTCAATATAGTCTACTAGCCGAGACTCTTCTTTATGTGTACAGATGTGGCGTAATGACTCAATATAGTCTACTAGCCGAGACTCTTCTTTGTGTGTACAGATGTGCCGTAATGACTCAATATAGTCTACTAGCCGAGACTCTTCTTTATGTGTACAGATGTGACGTAATGACTCAATATAGTCTACTAGCCGAGACTCTTCTTTATGTGTACAGATGTGACGTAATGACTCAATATAGTCTACTAGCCGAGACTCTTCTTTATGTGTACAGATGTGACGTAATGACTCAATATAGTCTACTAGCCAAGACTCTTCTTTATGTGTACAGAGGTGGCGTAATGACTCAATATAGTCTACTAGCCGAGACTCTTCTTTGTGTGTACAGATGTGGCGTAATGACTCAATATAGTCTACTAGCCGAGACTCTTCTTTGTGTGTACAGATGTGGCGTAATGACTCAATATAGTCTACTAGCCGAGACTCTTCTTTATGTGTACAGATGTGGCGTAATGACTCAATATAGTCTACTAGCCGAGACTCTTCTTTATGTGTACAGATGTGGCATAATGACTCAATATAGTCTACTAGCCGAGACTCTTCTTTATGTGTACAGATGTGGCGTAATGACTCAATATAGTCTACTAGCCGAGACTCTTCTTTATGTGTACAGATGTGACGTAATGACTCAATATAGCCTACTAGCCGAGACTCTTCTTTATGTGTACAGATGTGACGTAATGACTCAATATAGTCTACTAGCCAAGACTCTTCTTTATGTGTACAGATGTGACGTAATGACTCAATATAGTCTACTAGCCGAGACTCTTCTTTATGTGTACAGATGTGACGTAATGACTCAATATAGTCTACTAGCCGAGACTCTTCTTTATGTGTACAGATGTGGCGTAATGACTCAATATAGTCTACTAGCCGAGACTCTTCTTTGTGTGTACAGATGTGGCGTAATGACTCAATATAGTCTACTAGCCGAGACTCTTCTTTATGTGTACAGATGTGGCGTAATGACTCAATATAGTCTACTAGCCGAGACTCTTCTTTATGTGTACAGATGTGGCGTAATGACTCAATATAGTCTACTAGCCGAGACTCTTCTTTATGTGTACAGATGTGACGTAATGACTCAATATAGCCTACTAGCCGAGACTCTTCTTTATGTGTACAGATGTGGCGTAATGACTCAATATAGCTTACTAGCCGAGACTCTTCTTTATGTGTACAGATGTGACGTAATGACTCAATATATTCTACTAGCCGAGACTCTTCTTTATGTGTACAGATGTGACGTAATGACTCAATATACTCTACTAGCCGAGACTCTTCTTTATGTGTACAGATGTGGCGTAATGACTCAATATAGTCTACTAGCCGAGACTCTTCTTTATGTGTACAGAGGTGGCGTATTGACTCAATATAGTCTACTAGCCGAGACTCTTCTTTATGTGTACAGATGTGACGTAATGACTCAATATAGTCTACTAGCCGAGACTCTTCTTTATGTGTACAGATGTGACGTAATGACTCAATATAGTCTACTAGCCGAGACTCTTCTTTATGTGTACAGAGGTGGCGTATTGACTCAATATAGTCTACTAGCCGAGACTCTTCTTTATGTGTACAGATGTGACGTAATGACTCAATATAGTCTACTAGCCGAGACTCTTCTTTATGTGTACAGATGTGACGTAATGACTCAATATAGCCTACTAGCCGAGACTCTTCTTTATGTGTACAGATGTGACGTAATGACTCAATATAGTCTACTAGCCAAGACTCTTCTTTATGTGTACAGATGTGACGTAATGACTCAATATAGTCTACTAGCCAAGACTCTTCTTTGTGTGTACAGATGTGACGTAATGACTCAATATAGTCTACTAGCCGAGACTCTTCTTTGTGTGTACAGATGTGGCGTAATGACTCAATATAGTCTACTAGCCGAGACTCTTCTTTATGTGTACAGATGTGACGTAATGACTCAATATAGCCTACTAGCCGAGACTCTTCTTTATGTGTACAGATGTGACGTAATGACTCAATATAGTCTACTAGCCAAGACTCTTCTTTATGTGTACAGATGTGACGTAATGACTCAATATAGTCTACTAGCCGAGACTCTTCTTTGTGTGTACAGATGTGGCGTAATGACTCAATATAGTCTACTAGCCGAGACTCTTCTTTATGTGTACAGATGTGGCGTAATGACTCAATATAGTCTACTAGCCGAGACTCTTCTTTGTGTGTACAGATGTGCCGTAATGACTCAATATAGTCTACTAGCCGAGACTCTTCTTTATGTGTACAGATGTGACGTAATGACTCAATATAGTCTACTAGCCGAGACTCTTCTTTATGTGTACAGATGTGACGTAATGACTCAATATAGTCTACTAGCCGAGACTCTTCTTTATGTGTACAGATGTGACGTAATGACTCAATATAGTCTACTAGCCAAGACTCTTCTTTATGTGTACAGATGTGACGTAATGACTCAATATAGTCTACTAGCCGAGACTCTTCTTTGTGTGTACAGATGTGGCGTAATGACTCAATATAGTCTACTAGCCGAGACTCTTCTTTATGTGTACAGATGTGACGTAATGACTCAATATAGTCTACTAGCCGAGACTCTTCTTTATGTGTACAGATGTGGCATAATGACTCAATATAGTCTACTAGCCGAGACTCTTCTTTATGTGTACAGATGTGGCGTAATGACTCAATATAGTCTACTAGCCGAGACTCTTCTTTATGTGTACAGATGTGACGTAATGACTCAATATAGCCTACTAGCCGAGACTCTTCTTTATGTGTACAGATGTGACGTAATGACTCAATATAGTCTACTAGCCAAGACTCTTCTTTATGTGTACAGATGTGACGTAATGACTCAATATAGTCTACTAGCCGAGACTCTTCTTTATGTGTACAGATGTGACGTAATGACTCAATATAGTCTACTAGCCGAGACTCTTCTTTATGTGTACAGATGTGGCGTAATGACTCAATATAGTCTACTAGCCGAGACTCTTCTTTGTGTGTACAGATGTGACGTAATGACTCAATATAGTCTACTAGCCGAGACTCTTCTTTATGTGTACAGATGTGACGTAATGACTCAATATAGTCTACTAGCCGAGACTCTTCTTTATGTGTACAGATTAGGGCTGTCACTTTTTATTCGATATTCGAATATGCATTCGAACATGACGTGAAATATCCGTAATCGAACTATAAATAAACTAACCGGTTTTTAAAGTGCCATGTTTAGCGCATTTTTTACAGTCTATGATTAGACTGTTTGTTTTTCATTTTATTGTTTGCCATCTCATCCAGTAGCGGGCACTCTAAACGTATTGTAGCGTAAACTCATGACCAAATCAAGCGAATAATAGCCAATAGCCACCCTGTTTTGAAAATGGAAGATAACACACAGAACGGCCAGCCTGAGCGGACAATTTCTACCCCAACTCATCTAAAAAGTAGTGTCTGGAAATGGACAATCCGATTGATGAATCCGAACATGAACATGTTTACATGAACGATACATAAAGTAATGTGCGCGTTATATGTCACAAGATTCAAATCGGAATTGATTTTTTGACATGCGCACACTGCACGAATATGCCGCTGTTCGCGCATAACTATTCTCCTCTATTGGTTCTTTATTTGTTTTAAACAGCAGACTTGATATTTATCCGTCTCTGGTCATGATTTGGAGACGATGAGCATGATTTGCCGTGCTGCTTGCCTGCTTATATTGATCACGCAGTAAAACCCTGCGCCCAAAACCAGTCGTCCGTGGATGATAATCTGAAACAAGCGCTGGTGGGACGTTGTCCTGCTTCACTTCACAGACGCTGAGTGAAATAAGAATTTTTTAATAACGGAACACTCATTTATGACACTCTATTCAACAGGAAGAACAGCTCGCTCCGTGCGTAATACGTCATTGCACATGCGCAGTCCTTTTAGTTTCGTAGATATTCGAATATATTCGAATACATTGCTTGATATTTGATATCCGTTCGAATTTGATTTTTCTCAAAAGTGACAGCCCTAGTACAGATGTGACGTAATGACGCAAAGACATGCTCGAATCTCGTGCGGAAATCCACCAGTACCACTGGAATTAAAAACATTATTACAAGCTTTGAATCGAGCTAAGGCAAGAAGAGAGTTTTGAACACTGGCTGGTTATGTACTTGCTCCAAAAAAATATTTTACGAAATAATTTTTAACCCCAAAAAGTTACGGACTGGAGCTTTAAAGAGACCATCAAAATAAAGTGAAACCACGTTATCTTCTAGAATTCCGATTCATCTCAACGGCAGTCGCTCCACTGGTGCAGGAAGTACACTGTTCAGAATCGGTCATCTTTGCTAATGAGACCACACATCAAATTTGAGCCTAACGCCTGAACTGAAGATACCAAGTGCCACTCTTGACTGGAGTCACAGGAACATCACAGCTTTTAGAGAAAAAAATAAATCAAGCACAGGAAAAACATTTGCTGTTCATTTATTTAAAAAAACAGTTAGTAAGAAAATTAAGGACACTAATTGTCATTGAAACATTTTATTAAACAAATGCAACAACATTATCTGGGTGCTGTGCTGGGTATTTCGCAACATAGCTATTATTATGTCACAGCTGGAATGTTCTATTGTCCAATCAGGAGCCAAGACCAGAACGATCTGTTTTATGAAATGTCTGGGTGATCTCCATGCGACTTGTTTGGTGACATGCAAAGCTTGATGCTTTGGCTTCCTTTGGAATTGTTTACATTAGCAGAGAATTGTTTTTTTTTAAACAAAACATCTAAATTCTGAAACATGTGTTACTTAATGTTAACATCTTGTGTATAGAACTGTTGTATAAAAGCCTGTCAACCGTTTCACACATGATCCAATTACAGTATGCATACAGTCCTGTATACCACATATACAACAATTAGTTCTTCGTTTCTCCATTATTTTGAATCAAATCCAAACCTTTTTAAAGTTACTGAAAATGATTTTTCAGTAATGTGATTCTCTTTGTACGTACCGCAATACAATCCTTCATAGACGTATTCACGCTTAAAACATTAAAAATATACAACGTATTAATCCATTCATCAACTCTATATAGATTCATATGTTAAATTGCTCAAGCAAGTGGAAAAATCTTTAAACATATGGTACTTCTCTAATGATAAAAGGTAGTATCGCAAACATTTTAAATTAAAACTTACCATTCGCACAAACAGCTGAAACCCATGCCTCTTCTTTTGCATTTAAATCTAAATACTTGATTCTGATTGGTCAATAGCACCTTTTAGCGGTACGATATTCTCAGATAACTGCTGAAAACAAGTTCAAGACCTTTATTTGTCCCCGAGGGGCGATTAGCTTTGCTGCAGTAGCCAAATAGATTAACATGCAGTACACGACAACATCAACATCAATTCAAATACAGGGTCAGACAGATACAAATAAAAATATCAATCACAGCATTTAACATTTAAGTTCAAGTATGTCTTATGTGCAGACATTACCTATTCTTTACGGAGTTAAGCAGAGAAATCGCAGAGGGTACAAAGGAGAATTTAAATCTGTTTGTTTGGCTTGTGGCTGACTGAAGCGAGAACCAGAAGGCAGCACCTTAAATTCTACATACAAGGGATGAGATCTATCAGACATGATAGATTCGGCCTTTTTAAGTACGTCTATTGTATAGTTCAGTTAGTTTTATCTGCTGAATCCCGATGATTTTACTGCTAACTTTATGTACCATTTCTAATGTGTTTTTCCGCTTTAAACTTGGAGAAGCATACCAGCAAATGCATGAAAAAGTAAAAATAGATTCAATAAAAGATTTCTAAAACAATGTCATCAGGGATCTGTCCACTTGAAACTTAGCCAGC
The DNA here is from genome assembly GCA_030578255.1 of Tiaroga cobitis. Taxonomy (NCBI): domain Eukaryota; kingdom Metazoa; phylum Chordata; class Actinopteri; order Cypriniformes; family Leuciscidae; genus Tiaroga; species Tiaroga cobitis. The sequence goes on along the minus strand of CM060610.1, from coordinate 40,910,159 downwards.
TTTCTCAGACAAAAAATCTGTTGCTGACTTTTCTTACTCAGCATTTCTGTGTTTTGTTCAAAGGTCAACTTGTTGTCAATGATAATTCCCAGATACTTGTACGACTCAACAATTTCAACCTCTTTTCCATCTATAAAGGTATTTTCAGGAGTCGGCTGGTGACGTCTAAAATCAATACACATTTCCTTCGTCTTTGTAACATTTAAGTCTAAAAAGGCTTCTTTGTACCAGTTAAAAAAATACGATAATACAGGGCCGTGAGATGTTTCAGTGGGGTCCATTAGACTTACTATGACTGTGTCATCTGCGAACTTTATGATATAGTTAGTGGTCAGTTCACTACGGCAGTCATTAGTGTACATAATGTATAAAAGAGGAGAGAGAACACAGCCTTGTGGAGAGCCGGTTGAAGTCACTGATATTCCAGAAAGATGTCCATTTACTCTCACTCTCTGTGTCCTGTTAGTGAGAAAGTCCAAAATCCAGCCCACCAAGTTGCAGTCCCACCCGAGATTTTCTATGAGCTTCTGCACCAATAAATGGGGCTGGATGGTGTTGAAGGCAGACGAAAAATCCACAAACCACCAACTGACGTGGTTTTTGTTACCCTCCAAGTGCTTGTATATGAGGTTGAGCAGAGTTTTGGTAGCGTCCTGCACCCCCCTGTTGGCTCTGTATGCAAACTGCAAGGGGTCGAGAAGATGCTCAATTCTACCCAGCAATTCTTTCTTTATCAGTTTTTCAAAGGACTTCATAACTAATGAAGTTAGAGCCACAGGTATATAGTGATTTAGAATCTTTGTGTGGTTACTTTTCGCGATGGGAATAATTATAGATTGTTTCCATAAATTTGGGACTCTATGTTGGCACAAAGACAGGTTAAAAATATAATAAAAAATGAAGCCTAACTGATCCGCACAAAGGGTCAGCATGCGGCTGCTAATGTTGTCGGGGCCAGGGCTTGTACAAGATAATGCACCCGTTTCTTTACTATAATCGTGGACATCGAACCTAGAATAAAACTTATTAAACTCCTGTGCCCGATCAGAATCTGCCGCAAAACCTTCTAAAAAAGTATTTTTCCTTGATTTGTCATTAAGTCCAACAATCTTTTTAACACTGTCCCAGGCTGAGCCCAAGTTATTATTTCTTAGTTGTCTTTCTACTTTATCTTTGTAACCCAATTTACACCTTTTTATTTACCGTTTGATCTCTTTTTGTATAGAGTTTAATTCAGTAACACTGCCTTGTTTAAAAGTATGTTTCTTCTTAAGAGCGAACAGATAACAAAGGCTCATCCGGGTAACTGAAGTTAGAGACCTTGACAAAGGCTACTTGTGCCGAAACGTTGGTGAGTGAGTGTGCAGTTACATTCTCTTTGCATTAAGTGTTTTCCTTTAACTTGCACCTCAAATAGTGTGCGTTTGCTTTGCTGTTCTTTTAAGCAGTTATTTAATTATGCCATCAAGAATCGTGGACTCGCTCTCTCGTTTCATAAAAATGCAGCTGCTGCAATTTCGCGACTATTGTTTTGTACACTGTTGGATTAAGTTTCGGAAAACAGGTACGATTTTAAAACAGTTTCATCTCAAATCAATATGTCTTCTCTCCATAATTATTTATGTGGCGAAATGCAGTGTAATAAGTGGAATGACTGTATCCCTTAATTGTCTGTCTAGTTTGAACTTGCTGCGATAGCAAATGCTCTCTCCGTGGAAGCTTTGCGTTAAAAAACACAATAAAATATTTCGACTCAGATCAATACTTTGTGTCTAATTATTTACTTATGTGGCAAGTAGCTGTGTAATAAGCGGGATAATGTACATCCAGCTGATTGTTATCTCAGAATAAAGCCTGACAGGGTCATCAGGACCCCTATGCAAAGCAGAGGATCGGATTATCAAATCAAAAAGTTGAGGTGGGCCAGGGGTGGGGGTGCGGTGAAACACATAACAGTTTCAATAAATAATCTAAAGTAAATCTAAAAATGAAAAGTATTGTGGAAACGTGATACCCAACAGTAAGCAGTACGGAAACCACTATTCCTCCTGCACTAGCTTGATGGCAAGAAGCTCCCAGTTCCCTATATCATAATTTTGCTTTACCAAGGCACATGGAAAGAGTTTTGCTGGATCTCCTTGCCGCTGAGATAAAATGGCTCCTATGCTGGTAGTGAAGGCATCCACTTCTACCATGAAATCGGGAATAGGATGAACAAGGATAGGGCCACTGGTGAAGGCATCCATTACATTTTTAAACGCTTTGTAGGCTCACCTACAAGACAGAGAATTGAAAGATAGAGGATTTCTAAGACAGAGAATTGAAAGAAAGGCGAGTGTAAGAGAGAGAGAGGATATCTAGTCCCCTACATATCCTGCATTCTGAAATAGGGAGAGGATATCTAATCCTCTCTCTATTTCAGAATGTAGAAGGCAGACGAGTGGAAGACCTTGGCCACTATGAGTATCCGGTCATGCCATATGGGCTAGACAATGCTCCATCTGTATTCCAGAGGTTTGTTAACAAGGTTTTCTGTATCTTCACTTCGTTGAATTCTAGATTGGTGATATCATTATTTTCTCCAGCAACCTGACAAAACACCATTAGAATGTGACCCTGGTACTGGAGAAACTGCAAAAACCTGATCAGTTCCTCAGGGCTGAGAAGTGTCCATTCCACCAACTATATGTGTGCTATTCCTGGGCAACAACTTTGCACCTGAGAGCATGCAGATGGACTCAGGGAAGGTGCAAGAAGTTCAGTCCTTGCCACTTCTGTCCACTGTCAATGAACTACAGCATTTCCTTGGTTCACCACAAGATTCATCTTTGACACACTGTGATCGCAGCTTCACTTATCTTTCTTTCAAGTCAGCTTTTGGTTTCAAAAGCAGACACTCAACTGATACTGCCCTGCTCTCGGTTATTGAAGCTCTGAGACTGGCAAGAGCAGCTTCCAAATCCTCAGTTCTCATCTTGCTGGATCTCATCCTCCTGTCAACCCTCATGTCTCAGGAACTGCACTCCAATGGTTCAAGTCTTACCTCTCAGTAGGTCCTTCATGGTGTCATAGAGGGGTGAGGTGTCTAAGTCGCACCATCTAGCTACTGGAGTGCCTCAGGGCTCATTGCTGGGACCGCTTCTCTTCTCCATCTATATGTCATCACTAGGATCTGCCATTCAGAAACATGTTTTTTCCTTTTACTGTAATGCTGACGACACACGACTCAACCTCTCACTCCAACCAGAGGCTCCTGTTGTGAACTTTTTTCTTCTAAGTTGTAGGAAACTCAGAAGCGAAGACCAGGAGACTTGGTTGTATCTTCAGCAGGATACTTTATTGAGAAACACGAGCTGTTGGTAGCTGCAGTAATGTCAAGACAAGTCTAACTAAGGCAGTATTACATTGTAGTTTATATACCTTTCAAGGGGGAGGGATTACACAGAGGTGGAGACACTCTGAAACAAAGCATGTAAATGAAGTACAGGATTCAGCTCGTTACCGGAAATTCCCCAGCCCTGATCTCATCAGCATAACAGTGTCATGTATCAGCCTGATTAGATCACTCAAACCTTAACATTATCATAGAGACAAAGGCCCAGCTATACTTTGAGAAGTGACAAAAGGTTAATGTCAGCAAGCAGGATTTAAATCTCATCATCTATGCCTCAAAATGGAAACACTGTGTACAGTTTAAATACTATTGTATTGGAACCTAATTCAACATTTAATAAATTTATAACACTACAATCCGATGGCTCGCATCTCAACCTGCCTGACAAACATTTCTTGCTGGATGAAGGACAACCACCTTCAACTAAACCCTGCGAAGACAGAGCTGCTTGTGGTCCCGGCCAACCCAACACTACACCACAATTTCTCCATTCAGCTTGGTTCGTCAACCATACGTAACTCCATCAAGGTCAGCCAGGAACCTTGGGAGTTATTGATGAACAGTTGAACTTCACGGACCTCATTGCTAGAACTGCCTGGTCCTGCAGATTTGCCCTATACAACATATCAGGTATCAGGCCCTTCCTATAAGAGCTACACAACTCCTTGTCCAAACGCTTGTTATATCCAGACTGGACTATTGTAATGCTCTCATGACAGGCCTTCCAGCATCACTGTCAAATCTCTATAACTGATCCAGATGCTGCAGCTAGACTGTCTTTATCGAGCCGAAGAGATGCACGTCACTCCTCTCCTCATAAATTTGCACTGATTGCCAATCGGCGCTCACATCAAATTCAAGGCACTGATGTTTGCCTACAGAACAACCACTGGCTCTGAACCCCTATACCTAAACTCATTACTCCAGACCTACATGCCATTCAGAAGCTTGTGTTTTGCAAGTGAACGGCACCATCATCTCAAAGAGGCACAAAATCACTGTCACAGACCTTCACCTGGACTGTTCCCTGCTGGTGGAACGACCTGCCTAACTCAACCTGAGCTGCTGAGTCTTTAGACGCATCTCTTTTGTCAACACTTGACCCATTAATACTAACACTTACTATTTTATATGTAAGGGATAATCCACGGCTAGCCATGCATTAAAGGATTTTAATGCACGACGTAGAGGCGAAGAACCACCCGACGCGAAGCGGAGGATGGTTGCCTCTACGTCGTGCATTAAAATCCTTTAATGCATGGCTAGCCGTGGATTATCCCGCTTATACCTCGGTTATTTGCCAAATTAAAAAGAAGTTAAAGCTATAACTGATGTTTACAGTGTAATTTTTTAACAGACGTGTAAAAATGACGGTTATTTTCTTAAGTTACGGCTCGTTAGTTCTAGCACTCCGTCCACTTTAAATAAAGTAGAGCCATCGGATTGCTTTTATTTGAATGAATTATCACATTTATTTAAACTAATTATTAAAAGAGAGAGAGAGACAGAGAATGATTCTTTAATGGATTTATTAAAATTATTTATGAATGACAGGCAACACAGTGACAATTTAAATTAATTGTAGAGTGAGAAATAAAACCGGCGTCTCTAGCCACGATTACTATAAAGACACATTACATTTATTGAAATGTATTGTATTTTGTAATGTGATGGTTTATACCTGCTCTGAGACACATCAAACTTGCAACACTGTATTCGCGTCCAGCGGTAGACTGAACAGAGGCATACAACTAACGTACCGCAATGTCTCATTTAAAAGAGAAGCAAAGTAGGTCTCGAAATTATTGTTCTGTCTTTGGCGCAAAAAAGTCACTGAACGTTTTAACTGCCCATTTAGTTGTCTTTTTCGTATTGACCTCATCTTTGTCGGCTTCAATCTTATCTAGCTCTGTCTTTTCCCTCGAAAAAAAAAAGCCTAAAACGTATCTAAGTAATACTACAGTATTTCGTTGTCACCCTGCCTCTCCAAATGCAAAACTGACATTAACAAAATGCATTAATGCAGTAACAGCTGAAAAAGTACTTGGGTGTGTGTTTTATTTTATATGTACCGTTTAATAATGCAATCGCTGCTGTCTGTCCCATAGAAGAAAATGACAGCCAGCGTATGTTTTGGAACTATTGGGGCTTACATGATCCACGTGACAGCCATCGCGGCGACATCAAAGAGACATCAAGATCAACTCTTTCTCTCTATGGCTCTGAGCCTACCTAAATAAACGTTTTCATATGATATGTGTCTCTCTCGCACTCTGTTTGCAAGTGTAACTCTGTTACTATGGTTACTAATGTTTATAGTAGCGGATTGATTTCGAACTGTAATCAAACTGACTGGAAATACCTGTGCATTAAACGGTTTTACTGCACACCTTCCAGCCAATCAGAATCAAGTATTTAAACAGCCCGTGGTATATATATATATATATATATATATATATATATATATATATAAACACCTTGCTACGTGTGCTGTGTTAGACTAACTAGGACATGTCACAGCACTTGCATATTGCTTCCCGCCTGTTGTTAGTTTGATTGCTTCTATTGCTCTTCTCATTTGTAAGTCGCTTTGGATAAAGGGGTCTTCTAAATGATTAAATGTAAATCTATACTTGATCTCAATGTGATCTCCGTCCGTCTTGTCCACAAGAACTCATCTTTTGAGTGTCTGCAAATATAATTCAGTTTATACAGTTTGCTAGATGTTTAGGGTGTGTTGTGTGAAGATGAATGAGATCAATTCATGTCGCTGTGAGAAACTGGCAGTGTGAACAGGGCTGGAGAGTGTTGTGAGTGAGAGTATGGGTGAAGCTGAAGCCCCTCCCACCCAATTCCTCACATCCCCAGCACTTAAACTAAACATTTTTAAAGAAAAAATTAACAAACCGCATGTTTTAACAAAGATCTTGCAAATAGTTTGAATAAAGGAATAAAACAATTCACAAACAGCAACATGTCTCCCTATTTAAGTTTACATTCTTGACACCCTGGTTACGGCCCCTACGAAGCATGAATGAATATTCAACATTCATAGTTCCTAAAGAAAGGAACATACACAAGACGAAAATATAAGGCTTCCTTCCAACACCAGACACATGTTCAGACTTGCCCAGTTGGAAGCAGAGGTCTGTTAACAGATCAATCCCTGGAGAATGTCGTTACAGAGCACAGCAAGTTCCAACACTTTAGTCAACATCTCCAGAGATCAACAAAATGTGTCGACATAACTGTATGAAGCAAGTAGTAGTCGGTCCTTGCAATGTTGCACTGAATGCCATTTTGCATCAAAAAAAGGTCTTTCTATCTTCGATATGGGCCCATGTTTAAGTGGCTCCAGCCGTCACATTTTGTTCGCAGATATTTCCTTGCAGCATTTGCTTTTGGGCAGTTGCAGAAGCTAGTTGAACAAACTCTGAGTTTCAGAGTATGTTTAATGTTCAAAAAAATAAACAAATCCAACCTGAGTTGAAACAAACAAATCCAATCCAACGAGTCCAGAGAGATCACAATGCATGTTCTCTCGGGGTTTTATTACAGAGGGTTATCTATTAAACCAGTACCAATTTTTTGGAGGTAATTTCAAGAGTCATTAATAACATGATGTGTATGGATTATGTTCCATGTTTTATTCAGCAAGAGGTCAATCAATCAATCAATCAACCAATCAATCAATCAATCAATCAATCAAGCAATCAAGCAATCAAGCAATCAATCAATCAATCAAGCAATCAATCAATCAATCAATCAATCAACCAATCAATCAATCAGTGGTAGGGTTGCCACCTATGTCTGATAAAAAACCGGGACATATCGTTGACCCGCCCGGGGGGGGGGGGGGGGGGGGGGGGGGGGGGTTCTTACATTCGCCTCTTTACATATCGATGACCCGCCCAACGGTGGGATCTTACATTCGCCTCTTTACATACCAACGGGGGAAGGCGATTACATGCGCTTCTTACATGCGCTTTTTGAGACACACATAGCACACACACGCAAGGCCTCTCGCTCTCTCCCTCCCTGTCGTGCGCGCGCTACAGTTTGAACATACATATTCACGTAGCCTTTCGAAAACCGGGACATTCAGTGTCCCGGGAGAATGCATAAATTTCCCGGGACAGGTGATTAAAAAGAAGGACAATCCCGGTAAAACCGGGACAGGTGGCAACCCTAATCAGTGGTTGAGGAATACTGCAGTATAGTATACTAATGAAATCAAATCCTTAAAACCAGCAGCAAAATAGACACCACATTTGAATCTAAATTATGCAAACATTAAAAAGACCATTGTGTTGACACAGACCTTTGGATCATCAAGTTTATTTGCAAATGAATTAGTGAAGTTTAGTAGTCCACACACCAGTGCTGCACATCCACACTAAACCATTCCTTATTTACACGTTTTTATATTCCATTTTAAATCCCCAAACTAACTGTTCATCATAAGCTCCCGTGACAAAAAAATGTACATGATAAATGAGTTTTGAATATATGAAAAATCATACAGCTGAGTAAAACCAGCATTTCAACACTATACAATTGTTTAGATTTGTTAACAAACGTGTCAACATTCCATCACTTCATTTTTAATAGGCAAAATATTAAACTTGAATAAATGTGAAGTATCCTGTATTTAACGCTGCATGCCTCGGCAACAGAAGCAGAATTAATACTCATGTCTGTATATTAAAGGAAAATTGCACTTTTTTTCTTATACTGTGCACATGAAGGCATTCTGAGTATTAGTTACATTCTATTACAAAATAACAAATATGGCTCTCACAATGTTTATTTGTGCCTCGAGTGTAGCTTTAACCCTTCGTTCTCCATTTATACATCCACCGTATCAAAACAAAAAAGAGAGAGAACATGGAAAAATACATTGGCCTTTATACTTTACGCACTGCAATCCATGACTAATGACTGCAGTCGTAATGAAGAAGAGAAGGATGGTTTATGATGCATTAATATGACTTCACAGCACACTGGAAACAAGGAAATCAAAGAGGATCGGTGTTTATCTGTAGCACTGATATTCAAAAACACCAATCCTTCATGCAGAACTGGTGTTGAGGATGGATTTAGTCTTATTTTCTAACCTCACACTTGCTCTTTTGAGCTCATTTAATTTGACTGGCTCTCTAAAGTGACTGTTCAGGTAATCTGAACATGACAGAGACTGACTTGAATGGAAGCATTTTCAGGATAAATGATGAAGTGCAAAGGACACAGATATCCCTCAGCAAACACTTGAATGATCTACAGCTATGAATTAGAGAGAAGTATCAGTTGTAAGAGAAACTCCACCTGGAAACAGAAATTGTGCGGCTCTTCAGTGCATGTACCTGCATTCGTTTAGCACCTGAATTCAGAAAGGTGCTTCGATAACCCCTCAGCGAAATATACATTCTCACCCACCCCGTAATGAAAGGGCACTACATGAAACCGCCATGTGACTTAATAACTGCATACATTTACACGTTTATAAAGGATGGTGCAGAGAGGTGTCTGTCTAAATGAATTATGAATGTCATTATATGTGCTCAACCTGCTCATTCTGGCATAATCTAAATCTTGTTCAGCATGTGCAATAGTGTCATGTGTATGTACTGTATGAATGTTCACGACGAGCCCTTTGACTGAAGCAGTAATGAACGCCCTCGGCTCGGCGTCGGGGTGGGTCAGAGTTCGTTGCAGGCCGAGTTCTCGGTGGTTTTAAACATCAGGATGGAGTTGTAGATTTTCAGCGCAGGTCCGAGTTTAATGCTGAGGATCTTCACCAGGTCCACCTGAGTCAGTAGCAGGAAGGCCTCTCCGTCAATTTGCTGAAACCAAACAACAATAAATCAGCTGATAAACACACACACACACACACACAATGGATGGCAATTCAATGGAAAATGTGGTACAGGTGAAACTCGAAAAATTAGAATATCGTGCAAAAGTTCATTTATTTCAGTAATTCACCTTAAAAGGAGAGACTAATATATTATATAGACTCATTACATGCAAAGTGAGATATTTCAAGCCTTTATTTGTTTTAATTGTGATGATTATGGCTTACAGCTTTTTCACAATATTCTAATTTTGAATTTGGGGTTTTCATAAGCTGTAAGCCATAATCATCACAATTATAACAAATAAAGGCTTGAAATATCTCACTTTGCATTTTGAAATAAATGAACTTTTGCACGATATTAACATTTTTCGAGTTTCACCTGTATATATGAAATAATTAATAATGTGTTGATGTGGATATGTATGATCCTATACTGCACAAATGAAAGGTGCTTCATCTCAATTGATTATTTTCTCTTCATAAAGATCAGTCGATAATTACTTTCATATTAAGGCTGATGATAACAGATTAATGGACAATACTAAAACAATAATTTGTCTAAATAAATTGAAATTAAACCACTAAAAGCTACAATCAATCACTTTAAATGCTACAAGTGAATTTAGACAATCAATCGCACGATTTAAAGCGAGTGATTGTGCATGACAGGTGTGTGTGCATGAATGGATTGGCTGCGGGATATTAAGAGTGTGACACTGATTTTATCCAACAGTTCAATAAACAAGAAGTGTTTAATGTTAAGTAACTTCCATTTTAGATGCATATATATTAGCATTAGCATATATAGATCCATTCTAATATATATTAGCATTCTTGCAAAAACACTTGACCGATCAAATTAGTGGACCAAAATAATCTGTTTTATTTTAAAAGAGAAAAAAAAAGTACAATCATTTTCACCAGTGATCTGAGACTTTTGGACCCCACCGTCTTTCAGCCCTCATTAATGCAGCTCCCATTTGCACATAGTAAATACGTTTAGAAAACAAAAGGTAAAGACACAGAAGAGAAACGGAGGAGAGAGAGATGGAGGAAGAGCAGACAGACAGCCGAGCGACGACAGGATTATTTAAAGCTCTCGCCCTCTGGCCTGTTTAACACTCTTGTTAGTGGTAAACAGGCATAATGCAGTGACGTGGGATGACTTGACATGCCTAAAAATGGTTTCAATGAGATCTTCTCACATATCCCATCATGCACCTTGCTCTCTCTCTCTTCCTTAAGCACCATGAGATTCTGTTTCTCAAAGGCTCCAGTTACTCCTGCTGCCAAACCTCACGATGGAGGACTAGTTGAGCATTTCTCTGAGGATTCAGTCATTCTGATTCCACTCGTGATTAAAGGGAATGATTTACCTCCTCTCTGAAGGTGCGCACTTGTTCTTTACAGCCTGGAAGTCCTTGGATAAACTCAATCACCTACAGAATAACAATGGAGGAGGATTAGAGGAGGTACAACACTGCAGTTTACAACAGCTGCCTTCAAAACAAATCAGATGACCTTAAATCAAACTTGCATTAACTCAACAAAGCGTAACAGGTGTGACTGGAGATCTGTGTGACTGGAGATCTGTGTGACTGGAGATCTGTGTACCTCATCCACGCTCCACGCCGCCACTTTACCGGCCCTGATGCCCGCCACAGTCGGAAGCAGCTTGCTGTGCTGATCCCAGCAGTGAGGCATGCTGGGAGACGGGCTGGAACATGGCATGAATACAGACTGGTGCAAAGCCTGCTGCAGAGTCAACTCTAAGAGAGAGAGAGAGAAGGGAGAGTTATTGAAGAGCTAATGTGCCCTTTCTCAGAGTCTTGATGTTGTTTCAGGCTCTACTAGAACAGGTTTTCCTGCTTGAATGTTGATTATTTCCTCATATTCTCCATTGTTGCGGCTCCTCTCTTCCCAGTCTGTCAGTAACGCTCGGTTTACTTCCTGTCTCTGTGAAGCCCCTCCTTCTGAAAAGCACACTGTGCTCTGATTGGTCGGAGCCGTGTGTTGTGATTGGTCGAGCGCTTCGAGTGTAATGTCCCGCCCCTTACCATAACCGCCAGTTTAACACACTACTAACTAACTCAACCAGGCCCCGCCCCTTTATTCTACGTATAGCTTGGGCAGAAATTATAAAAAATTAGGAATATTGTGATATGTTCATTCCCGGAAGAAAACATCTCAGTTACGACTGTTACCTTGGTACCCTGAGAAAGGAACAAGACACTGCGCTAAATCCATTTTATGATAATCAATATCAATCCATTTTGTTGAGAGCAAGAGGACACACAGCTCTGCTATAGTTACATTATTACAGCTTTGACTCAAATAGGCAAAAATGAGAGTCCACAATTAAATGTACAGGAAAAGATATTAATGATCAACATCCATTAGTTGTTTTTTTTACAATCACTACGACACATTTCTCAATACTTGGGTCACTTTTCTACACTCTTCACACAGTGATCACAGCATCAGTCTATGTGAGGTAAACTGAGGATCATTTATCATTGCTTTGACACAAAATGCATTCAATGCCCACATCTTTCAATTGACATGAATTCTTTTCTCATTTAGACACAAACATCACCAAAACTCAATGACCCTACAGGCTGAATTGCCCACGTTTACATTCTGTGTTCAAAACTGTTCAAATTAAGTTAAAAACCAAACACAAAAATGAACGAGAGAAATTTGCACCATTTCTACAGTAATACCATATTGAAATATATTCTGGATCTAAGAAATCCCATGCCATCAAAGCAATTAGATGAAACTGAACACCAACACGTCTTTCGGTTTCATTACCATCCAGTCAAAAGGGAAACGCTTAGGAATAATTGTGTAGTGTAATGTAAACATGGGCCATGCAACATATACTGCAGTGAATTATACGCAGTAGAGAGCGTCGTTCTTGTTTTGGAAATAAATATTACAAAGAAAATATAATACAATGCTACCGATGTTAGTGTTTTATGATTGATAAAGTGTTTGTTGGGTGAAACCTTTGTTAGTCTTCTGGAAGAATGAGTTGATTTGAGACATGAATGAAGTGTTTTGACTGTTTTAGTGCATTTTGAATGTGAAACTAACAGCTGTGAAGCTGAAAATTGACCCAAGTATTAAGAAATGTGTCCTAGTGATTGTAAAAAACTGTAATATCAACAATGCCCAGTATGGTCAACATATACTACGCATAAACTGAGTTGGCAAAATATAGTGCACATAGCACAAAAATGTTATGTTGCACACTTTGACAGGTACAGAATACACACGTTAAAGATGGTGCTCGCCAGGGCCAATGGACGCGGTCTCCATGAAATGTTAAATAGAAGTTTAACTTATCTTTTATCATATTGATTTACTGACACCAGAATCATGGCTAGTAATGTTGTCACACTATAAATTTCAATAGTCGGTACCTGTGCAAATAATGAACTCTGGTACCAAAGGTAAAAAAAAATTGCTATTCATATTAAACAATTATAATTATAAAAGGACTGTTAAAAATACTTAAAAAAATGTTAATGATGAATTAAAACAACTGTATGTAGTGAAGTTGTTTTAAAATAACATGTATATAGCTTCAAAACGAGTAAATTATCAGTAATAAAGAAGAACAAAGAAACTCATTACATGTCAGGGTTATGTTTACTTTGTTTATCTTTTATTAGTTCTCGTTTTGTTCCTGTGCTTCATTTCAGTTTAGTTTCCGTCTCTTTAGGGTACGTTTACATGAAAACTATGTTCTAAAACGGAAAGGTTTGTCCAATGCAATTTTCGCATACACACAACAACATTGTCAAAACGCTCCCCGTTCACTCAGATCTGCGAAAACCACTAAAAACACTGTATTCTGCTGCCAGGCCAGTAGTTGGCAGTAGTAGATGTCACTTTATAAAGAAACACTACACGCCTATAGGCTGAACACGTAATATGCATGTTCATAACGTCACTGTTTTCACAAATGAACGTTTTTGTAGTTTACACGGAGACAATAACGGTATCGCTTTCAAAAACTTGTTTTCAAAAGTTTGCATTTTCAGGCCCCAAAACACCATTGTAGTGTAAATGAACGGCCAAAACACATAAAAGAGTTTTTTTTTTTGAAAACTGTAGTGTAGTGTAAACAACCCCTCAGTTACTTATTCCTTCCTGTTTGTTACCATGGTTACTTATTAGTTACACCTGTGTCTTGTTTTTCTATTTATACTTCTTGTTCTGTTCACCATCGGTTCTAATTGGATGTTTTGCAATGTAAGTGTGTTTTTCCCGTTGGATCGATCTTCTGAGATTATTAACTCTTTCTCCGCCAGCGTTTTCTTTAAAAAAAAGTTGCCAGCGTTTTGGTCATTTTCACAAATCTTTCATGGCCCCCAGAATATTATATCTGAACATAGATTTCTATCAAAAGAAAGAACATAGCCTCTGTTTTTAAACAAAAAAAATTCATGCATTTTTTTCTTATCAACATTTAACCCTCTGGGATCGGCAAACGCACCGGTGCGTTTTGGCAGATTTTTTTCACATAGCAGAAAAATAGACTTAAACTACTCCATCATTTCTGGTCATACAGAGTTAAGAAATATAAAAAAATAAACTGTTAAATGTCTACTTTTTTATGTGCCCACCTACAATCGAAATAAAATATTGTGCTTTTGTAAAATAAAGAAAATAAACAGGGTGTGCGTTCTGCCTCTCCGTGTCCGTGAACTTTTTTTCTGGAGCACGTCTATGGTGTTATTTCCCTGTCAAATGTCGAGAGCGCATTATTGTAGCGCGAAAGTACATTAATATAATGCGCGAGCGTGAATCTCTCTGCTTCCGCGTGGAATATGATGTGCCGAGCGTGAATCTCTCTGCTCGCGCGTGGAATATGATGTGCCGAGCGTGAATCTCTCTGCTCGCGCGTGGAATATGATGTGCCGAGCGTGAATCTCTCTGCTCGCGCGTGGAATATGATGTGCCGAGCGTGAATCTCTCTGCTCGCGCGCGGAATATGATGTGCCGAGCGTGAACCTCTCTGCTCGCGCGTGGAATATGATGTGCCGAGCGTGAATCTCTCTGCTCGCGCGTGGAATATGATGTGCCGAGCGCGAATCTCTCTGCTCGCGCGTGGAATATGATGTGCCGAGCGTGAATCTCTCTGCTCGCGCGCGGAATATGATGTGCCGAGCGTGAATCTCTCTGCTCCCGCGCGGAATATAATGTGCCGAGCGTGAATCTCTCTGCTTCCGCGTGGAATATGATGTGCCGAGCGTGAATCTCTCTGCTCGCGCGTGGAATATGATGTGCCGAGCGTGAATCTCTCTGCTCGCGCGTGGAATATGATGTGCCGAGCGTGAACCTCTCTGCTCGCGCGTGGAATATGATGTGCCGAGCGTGAATCTCTCTGCTCGCGCGTGGAATATGATGTGCCGAGCGTGAATCTCTCTGCTCGCGCGTGGAATATGATGTGCCGAGCGTGAATCTCTCTGCTCGCGCGCGGAATATGATGTGCCGAGCGTGAACCTCTCTGCTCGCGCGTGGAATATGATGTGCCGAGCGTGAATCTCTCTGCTCGCGCGTGGAATATGATGTGCCGAGCGTGAATCTCTCTGCTTCCGCGTGGAATATGATGTGCCGAGCGTGAATCTCTCTGCTCGCGCGTGGAATATGATGTGCCGAGCGTGAATCTCTCTGCTCGCGCGCGGAATATGATGTGCCGAGCGTGAATCTCTCTGCTCGCGCGCGGAATATGATGTGCCGAGCGTGAATCTCTCTGCTCGCGCGTGGAATATGATGTGCCGAGCGCGAATCTCTCTGCTCGCGCGTGGAATATGATGTGCCGAGCGTGAATCTCTCTGCTCCCGCGCGGAATATGATGTGCCGAGCGTGAATCTCTCTGCTCCCGCGCGGAATATAATGTGCCGAGCGTGAATCTCTCTGCTTCCGCGTGGAATATGATGTGCCGAGCGTGAATCTCTCTGCTCGCGCGTGGAATATGATGTGCCGAGCGTGAATCTCTCTGCTCGCGCGTGGAATATGATGTGCCGAGCGTGAACCTCTCTGCTCGCGCGTGGAATATGATGTGCCGAGCGTGAATCTCTCTGCTCGCGCGTGGAATATGATGTGCCGAGCGTGAATCTCTCTGCTCGCGCGTGGAATATGATGTGCCGAGCGTGAATCTCTCTGCTCGCGCGCGGAATATGATGTGCCGAGCGTGAACCTCTCTGCTCGCGCGTGGAATATGATGTGCCGAGCGTGAATCTCTCTGCTCGCGCGTGGAATATGATGTGCCGAGCGTGAATCTCTCTGCTTCCGCGTGGAATATGATGTGCCGAGCGTGAATCTCTCTGCTCGCGCGTGGAATATGATGTGCCGAGCGTGAATCTCTCTGCTCGCGCGCGGAATATGATGTGCCGAGCGTGAATCTCTCTGCTCGCGCGCGGAATATGATGTGCCGAGCGCGAATCTCTCTGCTCGCGCGTGGAATATGATGTGCCGAGCGTGAATCTCTCTGCTTCCGCGTGGAATATGATGTGCCGAGCGCGAATCTCTCTGCTCGTGCGTGGAATATGATGTGCCGAGCGTGAATCTCTCTGCTCGCGCGCGGAATATGATGTGCCGAGCGTGAATCTCTCTGCTCGCGCGTGGAATATGATGTGCCGAGCGTGAATCTCTCTGCTTCCGCGTGGAATATGATGTGCCGAGCGTGAATCTCTCTGCTCGCGCGTGGAATATGATGTGCCGAGCGTGAATCTCTCTGCTCGCGCGCGGAATATGATGTGCCGAGCGTGAATCTCTCTGCTCGCGCGCGGAATATGATGTGCCGAGCGCGAATCTCTCTGCTCGCGCGTGGAATATGATGTGCCGAGCGCGAATCTCTCTGCTCGCGCGTGGAATATGATGTGCCGAGCGTGAATCTCTCTGCTCGCGCGCGGAATATGATGTGCCGAGCGTGAATCTCTCTGCTCGCGCGTGGAATATGATGTGCCGAGCGTGAATCTCTCTGCTCGCGCGCGGAATATGATGTGCCGAGCGTGAATCTCTCTGCTCGCGCGTGGAATATGATGTGCCGAGCGTGAATCTCTCTGCTCGCGCGTGGAATATGATGTGCCGAGCGTGAATCTCTCTGCTCGCGCGCGGAATATGATGTGCCGAGCGTGAACCTCTCTGCTCGCGCGTGGAATATGATGTGCCGAGCGTGAATCTCTCTGCTTCCGCGTGGAATATGATGTGCCGAGCGTGAATCTCTCTGCTTCCGCGTGGAATATGATGTGCCGAGCGTGAATCTCTCTGCTCGCGCACGGAATATGATGTGCCGAGCGTGAACCTCTCTGCTCGCGCGTGGAATATGATGTGCCGAGCGTGAATCTCTCTGCTCGCGCGTGGAATATGATGTGCCGAGCGTGAATCTCTCTGCTCGCGCGCGGAATATGATGTGCCGAGCGTGAATCTCTCTGCTCGCGCGCGGAATATGATGTGCCGAGCGTGAACCTCTCTGCTCGCGCGTGGAATATGATGTGCCGAGCGTGAACCTCTCTGCTCGCGCGTGGAATATGATGTGCCGAGCGTGAACCTCTCTGCTCGCGCGTGGAATATGATGTGCCGAGCGTGAACCTCTCTGCTCGCGCGTGGAATATGATGTGCCGAGCGTGAACCTCTCTGCTCGCGCGTGGAATATGATGTGCCGAGCGTGAATCTCTCTGCTCGCGCGTGGAATATGATGTGCCGAGCGTGAACCTCTCTGCTCGCGCGTGGAATATGATGTGCCGAGCGTGAATCTCTCTGCTCGCGCGTGGAATATGATGTGCCGAGCGTGAATCTCTCTGCTCGCGCGTGGAATATGATGTGCCGAGCGTGAATCTCTCTGCTCGCGCGTGGAATATGATGTGCCGAGCGTGAATCTCTCTGCTCGCGCGTGGAATATGATGTGCCGAGCGCGAATCTCTCTGCTCGCGCGTGGAATATGATGTGCCGAGCGCGAATCTCTCTGCTCGTGCGTGGAATATGATGTGCCGAGCGCGAATCTCTCTGCTCGCGCGTGGAATATGATGTGCCGAGCGTGAATCTCTCTGCTCGCGCGTGGAATATGATGTGCCGAGCGCGAATCTCTCTGCTCGCGCGTGGAATATGATGTGCCGAGCGCGAATCTCTCTGCTCGCGCGTGGAATATGATGTGCCGAGCGTGAATCTCTCTGCTCGCGCGTGGAATATGATGTGCCGAGCGTGAATCTCTCTGCTCGCGCGTGGAATATGATGTGCCGAGCGTGAATCTCTCTGCTCGCGCGTGGAATATGATGTGCCGAGCGCGAATCTCTCTGCTCGCGCGTGGAATATGATGTGCCGAGCGCGAATCTCTCTGCTCGTGCGTGGAATATGATGTGCCGAGCGCGAATCTCTCTGCTCGCGCGTGGAATATGATGTGCCGAGCGTGAATCTCTCTGCTCGCGCGTGGAATATGATGTGCCGAGCGCGAATCTCTCTGCTCGCGCGTGGAATATGATGTGCCGAGCGCGAATCTCTCTGCTCGCGCGTGGAATATGATGTGCCGAGCGTGAATCTCTCTGCGCACGTGCGGGAACTGGGCGCGCGCTCTCAGATACACTTCTCTTGTAAGAACTCTCTCTCTCGGCTCGCTCAGAGAATATGCCTGCACTTAAAACGTGTTCAGTGCAATCGCGAATCTCTCCTCTTCCCCAGCTAACAATTTTAGGTTATAAGAACGTTTTCATAACGTTCCCATTAAGTTATAAAAACGTTATTTCTGATTGTTCTAGGGAATTTCAAAACGTCCAGTTTTTTAGACGTTGCATTAACGTTATTTCTTGGTTATAAGAACGTTCAATTCTCCCGTTATATAAACGTTGTATTAACGTTCTTGCTTGGTTATAAGAACGTTATTCAAACGTTCAATTCTCCCATTATATAAACGTTCTCTTAATGTTTTTCTAAGATAATGAAAAACGTTTCATTAAATAAAAAAACATTAAGAAAGGTTTTAATAATTATAACAAGGTAGCCTATATAATAGGCATATATGAAGAACCTAAAACAAGAACTTTCAGATTTTAAAATTAAGACCAAAAGATCTAGAAAGATAATTTAAAAGAAGACCCATGAATCATGTCTATAATATGTGTAATGTAGTCGAGTTGAATTGAACCCAAGTATTATTCCAATTCGATTTGGGTTGAAGTGAAAATATGAAATTAACATGAACATAAACTTGGACTAAACATAGAATCACCAACAATGGTACAGGGAACAAAGCTAGTCAAGAGACAATGGGAACACAAGGACAATGATTATGACCAAAAACAACCAATGACACTCACAAGTTAAAGTTCTTTTAATTTATATAGCTCTTTTTTACAACAGCCACTGGCTGGCCAAAGTGCTTTACAGAACAGCAGAAAAAAGGGGAAAAACCCTACATAACATATGGAATAGCAATTTCTGATTGGTTGTTGCCGTTTGGACAGCGTTTATGCCAAGAGCAAAGAGAAAGAAATCGAAGAGAAAGTAATAAGGCATGCGCGAACGCACGGGACAAAGCACATACACACGTTTACTTTAAGCGAAGAGGAGAGCTTCGCAATTGCACTGAACACGTTTTAAGTGCAGGCATATTCTCTGAGCGAGCCCAGAGAAAATTCTTACAAGAGCAGCGTGTTTCTGAGAGCGCGCGCGAGCAGAGAGATTCGCGCTCGCGCATGATATTCCGCGCGCGAGCATTGAGATTATATTATATTAATGTACGCATTATATTAATGTACTTTCGCGCTTCAATAATTCGCTCTCGACATTTGACAGGGAAATAACGCCATACACGTCTCTAAACTTAAACAAAACTCAGCGAATACTATTCACCCAGACATGAGCAATATATGTTTATGATCATTTAAGTTTGTACTTTTAAATTATCTAATTTAAAACTAAAATAAATATTCTCTGTTTATGTAATCTATATAAAAAGAGAGAGGTGTCAGCCGTTCTCATTATCGTTCTCTCAGCTCATTATTTTCCTACTGTGACACGCCCACGGAGAGCGCGCGCTATTCAAACGCTAATGATCTGAAGCAACACATTGAGACGTGTAAACGCCTACATAAACTCAGTAAACACACTATATTTAGTCAGATTAATGTACTGTCGTCTTGCGCGGCTGTGAGGAATAATCCTGGGACATTTACCTACCTCAGAACAAGAGCTGGTTTATTTTCACTTCGAGGAGCGAGCTGAACTGTAAGTGTTTTTATTCTTGTGCTTTGTTCTAATCGCGATATATAACAACGTTAGTGTCTGTAAACGCAAAAATAGCCTACTGTTTAAATTCGAATCATGTTTCTGTGTGTGTGTGTGTGTGTGTGTGACTAGTTTTGGATAGATTATAAAGTTTTTACTCTAAAATAGACATCAAATAAGCTTTTGTTAGCAGTTTCTGCTCATATGTTAAATATATAGTATATTTTGTCAATAAACTAATCAACTGTTATAGTGTTTGTTCCAATGCAAGCTATATCAAAATAATGAATCCTTAACTTTGAAATATGGATGATAAAATGTATTGGCCTACCGGATCCAGCACTTTATTGTAATTTTTAGTATTTTAGCGTAATTACAATGTATTTAAAGTGCATAGAATAGCACTTTATTGTATATGTGTATGTGTAACCTGTCTGAAAACAGTGGTGTCTCTTGTAATATGTTATTTGAATATTAAAGCGTTAGTTCACCCAAAAATGAAAATTAAGTCATTAATTACTCACCCCCATGCTGTACCAACCCCGTAAGACCTTCGTTCGTCTTCGGAACACAAATGAAGATATTTATGATTAAATGTGACAGCTGGATCACTCCTCCATAGGCTCCCTAAGGGAATGAATCCTGACGGCCCAGAAAGTCAATGAAGAAAATGTTTAAATATTCCATGTCACAACAGTGGCTCAACTATAAGTTTATCAAGCGACGAGAATACTTTTTGTGCGGAAATAAAACAAAAATAACGACTTTATTCGACTATTCCTTTTCTTCCTTGTAGGCCTGAAACGAGACTTCAAGAGATTTCCACGACGCATGCGCGAGAATTGCGATCTCCTTCAACTACTTCAGTTCAGTTTAGGGGACCTAGTAACATTGCCGGGATCAGTCCTGGAACGCGCCCTGTTACCCCCTTTTCCACCAACAAGAACCAGGTGCTGGTTCAGAGCTAGAGCTAGTGCTGGTTCGGAGTTGGTTCGACTGACGAGCTTTCAAAGAACCCGTTTGCCTTTCCACAGGCTAGAGAGCCATCACAGAGCCAGATCTTACGTCACTGTATACACCTCATGTTGCGGAGCAACGCTAGCGCGGCACACACAAACACACCAGGCTTGTTCGAGATGGTTTGGCACTGCGAATCTCGAACTGCGAAAGCGATCCAAAAGCAGAAGGAGTTGTATGCTCTCCAAACACTCCCGCAGCTCCGATCAGTCCACGCCGCTCCGATGCATCTCGAACAAGCCTTCCATCAACAATACCGGTCGTTGCGTTACTCATGGCTTTGCAAACCTACATCGGTATCCAAACACGGCGAATCCAGCACATTTGTGCAGCTCGCCGTGACTTGCTTTAACTGAGATAACAATCAAGCTGCTATTAGCATGATTAGCTGCTATTTAAAAAATGGCGGTCACAAGTTTCTGTTCGTCTTGTTGGTCACGGTAACCCCGCCCCCAGCCGCTGACGTAAACGGTTCTTACTTCTAGACCACCAACGATTTGGTGCTACTTAAAAACCACTTTTACTGGTTCGGAGCTGGTGCTTTTGGTGGTCGAAAAACAAAGAACCGATTTGAAACTAGGCTCTGGCTCCAAACCAGCACCAGCTCTGCCTTGGTGGAAAAGGGGTATGTGTGAACAAAAGCCAGGACCAATGCCGTAAGGGGTGTGTCGTAGTGATGACGCACGTGCCATCGCAATGACGTAGTTATCGTTGCTCTTAGAAGAAAGTTTGTGTTCGTCATCAACAAAGAAAGAACGAAAAAATGTCTGCAAACTGGAATGATGCAGAACCAGGAGCTCCTCACTATCCGTGCTGAAGCTGAGATCGTTCGCCAGCTTTGTGGAACGCTACGCGATGCGTTAGTGTACATATTTTCGACGCGTACGTTACACGTCACATCCTGACGTCACGCGTCTTTACGGGATGTGTGGGAACGGATTCAAGAAAATCACTGCCAGTGTGAATGAACCAAAATCAAACGATCCCGGGACACGTTATCCGTGTATTTTCCGGAATCTCTGTGTGAAAGGGGCTCTACAGTAGCAACAGCTGTCGCTTTGATGATGCAAACGCCCCGTGGTTCTGGCACAAAAACACAGTGTGAACACAATCGCAGATGAAGGGGGCGCAATCGAGCTTTGCTTCGGGCTAAGTGTGAAAGCACCCTTATATTCAGTCCTTCACAACTTTTCAAGACAAAACTTCAGTGTACTTCGTACTTCAGTGTGAGCAGCGCTCTAGTAATGACACTAAGGTGAACGAGTGCAGTCAGCACTGGATAATCACTGCAGTTATGAAGCTATGGATGCTCATTAACAGAGCACATAGCCAGTGGGAACCATCTGATGTCTGTTATATAAACACATAGATGTCTCTGATAATGGCCCTATCCATGTCATTAGCGTCATAAAAACACTTCCTCAAGGGAATTCATACAAACAATGCTGCAGAATTCATCTAGATATCTAAGTGGCAATAGCGTATGTTTGTTCTCAATGTCTATTAAACCTGGATGAAACTCTCCTAAATCATCCTCTAATGTATTCCAGTGAAAAAGTTAATAATGACATGAACTTGCACTCGAAACTCAAAAAGACAAATGAAGTGGCAATGAGAGAGCATATATCAGGTTATGTCTCTGCAGTGTGTTTGTTTCATATAATTATTGAGGCGTTAGAATCTGAATGCATTATGGGATGCCAGTGCAAAAGTCACAATTATTTCTATAGCGCTTTATACAATACAGATTGTTTCAAAGCAATTAACTGGAAAATAACAGTGTTAATGTTGTCATTTTGAGCATATACCATATTAAAGTCTCATGTCTCACAACAGTATTACCGCAGTTCAACAATCAATTAAAACAGCATTGACAGAATAAATATCTTCTTTTTTGTCCTGCTGTTGTGAAAGGACATGAGGGTGAGTAAATGAGGACAGTTTTTTTGGGGGTGAACTATCCCTTTAAATTCACCTCTCAGCTCTTTTAATTGTGATTATGTGCTAAAAGAAAATCTGCCAAAATCGTCAATTTAACATTTTATGCAATATATTATGGCATGCATGATGGGGAAATGCACTGCATAGTGGGATTGACCCATTTCCTCAGAAACTCCCTCAGTTCCACTCAATTTCTGGCTGGATTAACCGTATTTAAGCATATGCCCAGGTGCACAAATATAAATATTCTCACACATGTTCACAGTCTCCAGGCCAGTTCACTCCAACACATTAAGGGCTTAATCTAAAGGTTGTTGGTCCGCATTCGCATTCATCATCAACATATCTGTCCTCACTGGCACTTTCCCACCACCCTCAAGCTGGCTCGGGCAACTCCACTGTCTTATGCCTGGTTCAGATTACACGATTTTTTTTGTCTGTTACGATAGTCACTGTGTCAGATTACTCGATTTTCACTCCTAAAATCTTGTCGTGTCGTGGACAAGAAACATGTCAGACTAGACATTGCTTCCTGACCAGTCATCGTGTGCCGTCTTTAATGACACGCGTGATGTCATCGAGAAGGCGAAACTAGTAGCGAGTGACTTCTGGAAACGAATGTAAACAAACAATGGATGAAGCGGTGAGTGTTGGCAGTCCTTTGTTCAGAAAAACGTAAAAAAAA
>CM060610.1:40838277-40881929 GCA_030578255.1 Tiaroga cobitis | reverse complement strand
AGCAAAACTGGTTTTAGACCAAACGAAGGAGAAAACTAAAAGAAACTGACGTTCTGCCAGTTCCACCTGAACCAAAGCTGTCGCGTTCAGGTAAGAAAGATATTGCCATAGTGATTCAGTTTTACCATAATACTGTTCAAAGAGTAGACAAAGTACGATAGAGTGATATTAACCCTAACCGTACAATAACTGTTCTGTTAATAACCCTCTGCTGATCCGACAGTCCGTGGGCGGGAATACAAACATGAGGAAGTATGATCTGTAGTTTTCACGAACACTTTTACTGACAAATCAACGTGAAGTACTCGGTCCAGGTAACACACAGAAAGAGGAAACACTGCTCATTTACATACACACCACACAGCGGTCTGAAAATCTCCAAACTCACACTTTAAGTGTATTTATCTTGGTTCAATGTTGTTTATGGATTTTTGCTGTAAAACCTGATCAAAATGCTAATGAAGAAGATGCGGTGCAGTGCGATCTCTCTCTCACCTTCACCGAGCCCAGCATGCCCCCGACAAACAGGAAGGCGTTCTGGTCCACATCCAGCACAGTGTAGCTCTCGGGGGATCGGGCACTTCTACGGGTTGGCAAGATGCCAGTTTTGGGCCCCTCCAGCGCGTGGACCGAGATACTGCCGTTCAGCCCGATACTGGACAACACCAACATGAGAACCAACACTTACACCACCGGTAATGAGCAAGGCTAACACCATTACTACTGTCAGTAGATGGACTTGTAGGCACAGTTGACATTTGTCTACCGAACTAATGTCTGACAAAAACCTAAAGCATTTAAGCAGAAGCTTTAGATCAAACATAGTAATGTTATTCAGACCAAAAAGTAACAAGAATAAACATATAAAATGATTCACTGCAGTGTGGATTTTCAACAAAGCACATACTGTAGTATTCATGTGACCGTGAATTACCGTGAGGCTTCGACTCGATGCCAGTTTCCATCGTTGATGACGAGATCGGGATATTCTACACGGCCGACCCCTGACCCAACATCCCACAGGAAGTTCACTTTACCCTTCCTCATCTCAATCGCCAAGAAATCCACCTACACACGACAGAGGAAATTCAGCACGCACCAAACATTATGTGTGTGTGTGAATTAGGGCTGTTTTCGACTAAGGATTTTCATAGTCGAATCTGATTCGTTAGATTTTGCCGTAGTCGACTGATAGTCGAACCTTTTTTTTTTTTTTTGATAGCAGCTATACGTTCGGTTGAATAACTGTTCGTTTGTTATAGGACAACTCGCTCTACGTTTATTTAAAATGAACAGCAAGACAACTAGAAGTGAATGTGCTTTCCGTTAAATGAATCCTTAACAAAAAAAAAAAAAAAAAAAAAACGTTGCAATGAACGTGCTTTGTTTTAAATAAATCACACACAGTAAACAAAACCTTAACAAAAAAACTTTGCAATGAACTTTGCAATTTAGACGCGCAAACTGGGTGCCGGTGCGGTGAGACGTATGCATGCTCGAGCAGATTCGGCTTGAAGTCGTTCATCCTCGGATGCGGCGTCGCGCGCGCTGTTACAAAAGAAGCCGTGCACACAGCCAAGCGAAATGGGGTCTTGCCGGTCTTGCGCACCCAATGCGTCAATTTTTGCCGTGCGCACCTTCGCGCTCGTGCAGAGGCGTCGAGTATAAACAAGGCTTTACTCCGTGTCAGCGCGCGCTCTGATCGGTAAAGGTGCACAGACCTCTCCCGAATCATCTCCAGCACTCAGCCTCCGAAGTACCTCTAACTCCGCCTCCGTTTCCCTCGTAAGATGATATTAGTATTTATTCTCTATGATAAAAAATGTTTGTAAAAAATATTTTAATAGCACGGTTTTGGCGGTTATAGAGTTCAAATGACGGTGTTCACCTATAACCGTCGGTCTCACAGTTACATAATAACCGTCACACCCCTATGGTTACATAACACTTCCCTGCTATTCGACTATGAGGTTTATAGTCGAATCAGACCTCTCCGAATCGAATCGTCGAATCCTCGACTATTAGAAGTCAGCCCTAGTGTGAATGTAATGACCTCTAATTATTTCCTTTTCCTAGCCATGGGCAGCAGATGTTTGTTAGATGCTATGGAAAGAAAACCGACTCAAATGCACAAGCTCAACAGTGTGAACCTCAGACCGGGTCCGAGAGCTCGAGCAGACGATCTGAAGCGATCAGAGAAGAGGAAGACGTGGGAACAGAGACAGAGGCTGATTTACACTCACATATTTGGCCGACCCAAGGTAGAAGAGCAGGTTATCAGCAGCAACGGTCTTCACATGGAGGATAATGGTGTTATAGCGGCCCTTCTTGATCTCCGGCCGATAGCTGCGGATACAGTCTCCGCCGGACGACACAGACACCTTAATCTAGGGTTCAAAGGTCATGAGAGGTCGGACAGCACATTAATGATCTCATTTCTTTTCTTGCAGATTTATGGCAAGACACTGCAGGTTAATAGGGTCATTATTTTAATAGATGTCGCCATACTTTCCCCAGGTGAGTAATCGCAGTACATTAGGACAACTGTTTTATATTGCACGTTTTCAGAAATTGTAATGTTTTAACATGGAAAACATGCATTATCTTAAATATCCACAATTTTTTTTCAGAAAATACTGTCAGTACTGTCAATACATACAGAAATGTTTCAGGTGAATGATATATGAACAAACCTTCAGAATATAGATATGAATAAAACTGTAAAGTTTGGCGTGTGGAAAGCTGCTGAAGTGGACATTTCTGACTCAAACTCACCGCCTTTAAAGATAGACTCTAAAAAGTGTTTTGTTTTAAAGTTGTAAATTAAAAAACTGCAAATAAAACAAGAAAATATGGAAAAACTTAATATAACAGTGTAACTATACATTTAAGTGCTGAGAAAATTTGGTAACACTTTATTTTACACTCCTTACACGTAGTTACCGTAGAAATAACTATAAATTATGCATAATTGCATGCAACTAACCCTCAACCAAACTCTAACCATATAGTACGTACATGCAGTAACTTATTGATACCCAGTACCTAAATGTATAATTACACTGTAACAATGACACCTTAAAATAAAGTGTAACCAACATTTTTAATATCAACATGTACTTAAAAATCAAGGTTAACGATAACTATATTTATATTAACTATAGAATTAGGTTTAGGGTTACTTGCACGCAATTATGCCTAATTTACTGTTATTACTACAGTAAGTACATGTAACATATGTAACGAGGACACTGTAAAATAAAGTGTTGGCGAAAATACTATTTCAGTCTTCCTACTTTAAAATGTCACGTTTAAATCAATGTGTTGCCGTTTCTTTCATAATTGTTTGTGAAAATGGTTTCAAATGAAATCCTACATCAATTTATTTTCAGTTTATGCATTGAAATTGAAATTTAAAGACACAAATGGACAAATTAGCCCAAAATCTCAAAGCTGACCAGTGCATGAAAAAACAATGATTTTGAAGCGTCTTGCTTTAAGGAAGGATCAACAAGAACTACTCAACATTTAAATGATTTAACATGTACTGAGTATGTGTGCGTTCATAGGGGAGTGTTTGAAACGTACCATCTTCAGGACTTCCCTGAGGTATTATGTATAGGCTATTTTCTCGAGTATTATGGGCAGTACTCACAGAGTTGGCCTGTTTGCGAGCCTGGTTGATGAGTTCTTTGATCTGCGAGATGTTTTTCTTCAGGTTGTCCTGGAGTTCCTGAATGGGCTTTAGTTTCTCCAGCAGCCTATCAGCCTCATTCTCCAGATCCTTCACTTTAGCACCTGCCGCATGAACTACAGACACACACGCAGAGGACCGGCCGTCACAAACGCTAATACATGAAAGCCTGACAGAATAAAATAAATATGGCATTAGAAACATGCTCGATAGCGAAGCCATAAGTGAAATGAAATGAAAGGCTCTAAAACAAGAGCACAAGAGACCATGAAAGAATTCAGGAAGAAAACAGAAAATGGGAGATGAAGAAAAAATTGACATTATATATCTCTCGTTTGCAGCATAGGAAGCGAAAGACATGGAGCTGTTATTTCAAAAGAGAAGATGAGAGAAAAAAACGACAGAGTTTTCATCTGTAATTAGCTAAAGCGCTCATTAGGATAACAAGCTTAGTGAAGCTTTCAAAGGCGGCGTTTAATCCTGTTGGGCTGAAACAAAGAAGGGAGAAATGGAGCGATTGGGAAAACACTCTCTCTGTACATGCAGCGCTCTGGATGAAAGCATCATGCTGAAGCCTCGGGGAGCGGAGAGAGCTCTTAAAACCATTCGCACAGATGAAAGAAGAAAATTGTGTATACATACTTATTGCTGTTGACGTTCAAAATCAAATGTGGGGGGAAAAATACGAAATAGGCATTTAAGTGATCTTGTAACAAACATTTCAATTAAGAAATCAAATCTTCATGATCCATGCAGCTGTTGTCTCTATCAAGCAAGAATATAGCTGGAGTTGGATGGATGTCGTACTGTTTTTCTCTGGGTCTTTGATGAGGTTGTTGGCTTTCTTGACGTCGTTCTCCAGTTCGCTGTAGTTCCTCTTCAAGCCCATCAGGTTCAGGTTCATGTCCTTCAGACGGTTGAGCACGTCTATGGCCGTGTCGTTGGCCTCCGCCGCCTTCACCTTAGTGGCCTGGATCTTCTCTGCCAGACCTACAGTCGTCATCAAAACAAGTAGGCTATGTAAAATAAATGCGGAAAATATTAGCAGATCTCAAAAATCATTTTCACAAAGCTGAAACATTCACATGAGGGGGAATCTCACACAGGTCATGTTTTACTCCATGATTGAGAAAAAAACATGATATTATTTGCTAAATTTAAATCTCTAAACCTATAGCGTCAGGTTCTGATGCCGTGTCTCGTTCTCTTCTTAGGTCTTGCTGCGTCACACACTGATGCTATAGGGACCCGGTGTCTGAAGCACAGTGAAATAACGCCTATTGGCTGATGGCAGTCCTATGACATTACAGGGAGCACCCACGCATATAAAAGAGCGCCTGCATTACACGTCATCAACTTTAGACTGCCTGAAGGAGGACGCACAGGTGTTCGAATTCAACGCTGTGTCAGATGCAGATGAAATGAGGACGTTAAAGGGGTGGTTGATTATGATTTCACTTTTTTAACTTTAGTTAGTGTGTAATGTTGCTGTTTGAGCATAAACAACATCTGCAAAGTTACGACGTCCAAAGTTCAAAGCAAAGGGAGATATTTTCTTTTAAAGAAATCTCCTTTTAAGGACTACAACAAATGGCTAGTAGGGACTACAACGAGTTACTTCACAGGTTAGTGACATCACTAACCCTAAAATGTACATAAACCCCGCCCCCGGGAACACATGATGAGAAGAGGAAGAGTTGTTGTAGTAGAGAACATTAGGGAGTCTGCTCAAGCTCTCGCATTCCTCTTTTCACATTTATTGCAATACAGTACGTAACACAAATGCAATAGCATGTTATAAATGCAAGATGACAACATAAGTTATAACCGTAATTAAACTAAACTAGACATATTATCTGGCTCTGTAGGCATCTTACAACAGTTCACACACGAGCGATTTATAGATTATCATGACAGAATATGCAAATCAATTACTTGAAGATGGTTAACTCCACATCAGCTACATAAATTCATCAACTAACCATTTAGAAATGTGCTGTTGCTTTCTAGATGTTGTCACTTCCGACTCCGGTTTGAACGTAAAAGGCTGAACAGTTTCTGACATTTTCAGTGCGTGTCTGGGGTAATCGGAGCTGCTAACACACAAGCTCTTGAAGCTCCGCCCTCTTCTTGAAAGGGGGCCGGGAGCAGCAGCTCATTTGCATTTAAAGGGACACACACAAAAACAGCGCGTTTCTGCTAAAACTTCACATACACACTCTGGGGACAATCAGAGACTTATTTTACATCTTGTAAAAAGGGGCATTATAGAACCCCTCTAATACCCAAAGTCATCAAGCACAATCTTGTCAGGCAAACACTGAAGAACTCGATGGGCCACGACCCAGAGTTAGACATACTGTAAGCATCATCACTCCTGTGACACCATAGCCTTGCTCCCTAAAAGCCCTAGAGCTTCCATGCACATATTTACCAGGGAACTTCTGCCTTAACCCAGTCTGAGCCACCGGCTGCAGGACAGGCAATAGCCTACAGCCTACAGACATAGCCTCAGCTAGGTCCACAGTACTGAGCCCAGCATGATAAGCCGAACCAGGGAACAAATGGAGTCACTCACAGAAACTCTACATATAATCACACCAGCTTCCAGGGAGCAGCATAGCGAAGGGTGAATGCAAGGCGAATTCCTCAGCTTTTAAATATCCAGCCTAAATGAGCTGAAGAGAGTGACAGATAAGAAAATGGATCGCTAAACATGTTTCGGTCCACCTCTGCTCTGTCAAAGGCCTCTGACCTTAAACTTGCCAGAGAATGGGTACTAACCTATTCACAAGGGAGCATACAGTAGCCCTGCTTTAATCTCCTATATGATGAATTGGGGAGGGCGAAAGATGGGAGAGCGGGCTGCTCCCTGTAAGTTAGTCCACGCTAGCTCTCATCTGCTAAGCTCTACATTGAACATGCGTATATTAGGACCAACCCTTACAAGGGGGGAGCATATAGCCCTGCTTTAAAACCCAATCTGATAAATTGGGGAGGGCTACAGATGAGAGACTGGGCCATTCCTTGCGGATTTCTCCACGCCAGCTCTCAGCTGCCAACTCTGCACCCATAGAGGATCTTTAGTGCCGAGGCAGTGGGAGTGAGGAGGAGTGGGTGAGAGCGTGGCTTCAATCGCCCCCGACAAATGACATGGGCCGTCTGCTAAGTGGAGCGGAGGGCTAGATCTGTGGCTGCACACATTTCCATAACTGCCTCAGGAAACAATCCCTCACGCGTGATTCCGTCTGAAGCATGTATGTCAACTAGTCCAATGGCGAGAGGGAACATCACGGGCGGTTGACGTCACGACCAGGAAAAGATAAAAGCACATCCGAAATGACCGGCATTAGCTTCTATTAGCCGAAGTCGATCACAGGGATAAAGGAAGTATGGCAGGCCGACGCAGCGCAAGTTCCCTCGAAAGGGAACCTCTCAGGTTACGACTGTAACCCTAGTTCTCTGAGAAGTGAACGAGACGCTGCGTTGATGACGCTTTGGGAACAGAAATACCCAAAAGCCTTACATACAAGTGCCTTTCTGTGTGAAACTGTGTCACAACTAAGACATAAACACTTGAGAACCTGGGGCAGCGTCCAGGTCCAGGCTATAAAACCTCACGAATGTGAACAGGGAAGACCAACCCGCCGCATCACAAACTTCTTTAAGGAATACACCCGAAATTAAGGCTAACTCCTGGTAGAATGAGCTCTGACAGCCAAAGGTGAAGGCTGACCAGAGACCTCGTAAGCAAGAGAGATAGCCTGGACTGCTTAGAAGCAGGAATACCTTTCTTAGGTGATCCAAAACAAACAAACAGCTGATCCGATTTCCTCCACAGGGCAGCTCTGTGGATGTGTATCCAGTGCTCTCCCTGGACAGAGAAGGTTCAGCTTTTCCTGGTCCTGATCCCTGAAAGTAGGAGGGCAGAAGGCTTGCAAAACGATAGGCCCGGTTTAGGGTAAAGAAATGCCTTGACCATCCCGAACGCAAGGTGCGAACTCAAGGCAAGTGGGGGATACTGATTAGGCCTGAGGATCTCCTACTCTTTTAAGAGAAGAAATGGCTAGAAGGAAGACTGTTTTTAACATCAGAAAATTTTCTGAAACCATATCAAGGGGCTTGAAGGGAGCCAAAGATAAGTCTTCTAAAACAACAGCCAGGTCCCAAGCAGGAACCCAAGCAGAAAGCCGTAAACCTCCCATATATGCTCCACCACCTCAGGGTGACGCCTCCATTTCCCGGGCCTCAGCCCCTGTCTCCACAGGATGTCTGCTCCTATGTTTTGGGACCTAGGGACCCTTGATAATTTACATAAGAGAACAACGACGTGTTGTCTGAACGGACCAGCACATGATGGTCTCTTAGGTCTGGGAGGAAGTGCTTCAGTGCCATAAAGACCACCGTCATCTCCAGGCAGTTTATGTGCCACGAAAATGATGACTCCTCCACAGACCCTGAGCTGAGCGGCTTCCATTACCACTCTCCAGCCAGTGAAAGAGGCGTCTATCGTGAGAGTGACTCGATGACAATGATCTCCTAAAACAAGACCCTGGGACAGGAACCAAGGCTTCCTCCATATAACCAAGGCGCAGAGACACCGCCGCGTGATCTTGATCTATATAAAACAGGAAAGAATGGAAGGCCCCGTGGTGGAGATGCAACATTGGAAGACAGAAAACGCTTGTCCATTTTGCTTTTAGGATGAGCATCCTGTTTCTTGGCTGGCCAATGAATGTTTAACTTAGACACAGCATGAGTTCCTCTTCCCCGGCCTCGATGCTCACCACATCTACCTTCTCAGAGTTAGATAGCTGGAGCACCGGGCTCTCTCCCCCGGGAGGAAGAAGCTATATGTGATATAGGGTGCTTTCACACCTGTAGTTCGGTTCATTTGGTCCTGACTAAGGGCGAAAAATTATACTTTGTATCATTTTCAGGCGCTTTGGTTCCTTTTCACACCACATTGATTGCTCTGGTCCGAATCAGTTGATGAAACGAACCAAAATGCAGTCACTTGACAACATCCACATCACTCATTGGCCAGATGTGTCTTGAACATATTTCCACAACTGCACTTCGATTTATCATAATTAACGTGCGGGGAAATTCCAACAGAACACCCGGAAGTAAACACAGAGGAGGAAAATCCGGCAGACATGCGGAGAATTCACTCACAATGTATGTTCAGAATCAGCAGGAGCTTTATACTTTCGCAAATCCCCTCATAAACAACAAAGTCTAGACGCGATATAAATAAGAGATTCACTGTGCAGTGCAGACAACTTCAGTGTTTATGATAAGAGTTTTAGTGAGAGTGCAGAACGCGGTCAGTCAGTCATGGCTTAAAGGAAGCGCTATTGAAAATCTAAATAATAATTTTGTTTGACTACAGCAGCTTGTTTAGTCCACAAATGTGCAGTTCTTTGGCAGTTGGGTCTGTTCAAGGTTGGATCACGTTCTCACCACAAACGAACCGCTCCAGAGTACGCTTGAAAGCGTACCGAGACCACCTCGTCGAGGAGGTCTCGGTACGCTTGTTTGGTCCGCTTTTGGTGCGCACCCGAGTGCAAAGCTGCATTCACACCTGCCCAAACGAACCGCACCAAGGGGGAAACGAACTCTAGTGCCATTGTGCGTGGCAGGATAAATGTGGCAGGTGTGAAAGCACCCATAGTGACTGCACAATGTCGGTACAGACAACAATAAATAAGACACACAGTTTGACATAGAGCGCTTGCTGAGGCACAGAAGCTGACGCCGGTCAGAGGACAGGGGCGTTCCCAAAGCGTCATCGACGCAGCACGAGTTACAGCTCGAAAGGGAACTGTATATTCCCTCCCCTTACAGTAACCCTACCCCTTAACCTACCCATCACAGATAACATTATGCAATTTTACATTTTCAAAAAACATAATTTAGTATGATTTATAAGCTGTTTTCCTCATAGAGACGAAAAAAATTATGTTTTTTGAAAATGTCCCCTCAGAGATGGCAATATCCTTCTCTTTGTGGGGACATTTTTTCCTCATTACGTAGGGTTTACCACACACACACACACACACACTGCTCTCAGTGATAACCTCGTCCTGATAGCACCTGTGACCAATGTGTAACTTACACACAAACACACACCTCTCTGTAACCATAGGAACAGAAAACGTCAAACCCTATGAAGGTTTAAGGTGCCAGATTCAGTGTTTTCAGCAGTCAAGCTGGTGAGGACGACCCTGACACACACACACACACACACACATAGAGACACAGACACACACCCCACATCAAGAAAAATATGACAGTTGGAGAACTGTCTTAGTTTCCTGTCAACCCACACACACACAAATAAACTCGAACACACACACACACCATGAGGGATGGCGTTGAGTTTCTCCATTGTGTCGTTCAGGCCTTTCTGTAAGTCTTTGTTCTTATTGTTGGCTTTTTTCAGTCTGGACTGAAGAGCCCCCAGATTGTCTCCATTTTCTGAAAAAAGAAAAAGGTGGCATAAATGCTGCTCTGGCTTCTTGGGAACATTAGTGAGGATCTGCAGGACAGTATTAATCTTCTAGTGATGTTCACCTTTCACGTCATTCTGCAGTTCTTTGGCCTCGTCCCACAGGCGGTGGCTCTTCTGGACAGAGGCCTTGGCTTGATCTTTCAGAGATCCTTTGGGTCCCGAGGCCTACAGACACAACATTTTTGAACATTTGTGTTTTTAAATTAATATTCTATTCTATTTCCAACATGAAACATAACACAAGACCCAGTCATTCAGCTGAATGTGATACGATTAGTGTGTACTTGTCATGCAGAGAAATGGAAAGTGCCACTGAAAGCTCATTTTAATATTGTCGTTTTTGACACTCTTGTGTGAAGCACCGTTGTTCAGTTTTGACCTTTTGGCCTCCTGTTTCTGTGAGGGAGGGTGAACGACAGGAGAGAGGGATGATGTTGGAAGAACAGGGGGAAAGCTTTGATCTCTGAAGCAGGACAAATAGAAATGAATTGAACAGCTTTAACGCAGTCAGTGAAACTCTGATCCAAACCTAGTGATTTCTAGACAGTACAGACACAAAGTGTCGCTTATACAACCAAACATGTATCCATGATGGATGAGGATTGGTGTATTCAGTGTCTGACTCGTGTGGATTGTTTATAGCAGTTTAACAATATTGTTTCTGTTTTTTTTTTAACTCTAGCATCACCAGACACTCCCCCTGTTTGCTATTGGTTGGGATATAAACTGTTGCAATATGGAAAAGAGCTGCAAAAAGACTCTCCAAAATGAGTGTAAGTAAAAAAAAAAAAATGCATTTTAATTTGCTGCTGCTGCCTACGCAGAGCATCTCCCATCAGCCACTGGTGTAGAGACTCATGATGAGTGTGTGTGTTTACTCACCAGCTGTTGAGCCTCGACGCTGGTCTTCTTCGCCTCTTTGGCCACCTTGTCGGCCTCATCGATGTAGTTCTTGATGTTCGTGTATGCTTTGAAAGCAGCGGTGGCGTTGAAGGACAGGTTCTTTGCCTCGGCTAGAATACTACAGAAAACACAAACACGGGTTAGGATCGGCGAAAACAACAACAACCTATGCTTCTTGCACAGTGAAAGTGAGTGGTGATTAAAGGTTAATGCTCTATTGCATTTGAAAATAACGTAGCACCTACAAAAACCTACACTAAACCTGAGCAATAGTGTTAGCAAATGCAAACATGAGATAGAAGCTCGTCTGCTGAAGAGACCATGACTCATGACTGGTGTTTCTCAGACTCGGACCCGAGCACTTCACTACTGAGCAACTTTACTACAGCAGAAAACACACACACACACATGATTGACATATGATGAAAATGTCCAAATGTTTTAGTTCATAAATCATGCACTATGATTAAAGTGTTTTGAGCTCATAACGTACAGTAGCACGGTCAGAAATGAACTTCTCCATTAAGAGGAAATATGTGCCGCCTGGAATTAACATCCAGGGGATTTTTTTTTTTTACCTTGCTAGGGGCAATTTTCATAATTACCTTATGAAATGTAAAGGTGGCATACGTGTATTCACACAACAATTGCATTATGTTGTATAATGTAAATATAGCCACATAAAGTATATACATTCTGATTAAAAAAAAAAAATTCATAACAGGGTAAGGAGGCGTGATTTTTTCCCCCAAACCACTTCAGCGGAAATCCCGCCCTGCAGCCAATTTCATTGGTTTAGGTTACAGTGACAGGTAGGTTTAGGGATCAGTGTTTGGTGTAGGCAATCAGTACAGTGATTGACATGACCAATGAAAACTTTAGAATCAGCTGCAGGGCGGGATTTCCACTGAATTGGTTTGGGAAAAAAAAAATCACGTGGGTAGGAGTGCAATTTTATTACAATATTCATTATTGTCGGTTATTGCCCTTGATATTGTAATGATTATAACTGTTGATTAATAAAATCTTTGGTCACTTTGGTCAACTTCGCAATTAGTTTTTTTTAATTCAAACCAATTAATTCAGTTTAATTAAAACTTATTTTCTTGAGGTTCCTTACAATACAATACAATGTTTATTTACAATACAATGTTTACACACACACACACGCTCTCTCTTTCTCTCTCTCTCTCTCTCACACACACACACACACACACACACACACACACACACACACGCACACACACGTTTGTTTTGCTATACTTGTGAGGACATTCCATAGACGTAATGGTTTTTATACTGTACAAACTGTATATTCTCTCCCCTACACTAACCCTCCTCTAAACCCACCCATCACACACACACACACACACCTGTCGAGTATGGCAGCGGACTCGTTGAGCTGGCCGGCGTGATCCTCGGCTCTCATCAGCAGATCCGGGACGGAGTCGTCCAGACCGCGACCCAACCGCGCCACCTTCAAATCCAGCTTATCGTGCAGCGGCCCCAGCTCCTTCTGCATCTCCTCCAGCTCCTACACACACCAGCCAGTCACACATCACTCATGCTCGTGTGGCAGTTCTGTCGTGTGTTGGCATGAAACTGACCTCTTTGCCCTGGTTGATGCTGTCGGACAGAGCGTTAGCTTCGTCCAGCATCTTCTCTCCTTCCGCCAAAATCCCCTCCATTTCCTTTTTCTTTTTTCCGGCCACGTCCCTCTTTCCCTGCACGAACATAGCGAAGTGCTTTAGACATTTACATTTAGCAGACGCTTTTATCCAAAGCGACTTACAATTGAGGACTAAACCAAGCGAGTCATCGTGAAGAGGCAAAAACAACGCAAGAAGTGTTCAAAATACAAAGTTCAGACATTGCTCGGAGTAGCATAAGCGAAGCAAGCCAGGATATAAAGGAATGGATTTTTTTTTTTTTTTTTTTTATGTTAAGTGCTCCCGGAAGAGATGACATGCATTGCAGCGCTTCATAAGTTTGAGTGTGTGTGTATCTGTGCACCTGCAGGCGGTCGAGGTTTAGCTGGTTGGTATTAGCCAGACCCTCTGCCAGTTTGGTTTTGTTGTGCGCGTCCCTCAGCAGATCCTGAGCTTCCTCCAGTTTCTGCCTGTAATCGCCCATCTTATCACTGACCTCCTTCTTCAGGTCTTCTGTGGCCTGCTGTGGATCTCCAAACAAACGCTTCACTCGAGCCAGAAGAGCCTCAGCGGCCCTATAGAGATAGAGAACCAGAGCGCGTTTCATTCTCTGCTTATCTGTGACTCATGACTCAAGAAAACCCTTTAAAACACGGCTGTTCAAACATCATGGGTACTTTTGAAATAAATGAATACTTTTAAGTGATCATAAGTGACAGTAAAGACATTTATAATGTTATGAAAGTTTTCTATTTCAAATAAATGCTGATTTCTTGAACTTTCTGTTCATCAAAAAATCCTGAAAAATGTATCACGCTTTCCACAAAAATATTGAAGCTGTTTTCAGCAAGAAATTCAGCTTTGGTCACAGGAATAAATTACACTCTACAATATATATTTACATAGAAAACAGCTATTTTAAATTGTAAAGCTATTTCACAATATTATTGTTTTGCCCTGTATTTTTGCTCAAATAAATATTTTCCTTGTTCCACTGAAAGATAAAAAAAGAAGCAAATAATTCAGTTTTGGAACGATATGTGGGTGAATAAAAGATGACACTTTTGTTTTTGTTTTGATCTGCTATAATCATGGATGAAGATGTCACAATCAGAGCTGAATATTGCATTTTTGGGACAAATTTTGTCTTGTGCAAGGTGAACAGAGATCTCTGAGGAGACATTAAACCCGTGTCCCTGCAGGAGCGCCACGACCCAGACAAGCTGAAGCTCCTCGACTGGTTTAATCTGGACTCATTCCCACTGTCCTCCTCTAGGTGTCTCTCTCTGTTCTCTCACAGCCGTACACACAGAGGAATCCATTATAGAAGTAATTTGATTAGGCTGGAATAATATTCCTCCCCTGCCCAACCGCAGGCAATTTTTAATTAGTTCATTAAGATTTTACATAAGAAAGAGAAACTTTCTTCATTTGAGCTGTGATCCAATGAACCACAAAATACGACTGAGAAACATAATGCCACCAACACAATAATCCGACCCTCATCCGCAGCTGTTTGGCAGAATTTGCTCTTTATGTAAGAGGTTTGTTGTGGTATTTGAATATGAATATGTGATCTTTACATATGAATAGTACGCTTGCAACAAATCACAATACTGCTTGGTGTGAGAACTTAATATTCACAACCTCGATACTGCATGATTTTTCCATTATTGCAAAAAATTAAAGTACAGTTGTGACATCATATATATTGGCAGGTAACGTTTTTATGAATTTCAACAATGCATGAACGTGAACAAACATTAACGGCGCTCGAGACAGTTGATGGGCCAGTGCTACATCGTCACAAAAGTTTAAGCTTTGACAAGAAGATGTGAAAGTGAGCTCATTGGGATGGCGATGGATATGGCAATGTTAATGTGTTTGGTCTTGGCGGAATAGATCTGCTACGCAAGTACTGAGACTTGCTACTGCCGATACACTCACATGCATTACTGTGAGCCTGTAAGACAAGCTGCTGCTGTTGCACATGTGACAGACATGATTTAACCCGTCGCAGATCTACACAGGTGGAGCTGGGGAAGAGGGAGGGCTTCTGAGAGAGCGCTGCTGCTGCACATGTGACAGACATGATTTAACCCGTCACAGATCTACACAGGTGGAGCTGGGGGAAGAGGAAGGGCTTCTGAGAGAGCGCTGCTGCTGCACATGTGACAAACATGCTTTAACCCGTCACAGATCTACACAGGTGGAGCTGGGGAAGAGGGAGGGCTTCTGAGAGAGCGCTGCTGCTGCACATGTGACAGACATGCTTTAACCCGTCGCAGATCTACACAGGTGGAGCTGGGGAAGAGGGAGGGCTTCTGAGAGAGCGCTGCTGCTGCACATGTGACAGACATGATTTAACCCGTCGCAGATCTACACAGGTGGAGCTGGGGAAGAGGGAGGGCTTCTGAGAGAGCGCTGCTGCTGCACATGTGACAGACATGCTTTAACCCGTCACAGATCTACACAGGTGGAGCTGGGGAAGAGGAAGGGCTTCTGAGAGAGCGCTGCTGCTGCACATGTGACAGACATGCTTTAACCCGTCACAGATCTACACAGGTGGAGCTGGGGAAGAGGAAGGGCTTCTGAGAGAGCGCTGCTGCTGCACATGTGACAGACATGCTTTAACCCGTCGCAGATCTACACAGGTGGAGCTGGGGAAGAGGGAGGGCTTCTGAGAGAGCGCTGCTGCTGCACATGTGACAGACATGCTTTAACCCGTCGCAGATCTACAGAGGTGGAGCTGGGGAAGAGGGAGGGCTTCTGAGAGAGCGCTGCTGCTGCACATGTGACAGACATGATTTAACCCGTCGCAGATCTACACAGATGGAGCTGGGGAAGAGGGAGGGCTTCTGAGAGAGTGCTGCTGCTGCACATGTGACAGACATGATTTAACCCGTCACAGATCTACAGAGATGGAGCTGGGGAAGAGGGAGGGCTTCTGAGAGAGCGCTGCTGCTGCACATGTGACAGACATGATTTAACCCGTCGCAGATCTACACAGATGGAGCTGGGGAAGAGGGAGGGCTTCTGAGAGAGTGCTGCTGCTGCACATGTGACAGACATGCTTTAACCCGTTGCAGATCTACACAGGTGGAGCTGGGGAAGAGGGAGGGCTTCTGAGAGAGTGCTGCTGCTGCACATGTGACAGACATGCTTTAACCCGTCGCAGATCTACACAGGTGGAGCTGGGGAAGAGGGAGGGCTTCTGAGAGAGCGCTGCTGCTGCACATGTGACAGACATGCTTTAACCCGTCGCAGATCTACAGAGGTGGAGCTGGGGAAGAGGGAGGGCTTCTGAGAGAGCGCTGCTGCTGCACATGTGACAGACATGATTTAACCCGTCGCAGATCTACACAGATGGAGCTGGGGAAGAGGGAGGGCTTCTGAGAGAGTGCTGCTGCTGCACATGTGACAGACATGATTTAACCCGTCACAGATCTACAGAGATGGAGCTGGGGAAGAGGGAGGGCTTCTGAGAGAGCGCTGCTGCTGCACATGTGACAGACATGATTTAACCCGTCGCAGATCTACACAGATGGAGCTGGGGAAGAGGGAGGGCTTCTGAGAGAGTGCTGCTGCTGCACATGTGACAGACATGCTTTAACCCGTTGCAGATCTACACAGGTGGAGCTGGGGAAGAGGGAGGGCTTCTGAGAGAGTGCTGCTGCTGCACATGTGACAGACATGCTTTAACCCGTCGCAGATCTACACAGGTGGAGCTGGGGAAGAGGGAGGGCTTCTGAGAGAGCGCTGCTGCTGCACATGTGACAGACATGCTTTAACCCGTCGCAGATCTACACAGGTGGAGCTGGGGAAGAGGGAGGGCTTCTGAGAGAGCGCTGCTGCTGCACATGTGACAGACATGATTTACCCCGTCGCAGATCTACACAGGTGGAGCTGGGGGAAGAGGAAGGGCTTCTGAGAGAGCGCTGCTGCTGCACATGTGACAGACATGATTTACCCCGTCGCAGATCTACACAGATGGAGCTGGGGAAGAGGGAGGGCTTCTGAGAGAGCGCTGCTGCTGCACATGTGACAGACATGCTTTAACCCATCGCAGATCTACACAGGTGGAGGTGGGGAAGAGGGAGGGCTTCTGAGAGAGCGCTGCTGCTGCACATGTGACAGACATGATTTACCCCGTCGCAGATCTACACAGGTGGAGCTGGGGGAAGAGGAAGGGCTTCTGAGAGAGCGCTGCTGCTGCACATGTGACAGACATGATTTAACCCGTCGCAGATCTACACAGATGGAGCTGGGGAAGAGGGAGGGCTTCTGAGAGAGCGCTGCTGCTGCACATGTGACAGACATGCTTTAACCCGTCGCAGATCTACACAGGTGGAGCTGGGGAAGAGGGAGGGCTTCTGAGAGAGTGCTGCTGCTGCACATGTGACAGACATGCTTTAACCCGTCGCAGATCTACACAGGTGGAGCTGGGGGAAGAGGAAGGGCTTCTGAGAGAGCGCTGCTGCTGCACATGTGACAGACATGATTTACCCCGTCGCAGATCTACACAGGTGGAGCTGGGGAAGAGGGAGGGCTTCTGAGAGAGTGCTGCTGCTGCACATGTGACAGACATGATTTACCCCGTCGCAGATCTACACAGGTGGAGCTGGGGGAAGAGGAAGGGCTTCTGAGAGAGCGCTGCTGCTGCATATGTGACAGACATGATTTACCCCGTCACAGATCTACACAGGTGGAGCTGGGGAAGAGGGAGGGCTTCTGAGAGAGTGCTGCTGCTGCACATGTGACAGACATGCTTTAACCCATCACAGATCTACACAGGTGGAGCTGGGGAAGAGGGAGGGCTTCTGAGAGAGCGCTGCTGCTGCACATGTGACAGACATGCTTTAACCCGTCGCAGATCTACACAGGTGGAGCTGGGGAAGAGGGAGGGCTTCTGAGAGAGCGCTGCTGCTGCACATGTGACAGACATGATTTACCCCGTCGCAGATCTACACAGGTGGAGCTGGGGAAGAGGGAGGGCTTCTGAGAGAGCGCTGCTGCTGCACATGTGACAGACATGATTTACCCCGTCGCAGATCTACAGAGGTGGAGCTGGGGGAAGAGGAAGGGCTTCTGAGAGAGCGCTGCTGCTGCACATGTGACAGACATGATTTACCCCGTCACAGATCTACACAGGTCGAGCTGGGGAAGAGGGAGGGCTTCTGAGAGAGTGCTGCTGCTGCACATGTGACAGACATGATTTAACCCGTCGCAGATCTACACAGGTGGAGCTGGGGAAGAGGGAGGGCTTCTGAGAGAGCGCTGCTGCTGCACATGTGACAGACATGATTTAACCCGTCACAGATCTACACAGGTGGAGCTGGGGAAGAGGGAGGGCTTCTGAGAGAGCGCTGCAGCTGCACATGTGACAGACATGATTTAACCCGTCGCAGATCTACACAGGTGGAGCTGGGGAAGAGGGAGGGCTTCTGAGAGAGCGCTGCTGCTGCACATGTGACAGACATGATTTAACCCGTCGCAGATCTACACAGGTGGAGCTGGGGAAGAGGGAGGGCTTCTGAGAGAGTGCTGCTGCTGCACATGTGACAGACATGCTTTACCCCGTCGCAGATCTACACAGGCGGAGCTGGGGAAGAGGGAGGGTTTCTGAGAGAACGCTGCTGCTGCACATGTGACAGACATGATTTAACCCGTCGCAGATCTACACAGGTGGAGCTGGGGAAGAGGGAGGGCTTCTGAGAGAGCGCTGCTGCTGCACATGTGACAGACATGCTTTACCCCGTCACAGATCTACACAGGTGGAGCTGGGGAAGAGGGAGGGCTTCTGAGAGAGCGCTGCAGCTGCACATGTGACAGACATGATTTAACCGGTCGCAGATCTACACAGGTGGAGCTGGGGAAGAGGGAGGGCTTCTGAGAGAGCGCTGCTGCTGCACATGTGACAGACATGCTTTACCCCGTCACAGATCTACACAGGTGGAGCTGGGGAAGAGGGAGGGCTTCTGAGAGAGCGCTGCAGCTGCACATGTGACAGACATGATTTAACCCGTCGCAGATCTACACAGGTGGAGCTGGGGAAGAGGGAGGGCTTCTGAGAGAGCGCTGCTGCTGCACATGTGACAGACATGATTTAACCCGTCGCAGATCTACACAGGTGGAGCTGGGGGAAGAGGGAGGGCTTCTGAGAGAGCGCTGCTGCTGCACATGTGACAGACATGATTTAACCCGTCACAGATCTACACAGGTGGAGCTGGGGAAGAGGGAGGGCTTCTGAGAGAGTGCTGCTGCTGCACATGTGACAGACCTGATTTACCCCGTCGCAGATCTACACAGGTGGAGCTGGGGAAGAGGGAGGGCTTCTGAGAGAGCGCTGCTGCTGCACATGTGACAGACATGATTTAACCCGTCGCAGATCTACACAGGTGGAGCTGGGGAAGAGGGAGGGCTTCTGAGAGAGCGCTGCTGCTGCACATGTGACAGACATGCTTTACCCCGTCACAGATCTACACAGGTGGAGCTGGGGAAGAGGGAGGGCTTCTGAGAGAGCGCTGCTGCTGCACATGTGACAGACATGATTTAACCCGTCGCAGATCTACACAGGTGGAGCTGGGGAAGAGGGAGGGCTTCTGAGAGAGCGCTGCTGCTGCACATGTGACAGACATGCTTTACCCCGTCACAGATCTACACAGGTGGAGCTGGGGGAAGAGGGAGGGCTTCTGAGAGAGCGCTGCTGCTGCACATGTGACAGACATGATTTACCCCGTCACAGATCTACACAGGTGGAGCTGGGGAAGAGGGAGGGCTTCTGAGAGAGCGCTGCTGCTGCACATGTGACAGACATGCTTTAACCCGTCGCAGATCTACACAGGTGGAGCTGGGGGAAGAGGGAGGGCTTCTGAGAGAGCGCTGCTGCTGCACATGTGACCGACATGCTTTAACCCATCACAGATCTACACAGGTGGAGCTGGGGAAGAGGGAGGGCTTCTGAGAGAGCGCTGCTGCTGCACATGTGACAGACATGATTTAACCCGTCACAGATCTACACAGGTGGAGCTGGGGAAGAGGGAGGGCTTCTGAGAGAGCGCTGCACTGCTAACAGCAACACACCGGTCTCTGTCTGAATGTTGAGCCGCAGATCATTGGCAGCTGATGAAACAACAACCAATCAGCTGTGCTATGTAGATAATGATGTGTTATATATATACATATATATATATATATCTATATATATATACAGTATATACGTATATTAAAGTGAGTATGCTAGTAAACACAGTCAGTTATGTCTTAACTGAACATAAACTGTTGAGAAATAAAAATGACGTGTAACAGTATACTGGATCCATGCATTAGCTCTTAAAGTGACAACAGACTAATATTCCTGCTGCTGTCGGTGTCATTAATGTTCAACAACAAGGACAAAGAAAGAAAATCACTCACTGCTCTTGACTGAATAACTTTTGTAGCTTTTATAAGAATTAATCTATGTTTCATGGCTGGTCAATTTTCTTAAGTCACCAGCCATTGGCCTAAAGTTAGTTTTAGGCCCTGCAGACTTCTGGCAAGTTTTGTGGATAGAAATTGACATTTTGAGACATACAATTACGACATACCATCAACAGATTCAAGGTGATTATTGCAGCACGCACCTTGAACTGGTCACAAACAGAAACCTTCATTTTATAATTTTAGACAGGATTTTTCACGTTTTTGTTTTGTGTTCATTTTCAGCTATAAGGTAGATATTGATAGGGGAAAAATGAAATGGCACAACCCAGAAAAAGATTATTTAGAATTTATTGAAAATTTTAGGCCACACCCAATCTGTGAGCACTTAATTTTTAAATTTTAACATTTTTAAAATCAAAAGTTTTAAGTTAACATTATTTAATGCACAATGAATGAAGTGAACAAACATGAACAATCAAGTGTTTTATTTGACTTGACTGTACCTTTATTTAATCCAAAACTGTGTTCGTATTTAATTTTAAAAGACTTTTTAAAAGAGTTATCCAGCCAAGAATAAGCCTAGATCTGCTTTTCTGGCGGACTAATAACAGCACTCGGGTGTCGGTCCGAGACTGTGCTCATGTACTCCTGCTCGTAAAACTACCCGGATACAACCGCACCCGAGTCCACTTTAGGGGCCGTTCACATATCGCGTTTTTTGCGCGCAAATGCGTTATTTCAATAGTAGGCGCGCGTGGCGAGATGAAAACATCGTAACATCTCATCTCAACACGACATGTGACAAAAACCAACCGATCAGCTTCGGCCTTTCCTTAACAACATCGACAGCTCGGCCGAACAGCTGATCATAGC
Organism: Tiaroga cobitis; assembly: GCA_030578255.1. Taxonomy (NCBI): domain Eukaryota; kingdom Metazoa; phylum Chordata; class Actinopteri; order Cypriniformes; family Leuciscidae; genus Tiaroga; species Tiaroga cobitis. The sequence continues at coordinate 40,860,868 of CM060610.1, read as the reverse complement.
TGTACAGGGCGGCTTTTTATTTCTCATCTCCATAAATATATCTAGTAGTAAAGCTAATGCAAGGGCTAGAAATCAATTAATTCTTTGCTGCTACTTCCTCGTCCTCATGGAGAGCGCCGCTTTCTCCTTTCTAAAAGCGCTTGCTCTCTCCCGTGGCGTCTGTCGTTGCTATGCAACCATGAACAGAGGCGGCCTGGAGAAACGAGCGTGCTTCCCGCGCGCCTACATTTGAAATAACGAATTTGCACGCTCAGAAAAACACGCTACGTGAACGGCCCCTTATGGCAACGTGACATTAGCCTAATCGAAAATATTTCCATATGTGGCTCTTTCCTCCTTTCTTGTCAACAAGTGGATTCAGAGCCACCGCATTAGCAGCACCGGCGCACGCCACGTCTCAAGTGTTTTTAGGTGTGTAAGTGGATGTCGTGATATTACTGATCATGTGAAGATTTTGCAGCGGCGCTGAAAATCCAGTGGCGGCGCTGCGCCGCTGCTAAATACATTGTAGGGGAAACACTGCCCTGTATACATATAGTTTAGTCATGAGACTCGTCTAGAGGGAGCAGGCGTTTGGTACTTTACATGCAATCTGCTAGTAATCACATCATTGCCACATGGCACAAGCTGATTGGCCTCTGCTGATTCTGTAGCCAATGAGATTGCTTGCTCAGCATTTAAATAGTCTGGTTCAGTGTTTGCTGTAAGCTAGTCCTGCTGCGCTATCAGAGCTCCTCTGAACCCCTCCACCTCCCCAGCTCCACCTGCCTGGATCATACTTGCTTCACAGCAGCAGCAACGAGACCAAATAAATTAACATGGGCATATTCAGTAACATGCCAATACTATTCTGAGTGTTGTCATGATTCATTTTTTATATATATGTATACAGGAAGTAAAATAAATCTGCAGCAATGTTGCAAAGGAAGGTGTTGGTGGCAGGGAAGCTTATTGCCACCACATCTGTGTGTGTGTGTGTGTGTGTGTGTGTTACCCCAGTTCCTCATCAGCAATGTTTTTCTTGCCGGAGAGCTGTCGTTTGCGTAGTTCTGCGAGCATGGCTTGAATTTCATCATTCATCTCGTTCACACTCTTCTCTGGAGCCCCGTCCCTCACGCCCAGAGTCGCGTTCAGCTCACGTGCTTTGTCCCGTAAAGCTGGACAAACACACACACACACACACACACACACACACACACACACACACACACACACACACACACACACACACACACACACGCACACACACACGAACAGCAGGGGCATAACATCAGGGTTATTATAGTTAACTAAACCTAAAACCATAAAATCCTTTGTCACTTGAAATTGAATAAATTTAAACTGAAATAAATTAAAATGTTAAAAAATAAATAAATAAATAAATAAATTAAATAAATAAATAAGTGGCTATATGCAAGAATTTTCATGCTTTAATAACTTTTTGCATTGTCAATGTGTGAACAGCTTGTAGCAACACTTAAAATACGAGACCTTCCCTGACTTCCTAGGTTGTCTATGAGAGCCTGTAGACTGATATTTAAGTGAAGGACTTCCCCGGGAAAATCAACCGGATGTGATGTTTACACGTGCTCACGAGAGCAGGGGCCCCAGGTAAAATATAGGAATGGGGCCCTATACATTTGCACACATTTACCTGCATCCTCCTTGAGGCTCCCTCCTCTGTTGAGCTGCATGTCCAGGTCAGTGCGGTCACGGGACTGGCGTTTAACAGGTGCTAACAGTATTAGCGGAGGTTGGACACTAGGTATTGCTTTGGGGTTATTTTCACTACACAATAATGCATGGCTGTAATTCTACATTTTAAAATACAATTATTTTTATTTATTTTAAAGGGTTAGTTCACCCAAAAATGAAAATGATGTCATTAATTACTCACCCCCATGCTGTACCAACCCCGTAAGACCTTCGTTCGTCTTCGGAACACAAATGAAGATATTTATGATTAAATGTGACAGCTGGATCACTCCTCCCTGAAACGAGACTTCAAGAGATTTCCACGACGCACGCGCGAGAATTGCGATCTCCTTCAGTTCAGTTCTCGCGCGTGCGTCGTGGAAATCTCTTGAAGTCTCGTTTCAGGCCTACAAGGAAGAAAAGGAATAGTCGAATAAAGTCGTTATTTTTGTTTTATTTCCGCACAAAAAGTATTCTCGTCGCTTGATAAACTTATAGTTGAGCCACTGTTGTGACATGGAATATTTAAACATTTTCTTCATTGACTCTCTGGGCCGTCAGGATTCATTCCCTTAGGGAGCCTATGTAGGAGTGATCCAGCTCTCACATTTAATCAAAAATATCTTCATTTGTGTTCCGAAGACGAACGAAGGTCTTACGGGGTTGGTACAGCATGGGGGTGAGTAATTAATGACTTAATTTCCATTTTTGGGTGAACTAACCCTTTAACTACAAATTTAAATGAAAATGAAAAATTACAGACTTAAATTATTATTTCAACCAGGGGCGCAACTGCCCAGTGTCAGAGGGGTATGCAGCAACAATTTTCACGCAAATTTTGTGTTCTTTAATGTTAAATTCAGCAGTCTGATGCACTTTGAGAGTTCAAAATTAAAAGCTCCAACCCATATTCAGGGTGCAAATATAAATAAACAAAGAAAAATTCAAACCTCTTTTAGTTAATGTCTGTCTACATTACACTACTACATAATAATAGTTATAATATTAATCCCATGATAGTAGGCCCTAATAGCCATATATTGTAAAACAAATGCACTGAAAAATAATGAAAACTTTCATAATAAGTTTTGTAGTAATTTCTATACTTGAAAGATATAAGCACATGATGACATGTTTCATGGGCCGGTGTGTCAGAAAAAACGCGGACTTTTTTTGACCAATGCATTACACCGGCACTAAGCAAATTACGCTCCAAAACGTTAGGTGGCGTTAAGGCCATTGCACACTGAGTCCGAAATTCGCATCCGAAATTTTCGCACGTTAAAAAAAAAATTCGACCTCACGTTATGTCAATCACGCTTGCACACCGCCTCCGAAACTTTCGTCCGTCATAAAAAAATTCGGATCGGGTTCGATTTTCTGCGTTTTTCACATCCACAGCCAGCATTTTGAGAGGTTTTTTGACAATTCAGAGCCACCGTACAAGCGAACGACAAAATCCAGAATGGCGTCTGACAAATTGATACACTTCGTCTCGCAGCACAAAGTACTATATGAAAAACAAAATGCGGATTACAAAGACACTGAATATAAAGACAGATTGTGGCAGATGATTGCTGAACAGCTTGGGAAACAGGATGGTATAGGCATTGATTTCAAGGGTGTACGAAAGTGTACAGTATTGTGTTCAAGTTAGCTATACAAGTAGCTCTTTTGCTAATGTCATTCATTCATTCGTAGTGAATAGTGATAACGTAGTCCAGGGTTTATTCATTCATTTGCTAGCATATTGGACTTTTAATACATGCTCGGTTCACTTAAATTACTATAATAATGTATTTAACAATATATCTATTATGTTATAATATATGATATTAGTATATAATATTAGATATTATGAATAAATAACTGTAATACATATATAATAACAATAACAGGTCTCCCTCACAATCTTCCCTACAGTGCTGATGCCCAACCTAAAACTGCTGGCGATGGTGGTGAATGAATCCCCAGTGCTCAGATACCTAAAATTATACATATATTATAAGAACACAAAATAATGTTGTTTCAATAATGTGTGTGTGTGTGTGTGTGCGTGTAGGGCCGGGGGGGAGCTCGTTCCGCACATCATTGCACATGCGCAGTCCTTTCAGTTTCGGTTTTCAATTCGATCAATTGTTTACATGTTCTCTCGATCGGATTAGAAAAGGAATAAACCTCCCCTTTCAATCAGATCGAAATTTCGGATCGATTAAGGTGTGATTGAGCAGCCAATTCGATAACTAATGTATTTGGGTACAATATATAACCTGTAGCCTATACAGCTGTTCTGTCTGCCCAGCGCTTCCCCCGTGTGTGTGTGTGTGTGTGTGTCCATACCTTAGACACACTGCCAGTCTCTGTTCAGGATCGATTGATTCACGGAAATTGGTGGTCTTCTTTTTAATATGTGGCTCCAGAATCGCTAGCAAAGCATCAAACTGTTCCACACTGACATTCTAAAGTAAATTTTGAATCGCTCGGGATAAATTCGCAACTCCTTGATAAGGAGGTGGAACTCTCCTTCCTCTCGGCACAATTTCAGGATTGGATGGACCCAATATTTTCTCTTTCTTTTTCTCTTTTTAATAAGAGAGAGGACAACAAAGTCATCCTCACTGCTTGACGAATCCATTTTGTTTTTTTGCGTTTTTTTTCCCGCAAAGGTTAAATGAATACGCATCGGACTCAGTGTGCAAGGTTTCTGTGCGTGACGAAATTTTATTCTGACGAACACGAAAAAACGCATGCGAAAATTTCGGACTCAGTGTGCAATGGCCTTTAGTCCTCTACAATTTTATTTGATTTTATTGAAATGCAGAAATGATTTAGAAACGCACAACAGCAGCTACATATAGAAAATATAATATATATATTTTTTTTAATTAAATTTTTATTTTTATTTTTACCATCGCTTTGGCGCCCCCCATGGTGCTGCGCCCCTATGCGCCGCATATAGTGCATACCCACTTTTTGCGCCACTGATTTCAACCAAAAAAGTACATATGAGCAGCGCGTTCAATGGGGTGTCAGAATTGAGTTTCTGTGTGGAAAGTCACTGTGCATGCGTACTCTACAGAGCGCAAAACAATAAAATATAATACGCGATAAACAATATCACACGAGTAAAGAGCGCAATACGCTCAGTATTTAGTTATTGCTTCAGATGTATGATATTTTCATTTGTTACAAACAGGATACACAAGAAGCAGATGTTGTCGTTGTAACGAACACATCAGCGATCGCTTGCTGAACGTGCATCTTTCAACGAAAGCGTTTTTAGGGGGCCCTTGGCTTTTGGGGGCCATTTGATGCTTTTCTTATGTAACACAATAATTACTTTAAATCATCTTTTGATGTCACAATTAATTTGCGATTAATTAATCGCGACATCGTGTAATTAATACGATTACAAATTTGAATCGATCGACAGCCCTAATATATAGCAAACAACTTTGCCACGTGTTTCTTTCCACTTCCTTTTCACAGCAGGTTGATTTAAAGAAGTTCAAATTAAACTGAGCACAGTTAATGTTCTCTAATCAAATTAAATTAGATTCAGAAATAAAAACCTCAATCAAACGGGAGGGGGAAAAAAGAGCAAGCAAGCTTCTCTGCATATTCTAATTTAAATAAAAATCATTAAATTGAGATGAAAATGAGCTATAATTACATGCGTTTCGGAAATTCCTCGAGAGTTCAAACGTAAACAGTGGAAAGACTACAAAGAGCGCAGTATACCTGCCAAGCGAGCCGAGCTGGATATAATTGCACAGTGAGTTTCAAACGCAGCTCGGGTCTTTGGGGTGGACAGAATCATTTGATTCCTACTCGTTTAGCGTGCGAGAGAAGATGAGAGACGAGGCGGTTTACTGGAGCAGGAGCTCATGCACAGAATGGATAATGAAGCTCTTCCGCTGCGCACTGACTGATGTCTGCTCTCCTCCACTTCTGCAAGCAGCTTTCTGGCCAGTTATCAAAATCCAGAGGACCAAAGTGCAATCTGCCGACTTTAATTGCCAAACACGTATCCAAAAAAATAGATTAACCACTTTTCAGTATTTATGGCTTTAATCTTCATGTATTGGGTGGACTGAGAGTGTCCATCTGTGTGAGCGTCTGATGTTTAGATGTCCAGAGACAACACCATCTGTTGTGAAAACTACATTTGCATTATATTGATAGGCGTTCGGAGAAATAATCGATTCACTGATGCATTATGATGTGATCCGTCCATAAAAGTTCATCAATTTATATACGCGCAACTGAAAAATATTGAAAAACTGCATTTATGCAATTCTACAAAATATACCTGCACTGAGCAAACAAACACGAAGAAGCCTTCAGAAACATAAGCGGCCGGAGACGTCTGAGCAGAGTGTGTTCTGACTGACAGTCGCTCTGAGTAATGGTTGCTCTGATGTGGAAATATATTTACACAGAACCAAAGCTGCCTCTGATACTACACTATTAAAGATGCTTATACAACATTTACTGGCAGAGCAGAGCAGAAACGCTGTGGTTTGTTGCTTTTGTTGAGGTCTCAAGAGACGTTTTTAAAAGTTTAACATCTTTCCACCTGAAACAGCATATTAAAAAACGCTGCGCTCATGGCGTAAGACACTGGAATACGAGATGCATCAAGACTCATTTTGGAATGATAACACGAGTCACCATTCAGGTGGCTAAATGATTTGATCTTGTTTCATAATTGATGAACGTTGCAACATTGACACTGTTATTGAACTGAATTAAATCAACATTGATTCAATTCTGAGCTAAATTAATTAACTAAATTGAGCTATTGTCTTTTGTGGAGTTGCTTTACAGCTGATATTTCACGTTTTAACTGTTTATTACTGTGAAGCTGCTTAGAAACGTGCACTGCAAAATAAATAAATAAATAAAAATGATTGCTTGGCATTTTCGTCCTGTTTTCATTGAAAAAGATTAAATCAAGATAATTTTTCTGAAGCAAAATCACTTCACATATTAAGTTTTGTTTTCTGAAGAAAATCATTAAAATCAAGTGAGTTTGTGTTTAAAACTAGGAAAAAATATCTGTCAACGGGGTGAGAAAAATGTATTTCTCTGACCTACCTTGTTTAAAACATAAACTCACTTAATTGTTATAAATTTTCCAGGAAACAAGACTTAAGTCATTTTGCTTCTCAGGTACATTTGTCTTGATTTAAGAATGCTTAGATATTAGTAGTAGAAAACAAGACAAAAAATACAGAGTAAGAAAATCTTTTTTTTTTCAGACTATTGTATAAAGTGCTAAATAAATGTGACTTGACTTGAAGCATCCTACTACTATTACTACTACTAATACACACACACAGTCACTTGCTGGAGTATCTGTTTAAGTGGTTATTTTTCTGGTTAATTAATTAATTTAGTCTCTTTTAATTAAGACATCACATAGTGTTAGCTGAACCTTCATTAACTAAACCAGCTTCTCATTTAATACCATGTATGATGATACAAACACACTCAACCTCAGGGTCTCCCTCTCTCTCTCTCTCTCTCTCTCTCTCTCTCTCTCTCTCTCTCTCTCTCTCTCTCTCCCTCTCTCTCCCTCTCTCTCTCTCTCTCTCTCTCTCTCTCTCTCTCTCTCTCTCGTCTAGTCCAGCATGCGTGGGCGTTTGCTGAGTGTGAATCGGAGCGTGACTGTGGGGTCCTTTCTTCATTTTCAAAGGTCTGTTTACTTAATTGTTTCTCTCACTGGTTTTACCGTGTATGGTCGCAAAGCACTGGCAAAGTGTCGAGAATGAACGGTGCTGGGGTGCTCATTTTAGACAAAACTGAAAAAGTGAACGCGACAGTTGAAAACGGGATAGTCCTCGATGATAGCTTGATATCAGAAAGGTTTTGCTTTCCAATGTGCTTCCATTTATTAGTGACGAAGCACTGCAACGTGAATTATCTTGACATGGGCAATTGGTTTCGGCGATTAAGATAATTCCCTTAGGCTGCAAATCCCCGTTGTTGAAACATGTTGTGTGTTTCCACAGACAAGTATGATTTTGAGGAGTGATGTTGATGAACAGAATATTGCTTTTTAAATTCAAAGTTGATAGCTTTGATTATGTAATTTTTGCAACAACGGAGAGTATGTAATTGATTGATTGATTGATTGATTGATTGATTGAAAACTTTATTAATCCCAATAGGGAAACTGGTTTGCCACCAACCATACAGCGATCAAACACAATCCACAACTAACAGACAGATAAATAATTCTGCATTAGGAGACTAATACACACTTATTAGGAGACACGATTTGAAGAAAGACTCAATTTCACAGTTCAAAAATATAAAAAATAAACACTATAAAAGACAAGAATAATATTCAACAATTAACAGTGTTCGTTGAAATATCTGACCGCTGCGGGAACAAAAGACCTTCTCATGCGCTCACTAGAGCACAGAGGCATTACCAATCGCTCACTAAAAGAGCTTCTAAGTCCTTTAAACAAATTGTGTAGGGGATGGCCTTCAAAAAGCAGGACAATTTTTAATTTCAAACTTATCCTCTTCTCCACAGTAACCTCCAATACATCTGGGTTAAGACCAATAACTGAACCAACTCTCTTGATCAGCTTATTTATCCTATTTTTGTCCTCATCAGATATACTGTCCCCCCAGCAAAGAACACTAGCTAAAATCCCATGATAAAAAAAATTTAAGAGCTTTGTGCTGATGGAAATGCTTTGGATGCGGGAAAGTGGGGCACTTGGTACGCGCTTGTCCAGACAAAACATGTGTCAAATGGTACAGAAGATGAAAGAGGGTCTCAAAGTCATAATGAAGGTCAGAGTGTGGAAAAAGAAAGCGAAGTTTCGGATTTGAGTATGGACAATGAAGAACCAGGAAGTAGTGGAGTGAAGAGTAGTGAGAAACGAATTGAAAAAATGATGAGACAATGGATATTGAGCTTGATGAGATGGTGGGTGAACTACTCAAAGAGGACGAAGCAGTATTTAAAGTGCCATCGGTGAAAAGGAAGGCTAATCTTGGTGAGATTGTCACTACATCAAAGAAAAAGGCACAAGGTAAGACCATTACCAAAAGTTCTGGAGAGGTGTTGAATGCAAGTGATTTGTCTGGCTCAGAAAGTGAGCAAGAATTTTCTGACGTTCAAGTTGAGGAAGAGGTGAGACAAGACTATAGTGGTTACAGTTTGGAGAGAATGACAAATTTCCTCCCACGTATAAAAGGAATGAGGAATGTTGAGGTTATAGACTATTTTCCAGATCTGTCCTTATTTATTGACTCAGTAAAAAGTTTAATGAAACAAAGAGGTGAAGGATGTCTGTCAAATCCTGAGGTGTATCGTCTAAAAAAAGATTGTATAAAAAGTGCGTCCTCAAGCATTGAGTAATGATATGTCACAAGAATAACGGCGTGATATGGACCTGGCTTTTTGTGCTTTTTTCATCCCTCATAATGAATATGGTTGTTGGAATAATACGCAGATTTATGAGTTAATGAAACTAAATATAATGTCATGTTTTTGTAAGAAACTCGCAATACAAAGGAAAATGAAGTGGAATGGATGAAAGAGTGGGAAGGAAAGATTGTTCTGAGTCATAAGACTGCTCTGAGTGCTGGGGTGGCTGTTTAGTTTTCAAAGACTTGTCTGCCAATATCATATGATGTTACAGAAGTAATACAAGGCAGACAGATTCAGGCATGTAAGGCAGCACCAAAACTTTGGAACAGTCTTCCTACCATTGTCCGGGAAGCAGACACACTCTGTCAGTTCAAAGCTAGACTAAAAACACATCTCTTTGACCTAGCATACACATAATACATTATAGACTTCCTTAATTCAATGTTAGGCTGCATAGATTAGGTCAGAACCGGGAACATTTCCCATAAATCCTGATGTACTCGTTACATCATAGGAAGATTGGCATCTACGCTAATATTAGTCTCTCTGTTTATCCCGAGGTTTACCGCAGTCCGCCGGATCCAGGCCGTGTCCGGATCTGATGAAGGACCAGCATCTGGGCGCGACGACAACACAGTCCTGAAGTGTCACTAGTCCCTCCCTGTGAAGGCCTCCCTCCCTTTACCTCTGTACAGATAAAACGTTGTCGGGATAATTCTGGTTCACGTGGCTACGCTGAAGCGATAAATAATTCTTTATTATACATTTTTAAGGCCAGACAAGTAATTTGTAGAGGGACAACACGCCTCCACACATATATATTCAAACACGCATACCTATAGACTAAACACGTGAAGCGCATGTGCACGCCGTGGGCGTTTTCGCGGGTTTGTGTTTTTGAGGTTTGCGCAGAGATAACTTTTTTTTAAATTATTTTCAAGGTCTGCACCTTGCAATCTATTTCAGAGTTTGCGTTCTCGAGCCACCAGTCACTGTTTTGTGCGGATGAGCGGGCTGGAGCGCGTTGAGTGTTTTCTGTTTCTGTCGTGTTAGCGGGCTCTAAGTTAATAACTCAAGATCTTTGCAACTGAAGTGAATCAGTCAATCAATCAAAACTAACTTTAGCTGGACAATAACTTTACTCTAGCTGCTGTAAAGCCAAAACAATCACTGTTACTGTAATTTCCCATTACCACTGTAAAGCAGCTTTGAAAGAATCTATATTGTTAAAAGCGCTGTATAAATGAAGGTAACTTGACTTGACCCTTAAAGCAAGAATAAACATGATTTTATTTTTTATTCTCATATGAGTGTACAAAGATTGTTGTGCTAGATTGAAAATGACACATTGCACTTTGTTGAAGAATTTGAGTTGGCCATATTCTATGTGATTTCTTGTAAATGTAGTGTTTTTTTTTCTTCTTTTTTTTATGTTGTGTAGTTTAATAAAGGTAACAAAAATAAAAAAACAAAAACAAAAATCTCTCTCTCTCTCTCTCTCACGCACACACACACACATACACACAAAGACAGAGCTGCTACCATCATCCTGATCCCATCAAAACCTCAACCAGCAACATTAAACCCTTGTTTCTCACTTGTCGTTACCTTCGGCAGCCAGGAGTGTGTTCCTAACGTAAAGCTCCAGGTCCTCAGCTCCTTTGCGGCTCCTCTCAGCATCAGCTGCCGTCTGCTCCCCATCAGCAGACACTTTAGTCGCCTGCATGGAAAGAGAAAGAAAAAATAACTCTGAAAGCTCAATGAAATTTGACATAGCCTCAGATCAGCCTCACATGATCTACCGCAACTGTGTGAAGAAGAAACAAACACACTAGCAACCGACCTCAGTAACACCACACGGCGGAGAAAAACAACAAGACCCATTAGATCTGACATCTCTGGGGCCAACATGGACAAAAACTAAAAGAAATGCAGCTAAACTACAACATTTCCAGTTTGGCAAAGAGTATTTGGAAAGGAAGAAGAAGAGCGCAAAGGTATTCCTATTTAACTGGCTCTTGAACTTCTGTTATTTAGAACAAGGCTGCTTTAGAACTGCTTTATATCGACTTTATCAAGACGCAGACGCTTCTATACAAAAGACGCAGAAAGGTTCCCTTCAGCACAAATGAGCAGAACTGATGCAACACTTCAGACTTCAACAAGTTTATGTTCTGGCTTTCTTTCATGTTCAGAAACAAACCAACAAGGTCAGAGTCTTCCAGGAGTGATTCAGGCGGCGTGTAAAGTACAGTTTAACCAATCACAGGAGATTTACACAGAAACCAATGGTGCACAGCAGCAGAAAAACATGCCCGGTAGTTTCCCTCTAGAACTATAAAGGAATGTGTCGACAATAAAATGTGTGAAATTAAAAATCATTTATAGAAAATATAAAATAAAAATTCATTTTAATATTTAGAAGAAGTTATAGCTACAGAGATGTGTAAAAGAAACTCTCCACAGCAGCGGTAACTAGGTTACTGTCATTTAATGCCAAGGAAATGAAACACAGAAATGTTATAAATGTAAAAGACATAAAGGTCAAGTATACTTTCTGCGCCACTAATGGCACCTAGTGCAATTACAAAAATAAAGCATATTTTGCAAATGCCCCCCCCCCCAAAAATCACAAACACAGCTCTTGTGGGTTTTTGTGAAGGAATGGCACAATAGGTAAAATTAGCTTACTTTCAATAAAAACTCCACCATATTAGGAATACTTTTAGCTGTGTTGCTATGTGTCATGACTCATGAGTACGAGATTGAGTAGACTAATAACAATCTGTCGTCGGCGCTTATAGCCTCGTGGACAAGTGCCGACATGTATCGCTGTTGTGCTTCAGGAGACCCGAGTTCGAGTCCTGGCTCGTGGACCTTTCCCAATCCTGCAGCCCCCCCGCCCCCTCCCACCTCACTTTCTGTCTAGCTACTGCCCTATCCTAATAAAAGGCAAAAAAGCCACAAAATAAATCTTAAAAAACCCAATCTCTCAGTCTGCAACAGTAGCCACACCCCAAACTCTCAGTCTGCAACAGTAGCCACACCCCAATCTCTCAGTCTGCAACAGTAGCCACGCCCCAATCTCTCAGTCTGCTACAGTAGCCACACCCCAATCTCTCAGTCTGCTACAGTAGCCACACCCCAATCTCTCAGTCTGCTACAGTAGCCACGCCCCAAACTCTCAGTCTGCTACAGTAGCCACACCCCAATCTCTCAGTCTGCTACAGTAGCCACACCCCAATCTCTCAGTCTGCTACAGTAGCCACACCCCAATCTCTCAGTCTGCAACAGTAGCCACACCCCAATCTCTCAGTCTGCTACAGTAGCCACACCCCAATCTTTCAGTGTGCTACAGTAGCCACACCCCAATCTTTCAGTCTGCTACAGTAGCCACACCCCAATCTCTCAGTCTGCTACAGTAGCCACGCCCCAAACTCTCAGTCTGCTACAGTAGCCACGCCCCAATCTCTCAGTCTGCTACAGTAGCCACACCCCAATCTCTCAGTCTGCTACAGTAGCCACACCCCAATCTCTCAGTCTGCTACAGTAGCCACACCCCAATCTCTCAGTCTGCAACAGTAGCCACACCCCAAACTCTCAGTCTGCTACAGTAGCCACACCCCAATCTCTCAGTCTGCTACAGTAGCCACACCCCAATCTCTCAGTCTGCTACAGTAGCCACACCCCAATCTCTCAGTCTGCAACAGTAGCCACACCCCAATCTCTCAGTCTGCTACAGTAGCCACACCCCAATCTTTCAGTGTGCTACAGTAGCCACACCCCAATCTTTCAGTCTGCTACAGTAGCCACACCCCAAACTCTCAGTCTGCAACAGTAGCCACGCCCCAATCTCTCAGTCTGCTACAGTAGCCACACCCCAATCTCTCAGTCTGCTACAGTAGCCATGCCCCAATCTCTCAGTCTGCTACAGTAGCCACTAGGGCTGTCACTTTACGTTCGAAAATCGATTGCACAATCGATCGAACCAACCAACACAAGTATCGAAAACGAAAATAGGGAATCGATTTTAACGGCCCTTTTTTTTCTTTTTTTTTAACCAAAAATGTGTTTTAGTTGGACAGATCAATACAGTACACAGAACATGTAGGATGTTGGAAAATAACAATGTCTTTTCTGTTAACCAAATGCTTTTTAATATTCGCTATTACTTCAATGCAAGTGAACTGTTGCTTAGTGACGTGTGTGTTCAAGTTAGCCAGAAATGCGCAGATTCTGCGCTATACGCTGTATTTAATATATCATGAGGACTCACGAGTTGCGTAACTAAATCCGCGCAGATTTGGCTTACACGAACTTCCACAGCAAAGAAAGTGAGTAAACACAGAAACACGCTAGATTGGCTCGTGATTTGACAGCGTTTCCCTCCAAAGTTCATTTTTACCCACATTTGGCAGGTCGGAGGGTGTTAATCTCAATCCCTAAGTGTTGCGCTCCTGTTTGTCATTGTGCACGAAACTTCACGCCAATAAATCATCAGAAATATTGCTGACTTGTGCGTCTCAAGCGCCCTCTTTACGCTCGTCCTAATGCCTGTTAGGTGTCCGTGGATTTGCCTATATTTGGTGATAAAAATGGAAACGTCTCTAGACATGGAAAATCGATTTTAACATCGGTTCAATGAACACTTACGTCTCAAAAATCGAACAGGATTTTTTCACAAAAGTGACAGCCCTAGCAGCCATGCCCCAACTCTCAGTCTGCTACAGTAGCCAAACCCCAACTCTCAGTCTGCTACAGTAGCCACGCCCCAATCTCTCAGTCTGCTACAGTAGCCACGCCCCAATCTCTCAGTCTGCTACAGTAGCCACGCCCCAATCTCTCAGTCTGCTACAGTAGCCAAAACCCAACTCTCAGTCTGCTACAGTAGCCACGCCCCAATCTCTCAGTCTGCTACAGTAGCCACGCCCCAATCTCTCAGTCTGCTACAGTAGCCAAAACCCAACTCTCAGTCTGCTACAGTAGCCAAACCCCAACTCTCAGTCTGCTACAGTAGCCACGCCCCAATCTCTCAGTCTGCTACAGTAGCCACGCCCCAATCTCTCAGTCTGCTACAGTAGCCACACTCCAACTCTCAGTCTGTCACAGTAGCCACACCCCAACCTCTCAGTCTGCTACAGTAGCCACACCCCAACTCTCAGTCTGTCACAGTAGCCACACCCCAATCTCTCAGTCTGCTACAGTAGCCACGCCCCAATCTCTCAGTCTGCTACAGTAGCCACACCCCAAACTCTCATCTGATACAGTAGCCACACCCCAATCTCTCAGTCTGCTACAGTAGCCACACCCCAAACTCTCATCTGATACAGTAGCCACACCCCAACTCTCAGTCTGTCACAGTAGCCACACCCCAATCTCTCAGTCTGCTACAGTAGCCACACCCCAATCTCTCAGTCTGCTACAGTAGCCACGCCCCAATCTCTCAGTCTGATACAGTAGCCACGCGCCAAACTCTCATCTGATACAGAAGCCACACCCCAACTCTCAGTCTGCTACAGTAGCCACACCCCAAACTCTCAGTCTGCTATAGTAGCCACGCCCCATTCTCTCAGTCTGCTACAGTAGCTACGCCCCAATCTCTCAGTCTGCTACAGTAGCCACACCCCAAACTCTCATCTGATACAGTAGCCACGCCCCAATCTCTCAGTCTGCTACAGTAGCCACACCCCAAACTCTCATCTGATACAGTAGCCACACCCCAACTCTCAGTCTGCTACAGTAGCCACGCCCCAATCTTTCAGTCTGATACAGTAGCCACGCCCCAAACTCTCAGTCTGCTACAGTAGCCACGCCCCAATCTCTCAGTCTGCTACAGTAGCCACGCCCCAAACTCTCAGTCTGCTACAGTAGCCACGCCCCAATCTCTCAGTCTGCTACAGTAGCCACACCCCAATCTTTCAGTCTGATACAGTAGCTACACCCCAAACTCTCAGTCTGCTACAGTAGCCACACCCCAAACTTTCAGTCTGCTACAGTAGCCACGCCCCAATCTCTCAGTCTGCTACAGTAGCCATGCCCCAATCTCTCAGTCTGCTACAGTAGCCACGCCCCAATCTCTCAGTCTGATACAGTAGCCACACCCTAATCTCTCAGTCTGCTACAGTAGCCACGCCCCAATCTCTCACTCTGCTACAGTAGCCACGCCCCAATCTCTCAGTCTGCTACAGTAGCCACGCCCCAATCTCTCAGTCTTTTACAGTAGCCACGCCCCAATCTCTCAGTCTGATACAGTAGCCACACCCCAATCTCTCAGTCTGCTGCAGTAGCCACGCCCTAATCTCTCAGTCTGCTACAGTAGCCACACCCCAATCTTTCAGTCTGCTACAGTAGCCACGCCCCAATCTCTCAGTCTGCTACAGTAGCCACGCCCCAATCTCTCAGTCTGCTACAGTAGCCACGCCCCAAACTCTCATCTGATACAGTAGCCACACCCCAACTCTCAGTCTGCTAAAGTAGCCACACCCCAATCTCTCAGTCTGCTACAGTAGCCACGCCCCAAACTCCCAGTCTGCTACAGTAGCCACGCCCCAATCTCTCAGTCTGCTACAGTAGCCACGCCCCAATCTTTCAGTCTGATACAGTAGCCACGCCCCAAACTCCCAGTCTGCTACAGTAGCCACGCCCCAATCTCTCAGTCTGCTACAGTAGCCACGCCCCAATCTTTCAGTCTGATACAGTAGCCACGCCCCAATCTCTCAGTCTGCTACAGTAGCCACGCCCCAATCTTTCAGTCTGCTACAGTAGCCACCCCCAATCTCTCAGTCTGCTACAGTAGCCACACCCCAATCTTTCAGTCTGCTACAGTAGCCACGCCCCAATCTCTCAGTCTGATACAGTAGCCACGCCCCAATCTCTCAGTCTGATACAGTAGCCACGCCCCAATCTCTCAGTCTGCTACAGTAGCCACGCCCCAAACTCTCATCTGATACAGTAGCCACGTCCCAATCTCTCAGTCTGCCACAGTAGCCATGCCCCAAACTCTCAGTCTGCTACAGTAGCCACGCCCCAAACTCTCAGTCTGCTACAGTAGCCACGCCCCAATCTCTCAGTCTGCTACAGTAGCCACGCCCCAAACTCTCATCTGATACAGTAGCCACACCCCAACTCTCAGTCTGCTACAGTAGCCACACCCCAAACGTGTGTTTGTAACTCACCCGGCTGAGCAGTTCGTCCATTTCGGTGACCAGACTGCCCAGGTTACTGTCGGCCAGTTGAAGCAGTCTCTCTGGTGCTCTCTGCGGGGAAAGCATGTGCTGCAAAGACAGGAGGATGAAAAATGATTATCATGAGCATATGACTGACAGGTGGAGTCCTGTCACCATGGAAACCAGGATGACACAGGAGTGACGTCCATGAAGTTTCTGGCCCAGAGGCTTCATTTGACATCACTGAATTATGAATCATTTGATGAATAGTTCCAGTAGAGCCATAAATGCAAAACATTTTATCATCATTTGTAAACAACTCAAATATAGATGCTAATTAGCACTAGATCAGTCTATTTGATGTTTTTAGAGTTTATTTTTTTCAAATTAATCAAATCATTTTTACGTTACTATTTTTTTTTTTTCAGTGTAGAGAGCATTCAAACAATCAAAGTTCCAGCAGAATAATTTTACAGACATTTCTGGGGTGTGTATCCATGTGTATGTTGTAAATAAAATACATCTAAAAATTAGGACTGAGTGTAATTATATCCATGATTGCAAACAGAGGAAAGTCCTAAAATGAAGATAATTGAAAAAAAAAATGATGTGTGTAAATCATTAAACCGACAATACAACAAGTGACAACAAGTCAGTATTGTATTTCATATCATTCTATCACTGGCCTAGTCAGCAGATTTCCTGTTTGCAATTGAGTTTATGAATCGGAGGTAGACATAGGTAAAAATCAACGTGACTGTTGAATGCTCAGGATGGGTTTGGCTTTTTGAGCCCCTATGCAGCCCAACATGCTCACCTTCAGCTCCTCCGTCATGTTCTCGAATCGATAGAGCACTTTATATGGCAGGGGGAGGGGCAGAGTGAGATTGACACTGCCAATCAAACGCAGCAGACGCTCCATGTCATGAATCAAGAGCCCCGCGCAGTCATCGTCACACGCTGAAACACAGAGACTAAGATCAACACATGACAACACATCAGACTCCAACAGTATCACATGCACATAGACTCCCACAGGCAGAGTTCACACTACAAACTGTTCACACTGCATGCTGTGTCCATTAGAAGCCACCGTACAAGGTCACACGAAAAAGCCCCTCAGATAATCATATGCATGATCAAGGGTCAAGGTTCAAAGGTCCATTTGTGCTGCATCAATATGGGAACATTAGTGGACAGTAACAAAGTATTTTAACTCACCTACTGTAAGTGCTTCATTCAGGTACAGTTACTTAATCTGAGTATTTTCATCTTGAGAAACGCTTAAAATGAATAATAATGGCATCTGACTCGTGAAAAAACAATAATTTTATTTCAGCTACCGGTAGTTGCCAAAGCAACATTTCTCATTTTCAATTAGTTTAACTTGATTTACTAAAATAACCCAAACTTAAACTGAAATAAAATGAATAAAAACTATATAGACATGAAAAAAAAAATGTTAAAAAACAATAACTAATAAAAATGACTAAAACCTAAATAAAAATAAAAACAGATAATACAAAAATGGCTGTATATAAATATGCATGACAAAGAACTTCAAAGATGAGTGGTTTTAAACTCAACATTTAAACTCTTAATAGGAACTGAATAAGGTGTGACAGAATGAAACTGTTACAGTAGCTCCGCCTTCTGGGCACCGTGTCATTGAGCCATAACGAGTACACCTGAGGAACCAGGGAGGGGGCTTTGGAGGAGGACGTGGAGCTGGTGACGGGCAGGGAAGAGGAGGGATTGGTGGAGACAGACGCCGTAGTGGAGCTTTGGCTGAAGGGCTGGGTGGAACCCGGGGGCCAATTGATAGAGGAACCGGCGGAGCAGAGAGGCCGACGGGCCAGGGTGGAGACATGGGCCTGGAGGCCCGAGAGGAGCGGGGATTCAGCCTTACGCCGAGGTGGTGGAGGGGAAGCTTAAGCTTAACCAGAGGAGGAGACGGGACTAGGAAGTCAGGGGGGAATGCCGGAGGGAGCAGATTTCTGGATGGGACCAGCGAAGACGGTGAAGATTCGAAGGTGGGGACCTGGGAGGGAACTTGCGTCTGCGGACTACAGATCTATCAGGCAGAGGTCCGCTCCTGGCTCTGAGATGGACTGAGCCACGTGCGAAAACCTTGTGAGTCTTGAAGCTGAACTTCTGCCTGATGAAACTGCAAACTATCTTCAGTAAAACATTTCTTCAATTTATTATAATTCTGACTCTTGTCTTAACCCTCTGAGGTCTAAGGATTTTTGGGGTCTTTGAGGTGTTCTGACATGCTCTGACATTTGTGCTTTTTTCAGTTATTTATAAACATGTTAATGGCAAAGGTGTAAATTCACTCAATAAAGCACAAACTGGACTACCGTAATTTCTCAGCAACAATTATGAAACATGTTTGTATTTTTGAGAGAATATTGCTTATGCATGGTTATTGAAAAAACTAAAACTTAAAGTGTCTGAAATAAGGCCACAAAACACATACTAAATATGTGTCCACAAGACTTGTGACTAATCAGTGTTGTTGCCTAGAATTTTTGCTTCAAAATGATCTGAAAATCATCCTGCCTAATCATTTACACAAACACATACACTGATTTAAATTTTATTAGACACCTTTTGTTTGGAAAGGCAATATGCGTGGAGGCGTGTTCACACCTGAGAAGACAAAGGCCGGATAATGTGCCGCATAATGAGCTGCATATTAATTAGCCCTTTCACACAGGTGTGTCACAGGATCCCAAAGAATGCAAGGACAAAAGAAATGATCTATATAGCCTATACATATTTTACAATTAGAAATTGTAACCAATTACAAATAGGTTACAATTACAACAACAATTACAATTTTAACAATATTTCAAGTGTATTTCTTTGTAAAAACTATACATTTTATCATACGTATTAAAAAAGGTAAGGATTCATTAGTTTGAATATTGGAACAAACACTATAATAACATCTTAGTTGATAATTCAATATACCTACTTTATTTTTGACAAAACATCATACTATAGTATATTTAACTATGAGCAGAAATTGGTGAACAAAAGCGTACCTATTTAATGTGACAGTAGTCTTTTTTTACAATCAATACTTTATAAGCTATCCAAAACTAATCACAAAATCGTGTCTAAACATTCATATTTAGTCTGTAATATATTGTGTATGATATATTAGTATATACATGTGAATTTGCAGCTTGTTGCTTATACAGACATTTTATTTCAACATATTTCAGTCTATTTTTACTCATACAAACTATATTGCTATAGCCTACTAAGATGTGTTTATGTAAACATAACGTTTACTAATGTAGGTGCGAGAGTGAATGAACGGCACAGACACGCGCTGTATAACTGTAAACAAGGCGCGTGCGCCTTTGCCGTTCACTCATCATTTAGCCTACACACATACACGCAATTCATATTTAAACAGTCTTTTTGCGGTTTACGGTCCGACACTTCAATATCACGATTAGAACAAAGCACTAGAATAAATGACTTACTACATCAGCTGGATCCGTTGCTCCTCGAAATGAAACTACCAGCACTTCTGGTACATTTTCCAGGGTTAGATATTCCTCACAGTGAAAGGATACGCTGTGTACACAGCTGTACAAGATAGCCTACTTACTAAACACGATGTGTTTTATAATCCAGCTGGTGGGCGTTGGCATGTTTGAACGGCTTGTCTAAGATCATTTGCGTTTGAATAGCGCGCGCTCTCCGTGGGCGTGGCACATTAACGCGTAATTAGGTATAATGAGCTGGAAAGAAAAATACTGACATCTCTCTCTTTTCATACAGATTACATAAGCTAAGAATATTTGTTTTTTTATATAAATTAACTCATTTAAAAGAAGAGAGTTCAAGCTTCATTATGGAAAAACACTCGTGCCTGTATGACAAGTATTCGCGGAATTAAAAATAATCTTAGGACGCGTTTCAGAATGGACTTCACTGACAGAGAGAAGGCAGAACGCGCATCATGTTTGTTTTTCTTTATTTGGCGAAAAGCACAACACTTTGTTTTTATTGTGAGTATCCACAAAAATAATAGACACTTATCAGGATCTAATGATGTACAACACTTAATATGTAAGATCAAAATCAACAGAGTATTTTGAGTTTCTTTTGCACTGATAAGAAAAAAGCGAGACTATCGCGCCGGCGCGATAGCCGACCTCAGAGGGTTAAATTGACTGTACTTTTAAAGGGTTAGTTCACCCAAAAATGAAAATTCTGTCAGTAATTACTCACCGCTTCTGTGTTATACGTCACACCCATCACACCAGCGTCGGCCAATAGTGAGCCTACGTGTGACTTATAACACAGAAGCGCTGCGCTGTTACACTACGTGAAATCTCGAGGCCCACAGAGAAGGAAATGAATAATTGAATAAAGTCGTCATTTTTGTTGTTTTTTTTGCGCACAAAAAGTATTCTCGTCACTTGATAAACTTTAGATTGAGCCACTGTTGTCACTCGGACTATTTTAATGATGTCTTTGATAACTTTTCTGGGCCGGCCAGTTTCGATCCCTTAGAAGCCTATGGAGGAGTGATCCAGCTCTCAGATTTAATCAAAAATATCTTAATTTGTGTTCCGAAGATAAACAAAAGTCTTACGGGGTTGGAACAACATGAGGGAGAGTAATTACTGACAGAATTTTCATTTTTGGGTGAACTAACCCTTTAACTCCTGGTCTTAATTAATCATATCTGGTCCTTGGGTCTTTAACTGTAAATCCCCTAACAATTAATGGTTCTGGGACGAGCTTGGGCTCGCAGGCTGTGAGGGGGAGGTCTCCATGCCAGAGAATCCAGCTCAAATACTGGGACCTGGGAGGAGGAGGAGGAGACTGGTGAGTCCATCATTTTTTTGGGGGGGGGGCTCCATGTTCTGTTACTCCTGACTGTGTATAAATCAGGTGCATCACTAAGAACTTCAGCAAGGAGTCGTTTTAAAGTGCCCCTATTATGCTATTTTAAAGTTTCCTAATGTTGTTTTGGAGTCTCCTACAACAGGTTTACATGCATCAAAGGTCCAAAAACTGTTTCATTTTCTCATAATATACATTTGCACATCTGATCACCACATTTTTCAATGATTCTCAAACGACTCGTCAGATGAATCAATCTCTCTAAATCCCTCCTTTCCGCACGCTACGCTGCTCTGATTGGCCAGAGAGGTCAGTCTGTTGTGATTGGTTTACCGCGTACAGCGTGTCGAAAACAAAAACGCCCATTCCCATAACAACGTCAGCTCTGCGTGTCCTGAGGCTTCTCAGTGATACACTACTCAGTTTGAGGTAAATTATGAGGTGTTGCAACTGTAATTTCTCACTATCAGCATTAACAAGTGCATGTCCATCAACAAACCGATTATTTTACTTATTTTTAATTTTTATTTTTTACTTATTTAATTTATTGCGGTGAACATGTGGAAACTGTATCAGTAACAGGGCATACATTAGCCGAGCTCTAGCGTGAATGACTGATGTAACATAAACTTTGGTAAAACAAATCTTGCTCCATGCTTAATCTTTCCTCAAAGTAGTGAGAACGACAGACAATCTGCATTAATAGACACAGTTTTAGGTAATAGTGGCCCACAGCTGAATAGCAGAAGTATTTCAGTAAGACAGTAATAATGTGAGTTAACTAGTTAGCAGGAGACCTACACAATATCAAACTCAAAACTAAGTATTTTGAACACCATCTTTCAAGAGCAAGCGGTTTGCGAATCCTGCATTGAACTCCGAGATTTGAGAAGCAGTCGTCAGTAAAATAAAGGGAACACAGCTAAAGTTTAGGATTACACTGCTGTGGTATCGTGGTAAAGATTAATTTTAACCACTGATTCTTCAAATGCTCGTCCTTGGGCAGTGAAAAAAACTGGCTTTACCGTCACATTGTAGAGCACAGCGTCTTCTGGACATGATGCTGTCCAGTCTCCACAGGAATCAGCTGCAGTGTTTGAGGTTCAAGTTTTCCCTGGTGTCTGCGCGCGCAATAAGTGGGCGGGCAATATGCTAATGCCTTGCCTTGACGTCAGAACGAAACGGCTTATGACTCGTTTGAAAAACGATTAATTTCATTGACTCAAGAGTCGACTCTTACTTTTGAAAGACAATAACTTTATATACGGTGCACTTTCAGATTTAAAACTTTGCAGGATGTTTTCATTCACTTAGAGCTGTGTTACACACTACATGAAAGGTCATTTTCAAAAATCCTTAATAGGGGCCCTTTAATCCAAAAATAGCGAATACACAGGAGCAACAATAAATAAATTGAGATGAAATGAGATGAGAGCAACCACTTAAACTCAAA
>CM060610.1:40795777-40830777 GCA_030578255.1 Tiaroga cobitis | reverse complement strand
AGGGTTGAGCAGTGGACAGGCACAGGGTTTTCAGTCGTCAGGAGTGTGTGAGTGTGTGTGTGTGTGTGTCTCATACTTGTTCTCAGGGTTGAGCAGTGGACAGGCGCAGGGTTTGCAGTCGTCAGGAGTGTGTGAGTGCGTGTGAGTGTGTGTGTGTGTGTCTCATACTTGTTCTCAGGGTTGAGCAGTGGACAGGCACAGGGTTTGCAGTCGTCAGGAGTGTGTGAGTGTGTGTGTGTGTGTGTGTGTGTTGTGTGTGTGTGTGTGTGTGTGTCTCATACTTGTTCTCAGGGTTGAGCAGTGGACAGGCACAGGGTTTGCAGTCGTCAGGAAAGCCCCTCACTTCCCCATAAAACCCCGCAGCACATCTCTCACATCGCTCTCCCTCTGTGTTATGCTGACAATCCTAGAAAGAACACAACACTATGAATAACATGTTTTGAACCATTTAGTGTGTTATAATAAACACATACTACAATTCCATAATAGGAAATGCAAGTTATAACAGAATTAAATAGTTTTTCAAAGTTGAATGACCTGTAACTTGACACTCAATAACGCATGCTAATCTCTGTGTGTTTGGGACATTTCTTAGCACATATATATATATATATATATATATGCAATTAACTGAATTCAATTAAAATTGTTACCTGATTGACAGCTCTAAGTATAGCATATAATCACATTGGTGAAACTTGTAAAAAGATGCGTAAAGTTGCATCAAGACCTCAGTTTCATTTAATGACAGAACAAATTAATACTAACACAGCCCATTTATAAGCACATGAAAACATTCACACAAAACGCTCTCTCTCAATCTAATTATTAATACATTAAAATATGACATACAGAATATAAATTTGCCCCAGTACAAAGATATGCATTTCTAAAGTCTCACACCAGGAATGAGAAGAGAAAGCAGAGTGAGAGAAAGAGGAGTGGCAGCTTTCAGAGAGAGAGAGAGAGAGAGAGAGAGTAATCAGACTGCTGAAGCTGCGCTTTACTGGTCCGTGTCGCTCGGAAACTTTCATTAACTTCCTGTGTACCTCAATTACTCAAATTACCCCCCATACACACTCGTTTACCATTTTCAATTTGCGAAAACCCGTAAAATGCAAATGATATTGGTATTAGCATGCATGCGACTGAACGCATAAACGGGCTGGCTGTTTACTGTTTGGAGAACAGTTGGGGAACTGCACTGGATTGAGTGTGAGTGTGTGTGTGTGTGTGAGAGAGAACTGCACTGGACTGAGTGTGTGTGTGTGAGAGAGAGAACTGCACTGGACTGAGTGTGTGTGTGTGTGTGTCTGTGTGTGGGAACTGCACTGGACTGTGTGTGTGTGTGTGTGTGTGTGTGAGAGAACTGCACTGGACTGTGTGTGTGTGTGTGTGTGTGTGTGAGAACTGCACTGGTCTGCGTGTGTGTGTGTGTGTGTGTTAGAGGATGGATACCCGAACCGAGCCCGACGGGACCCGACGGGCCGGGCCGGGTTCGGACACATATTTTGAAATGACGTTCGGGTTCGGGTCGGGCTCGGTCACGTCGGCGCAATTAGGCATTGAACATTTGAAATTTAAAACAGCTTATTATAATGTTTAACTGGATGCAAATGTTTGTTTTTGTGATTAAAATAAATTTAAAATATCACCCTAACATCCAACTTCATGTGTGCGGAAATTTGTTTATGTTGCTGTGACAACGCGCAACACGTGCGTGCATAATATTGCATATTTGGCTACATGTGGCTGGCAGCGCAACAATGGAAGAGGTTAAAAAGAAGTTGGCCTCAGTAGATTTTAAAACCAGCCTAAACATTGAAGGATGGATTATGTGAATAGATCCCATGTTACAGTTTTATTAGCCACACAGTTTTCGAGAAAAATGGTAAGAGTGATTTCCATTTCAATAAGCTGCATTTGTGTTACGTTAATGTTTTGTTCTGTTAGCTTTGGCAATTTTTGGTAGCTTTGTTCATTTAATTTCAATTGACTATTTGTTTGGGCCTCTTGTGCGCGCCTGTGTTAACATGCGCTTTGTTGCCCGTGTGCGGCGCACGCTCATGCGTTGCGCACATCTGTAAACATTTCCGAATGCCTTCCAGTTGCTAAATAAAAGCGGGCTTTCTACACAAACAAACGTACGTGTCATTAGTATGAGAAAAAAATGTCGAACTCGGGTCGGGTTCGGTTACTGCCCTGTCGGACGGGGCCGGGCTCGGACAGAAAAATGCGGCCCGATCCGCACTCTAGTGTGTGTGTGTGTGTGATTGTGTGAGAACTGCACTGGACTGAGTGTGTGCTTTTGTTTTTGTGATATATGAGGACACAAATGTGTATAATGACATGCATATTACACTGGTATTACAACTTACACGTGATATATGAGGACATTGCATGAGTCCTCATATTTCAAATAGCTTAAAAAACATAAATAACAATGTGTTTTTTTTAATGTAAAAATGCAGCATGTCTCCTGTGATGGGTAGGTTTAGGGATAGGGGCAGTGTAGGGGGATAGAATATACAGTTTGTCCAGTATAAAAGTCATTACGCCTATGGAATGTCCTCATATATCACAAAAACACAGCTGTGTGTGTTTGTGTGTGTGTGTGTGTGTGTGCGTGTGTGTGTGTGTGTGTAGGATACACAGGGAGATGTGATGCGACTAGTGCAGCAGCTGTTTCAGTCTGTTGCCACTGGCTAGCCTTTATGGTGAATAAGGAAGCAACCTATAAGTCCCCCCCTGCCAGTATATAGCCTCTTCATTTCCAAGACTCCCACCAGGCCTCCTCGTGGCCACACACGGTAACTGGGTGCTTCGCGGCTCCAGGCTAACTATGGTGGGGGATCTCGGAGTTGCAGTGGCCCCCAGAGGTCGTTCGTGGCCAGCCACTGCCCTGCTGCCTTGCAGGTTAGTCTATTGAGATCAAGGCTATGGGAGCATACCCTGAGATAAAGCATGTGTCGGAGGCACACATTAGGCTGTCTCCTGTCAGTCTGAAGTTCCAGCAGCCTCCTGCAACTATATTTTGGAACTGGTCGTCTTGGGTCTCTCATGCCACCGGGATATTCCAAACAATGGTGAGAATAGTGTTACTGGGGCCTGTGCACCCCCTTTGGCACTTTAAATACTTTCCCTTTGCGCAGGTTTCCACCTCTGACCACGGTGTACAATACTCTGATCTAATATTTGGTTGAAGTCTGGCGGCGATGGGGTACCTGGTGACGGGAGCAGGGAAGAATGGCCTGGAAGCTTCTAGCTAGAACCCTACACGGCAGCGGTATGGGGTATATGGTCGCTAGCAGCTTGGATTGAGTGGATTCTGCTTTCGGCAGCCCCCCATTCGACTGAGCAACCCTATTTAGGGGCCACACTGCTCACACTATTTGGGAAGGGCCTAGAAAAGGTGGCCTAAAAATTGTCCTCTCTACAATCTCCTGGGTAGGTTACCGCGCCTACTGGGAATTCCAATTTGCGGTCGAAATAAGAAAATAATTCCTTTTAAACTGGCAACATGGAAAGTCAGGACTCTCCTGGATAATGAGGGTAACAGACCTCATATGAGGACTGCACTGAACTCTGAGGAACTGAAGCGCTATAAAGTGGATATCGCTCCCCTTAGTGAGACAAGGCTGTTGGGTGAAGGCTCGTTGAAAGAAGAGAGAGGAGGATATACCTTCTTCTGGAGAGGCTATCCCCCTGGTAATAAGCATCAGCATGGTGTGGGAATGGCAATCAAGAACAGACTCCTGCCCTGTCTCACTGAAACACCCATTGGAGTAAGTGAAAGGTTGATGACCCTCCGTATCCCCCTAGCAAAAGCACGCTATGCTACTCTACTAAGTGCATACGCGCCCAAATTACCATCAGACGACAGTGTGAAGGATGGATTCTATCAGTTACTAGATGACACCCTTCAGCATATCCCTAGGAATGATAAGATATTCCTTTTGGGTGATTTTAATGCTAGGGTGGGAAGAAAAAACGATTTATGGCGTGGAGAAATGGGTGGACATGGTGTTGGGCAGGTGAATTCAAATGGTCTGAGGCTGCTAACACTCTGCGCAGAGCATGACCTCACTATTACAAACACATTGTTTCAGCAGAAAACCAAATATAAAACATCTTGGATGCATCCACGATCTAAACACTGGCATCTGATTGAATACGTCATTGCAAGACGTGCTGACATTAGTGATGTTCTGTTGACCCGGGCCATGAGAGGTGCGGAGTGCTGGACAGATCATCACTTGATTGTTACCAAGATCCATTTCAAAGTGCGCCCCCCCACAGCGTCTCAGGAAATCCACCAAAAAGCAACTGAATTGTGCTATGCTAAAGTCGGCTTCCCCAAGGAATATGTTCCGCCGTTCAATAGGTATGAGGTCATCAGAGTTTGAGTCCATTCTGTGTTCTGATTACACCTTAGACCAGAAATGGGCATCCATTGCCTCAATGTTACATGAAACTGCAGTTGATTCTATGGGCTATAAAACCAGAAAACATCAGGACTGGTTTGATGAGAACTCTGATGCCATCATGTCCATCCTGGAAACTAAGCGCAGAGCATACAGGGCTATCATCACCTGCCCTGCATCCACCATCCTTCGGCAGCAGTGGCAAGCAGTACGCAAGGAGGTACAGACAACTTTACGTACTCTACAGAATTCATGGTGGTTAAATAAGGCTCAAGAAATTCAATTATATGCTGATAGAAACAACATGTATAACTTCTATAACTCCTTAAAAGTCATTTATGGACCTAGGAATTGTTCTATTACACCTTTAAAAGCAGCAGATGGATTAACAATTTTAAAAGACAGGAAATAGATCTTGGCAAGGTGGGCTGAATATTTTTAAGTTCTCCTTAACCATCAGTCACCAATTGATTATTCTATCTTGGAGGAGCTACCAAATCGACCACCTTTCCTAGTCTTTGATCATCTTCCAACATTTGCAGAGGTGCTAGCAGCGATCAACTCCCTCAAAGATAATAAGTCCCCTGGCAATGACGGCATCCCAGCGGAGCTCCTTAAACAGGGTGGCTACCTGTGTACCAGGATGATTCATCAATACATCCTGCAGGTCTGGGATAAGGAGTGTGTCCCTCAACAATGGAGAGATGCAAACATTGTTACTTTATATAAAAACAAAGGTGAAAAATCGATTTGTAGCAACAGTCGAGGTATATCGCTGCTAGCAGTCGCAGGTAAGGTCCTGACAAAAATCATGCTACGTAGGCTGGTGGAAAACCTAACCGAACATTTGTTGCCAGAGTCACAGTGTGGCTTCAGAAAGAATCGGAGTACTGTGGATATGATTTTCACAGTGAGACAGCTCCAAGAAAAATGTCATGAACAACATCAGGATCTTTTCATGGCATCCGTCGATCTTTCCAAAGCATTCGACACTGTGAATCGACAGCTGCTCTGGGACATCTTAACAAAATTTGGCTGTCCAAATAAGTTTTGTAACATCCTGTCACAGTTCCATGAAGGGATGGTAGCTCGTGTGACCACAGGTGGTCAGGAGGCTTTTGGAGTACGCACTGGGGTAAGACAAGGATGTGTGCTGGCACCGGTACTTTTTAATATCTACCTCCTTTGTGTCACAAAAGCTTTTGTGTGATAAGCTTGAAAGCAGCATTGGGATGACTGTCGACTTCAGGTTAGATGGAAATCTCTTTAATATTCTAAGGTTCCAGGCCGCCACTAAGATCTCAGTAATGCGGGTCCTTGAGTTGCAGTATGCTGATGACTGCGTGTTCGTGGCACATACCCCAGAAGAACTGCAAACTATCCTTGATGCTGCTGTGAAGAACTATAGCAGGTTGGGCCTGTCAGTTAATACCACCAAAACTGAAGTGATATGCCAATGGAGGACCAGTCCTCCACCTACCATGCCTGTTTTTGCGATAGAACAACAAGCAGTATCAATAGTGCCATCATTTAAGTATCTAGGCAGCATTGTATCAGAGGACTGCAATCTCGATTACGAAATAAAAAATCGGATAAGGCAAGCTTCTGCAGCCTTTGGCAAACTTCGACGTACGGTCTTTCAAAATAAGCACCTTCAATTGGGCACTAAAGTTACAATCTATAAAGCTGTGTGCATCACCAATCTTCTGTACAGCTGTGAAGCCTGGATCATATACAGCCATCACCTAAGGTTGCTGGAGCGTTTCCATATAAGGTGCTTGCAGTGAATCTTGGGGATCACATGCTATGACCATGTACCACATTCTGAAGTGCTTGCTAGAACAAACTGCAAGAGTATGGAGGCAACAGTCACTGAACTTCAACTACGTTGGCTTGGGCATGTTATTAGGATGCCTCAAGATCGTCTTCCACGGCGAATCCTTTATGGTCAGCTGCATCAGGGCCGCCGCTCTGCAGGGGGTCAGAAAAAGCGGTACAAAGACCAACTAAACACATCATTAAGAAAGTGTCAAATTAATCCATCATGCCTTGAAGAATTCGCAGCAAACCGAACCACCTGGAAGCAGCTTTGCTACACAGGAATTGTGCAGCTGGAATCTGAGAGGAATATAAGGAAACAACAAAAAAGATTTCGGAGACATGCAACCATGCCTGCCTCTACAAACTCAGTCTTTACATGTCCAATATGTAATAAAATTTGTGTATCAAGGATTGGACTCTACAGTCATAAAAGAGTACACTGTAAATGAAGTGGAATGTCATCATCGGATACGATGGACTACCAAGAGAGAGAGTGTGTGTGTGAACTGCACTGCACTGCACTGCACTGACCTGATTCTTCTGATGTGCTTTACTTGAACCCCATTTACACTAACATGCTGCTGGATCCAGTCTGCCACTTTCTATATTTCCACAGTAACAAAGTACATTTTTCAATGTAAAATCAGTCCAATGGTGTCAGTCAGAGGCGGGTGACGTCATGAACCAGGAAACTATGAAAGCCTGCCCAAACAAAGCAGCGTTAGCTTCTGTGTCTTCACAAGCGCTCTATGTGAAACTGTCCCTGTTTATTTGATGTTGTCTGTTCTCTCTCTCTCTCTCTCTCTCTCTCTCTCTCTCTCTATATATATATATATATATATATATATATATATATATATATTCACGTAGACTATGGCGAGCAAGCAGCAGTTTAAAGTGTGTGTGCACCCCTGCCCACGTTATTTAACCTGTGGGGACACGCTTTATGTGTTGTTTGTTTGGGAGAGGAGCATGCACGGTCAGCGCTCGAGGGCTCTGCCGTATCTCTGCCCTCACCTGACAGATATAGTGCCTTGCATCAGGGTTCGGAAGCACATGCTGCGGTTTCTTCCGCCCAGATACAGGCACCAACACTACAGCTATCCAGTTCCGAGGAACTGGATGTTGTTAGTGTTGATTCACGTGATACAGAGGATTCGCCACCTCAGTCTCAGGCTTTTGAGGAGCTTATTGAGGTTGTAACGAGAGCGGTCAAAAGATTACAAATCGATTGGCCAGCAGATAAGCAGGACGTTCGTTCAAAAAGCAAACTCGACGAATGCTTCCTGCCCTCTTGTTCACAACCTCAACGCCGGGGTCTTCCGTTTTTTCCCGATCTCCACACCAAGGTGTCGAGATCGTGGGAGAAACCTGTGTCATGCAGAGTATATAGTGCACAAACATCACACTATTCTGCTATTTCACAATCACCGGATATGGGGAGATGCCAAAGGTGGAAGAGACGCTCGCGAGCTATCTCTCCCCTGAGTCTGCATCTTCCCTTAAGGCCCCGGTATTACCCACCAAGTCATTTAGAACAACATCATCTTTGGTGGGTAAGGCTTATTCAGCGGCTGGTCAGGCTGCAGGGGACACTGAGAGCATCAAAGTGGCCGGAAGTCATTCATTTTCAATGAGAGCCGGCTGCGAGCTCCGGCAAAGGCGGCGCGGTGCGTCTTGGACGGTGAGAGCGGCGAGGAGAGTTGAAAGCAGGTCAACTTTATGGTAATAAGCAATGACGCGGTTTGGCGGCAACCAATTGGAATGTAGAAGTGCTCCGTTTGTGAGAATTCCAGAGAACGCAGTCCTGTAAACTTTGGTTCCGACCACATTAGTTCCCAAGCAAAATAGTCAAGTCAAGTCAAGTCATATTCATTTATATAACGCTTTTAACAATGGATTGTTCCAAAGCAGCTTTACAGAGATAAACATATAATTTATATTAACAGAGATTATTTTGGCTTTATAGCGGTTCTTGAATAATGTTATTTCTAGCTGAAGTTAGTTTTGATTGATTTACCTCCATTGAAATGATCATTTGTCATTAGATTAGGGGCCACTAAGACGACGCCGTTCTCTCTAAACAGACTTTAAACGCGAACCTGTGATTAACGCTGACGGCGTTCACATGCGCATTAAGAATTGATTCTATAGTTACGTACTTTTGAAAATATGTGCGCAGGTTTGTAATTCCATACAACCCATACCTAAACAAACTACTTGTCTTGCCTATAAATTTTGATACAGAATTTGTTTTATTTTATCACTTCGGGGTAAGCAAGCCGGATTTTCAACAACGCTTTATCTGTAGAGTGGGGAAGGGATCCTCCATAGGGAGAGGATAGTGGACACTTCAGCACTGCATTGTCATCGGGTCCAGGCAAAGCTCCTTCGTCAGATCTGGATACGGCCTGGATCCGGCAGGCTGCGGGAAAACCTCGCGATAAACAAAGACACTAATATTAGCGTAGATGCCATTCTTCTTATGATGTAGCGAGTACATCAAGATTTAAGGGAAGTGTTCCCAGTTCCGGCTGACCTAATCTATGCAGCCTAACATTGAATTATAGAAGTCTATAATGTATTATGTGTATGCTAGGCCAAAGAGATGTGTTTTTAGTCTAGCTTTGAACTGACAGAGTGTGTCTGCTTCCCGGACAATGGTAGGAAGACTGTTCCAAAGTTTTGGTGCTAGATAGGAAAAGGATCTACCGCCAGCAGTCGATTTAGATATTCTAGGTATTATCAACTGGCCGGAATTTTAAGACCGCAATAGACGTGAAGGACTATAATGCGTTAAGAGCTCGCTCAAGTACTGCGGAGCTAAACCATTTAGTGCTTTGTAAGTAATCAACAAATTTTAAAATGTATACGATGTTTAATAGCCAGCCAATGCAGTGTTGACAGAACCGGGCTAATATAGTCATACTTCCTGGTTCTGGTAAGAACTCGAGCTGCTGCGTTTTGAACTAGCTGTAGTTTATTTATTAAGCGTGCAGGGCAACCACCCAGTAGAGCATTATAATAATCTAGCCTTGAGGTCATGAAAGTAGAGGAAATAGAGGAGTTGATCATTAGAATTTGATAAGAAGGCGCGCAACACTATTTATAGGCAAGATTTTCGTGCTAGAACACTTTTTCAGCAGGAATACAAATTATAATAGCACTTAACCATGAACACAAAAGCCACACCATACACATGGCTTTTAACCCCCTGGGGTCTGAGGTGGTTTTGGAGTCCTTGAGATGTTCTGACATGCTCTGACATTTGTGTTTTTTCAGTTGCTTATAAACATATTAATGGCACAGGTGAAATTACACTATATTTAGCACAAACATGGCTATGATAATATGTGATATAATATGTTTGTACATGTTTGTATATTTGAGAGAATATTGTTTATGCGTGGTTATTGAAAAAACTAAAAATTAAAGTTTCTGAAATAAGGCTACAAAACACATAATAAATGTGTCCACAAGACGTTTGACTAATGGATGTTGTTGCCTAGTGTTTTTTCTTCAAAATGATCTGAAAAACATCCTGCCTAATCATTCACATAAAACTGTGAATTGGGTTTTATTGTGAAAAACTTTTTTTTGTTTGCCAAGGCAATATGCGAATGGGCTTGAACAGTCCAAGCCCCATCATGAATAATTAGGTGATTCTCACCTGACCCGCATAATAATGAGCCTTTCATTCAGGTGTCACACAAGGAAAAATTGAAAGGACAACATACATACATACATACATACATACACACACACATATATATATATATATATATATATATATATATATATATATATATATATATATATATATATATATATATATATATATGAAGAGTTCAGATGCAAAAGCCTCTAAGTGCCATTTGAAATTTTCTTCTAGAATAATAATTTTTATCAAGCTTGTATATTTAAGTTCAGTAATTTCACTTAAATGGCAATGAAGATTACCTAATAATTGTCATTTAAGTGAAATTACTGAGCTTAAAATGTACAAGCTTGATAAAAATTATCATTCTAGAAGAACATTTCAAATGGCACTTAGAGGCTTTTGCATCTGAACTCTTCATATAATCAAAATATAAATGAAAGTCAAAAACCCATTTTTAGTCATACCTGGAAATAAATCCTGGTCAAATAGGTTATATGGGTCATTGTATAGAATAGGTTCAAAGTTAGAGTTGGAAACATCTTGAAAATAATTTTTTTTCCATATAAAGTAGGCTATTATAAGCTTGCATTGGATAACAGTTGATTAATTTATTTTTTACAAAACATAGGCTACTATATATTTAACATATGAGCAGAAACTGTCTAACTAAAGCTTATTTGATGTCTATTTTATAGTAAAAACTTTCTAATCTATTTCGTCTCTAACAGTAGGCTATGCATCTGTGCGTTCGTTCGTTCATACACCCAGACACCCGATTCATATTTAAACAGTCTTTTTGGTTTTACAGATACTATTCTATATTGCGATTAGAACAAATCTCAGTAGTCTTACTAATGTAGGAGCGAGAGTGAATGAACGCACAGCGCGCGCGCGTCTGTGAATTCGTCCATTCATTCGCACACAGACACGCATTTAAAATTTAAACAGTCTTTGTGCAGTTTACAGACACTATTCAATAACACGATTAGAACAAAGCACTTAAGAATAAATTTACATTTACATTTAGTCATTTAGCAGACGCTTTTATCCAAAGCGACTTACAATTGAGGACTAAACCAAGCGAGTCATCGTGAAGAGGCAAAAACAACGCAAGAAGTGTTCAAAATACAAAGTTCAGACATTGCTCGGAGTAGCATAAGCCAGGCAAGCGAGGATTTAAAGGAAAGGATTTTTTATTTTTTTTTTTATTTTTTTTTTATGTTAAGTGCTCCCGGAAGAGATGAGTTTTCAGTTGCCTTTTGAATGCTGTCAGGGATTCTGCATTCCGGATGACGGTGGGGAGATCATTCCACCAGCATGAAACCGTGAATGAGAATGTCCTGGAGAGTGATTTTGTGCCCCGCTGTGATGGTACCACGAGCCGTCGCTCATTGACCGATCGTAGGCTTCTGGTAGGGATGTAGACTTGTAGTAGTGAGTGGAAGTAGGAGGGGGCTGAACCTGTGGTCAATCTGTAAGCAAGCGTCAAAGCCTTGAACTTGATGCGAGCAGAGAGTGGTAGCCAGTGCAGAGAGATGAACAGAGGAGTGACGTGGGCCCTTTTGGGCTCGTTGAAGACGAGACGAGCTGCAGCATTCTGGATCATTTGTAGAGGTTTAGTTGCACATGATGGAAGTCCAGCCAGAAGAGCATTGCAGTAATCAAGCCTAGAAATGACCAGGGCCTGGACGAGAAGTTGTGTTGCATGCTCAGTTAGGAAAGGTCTGATCTTCCTGATGTTGTGCATAGCAAACCTGCATGATCGAGTTGTCTTTGTAATGTGGTCAGTGAAGGTCAGCTGATCATCAAAGATTACTCCAAGATTTCTGACCGACCTTGATGGGGTGATTGAGGATGAATCTAGCTGGATAGTGAGGTCGTGCTGTAGAGACTGATTGGCAGGGAGGACGAGAAGCTCAGTCTTTGCCAGGTTGAGCTGCAGGTGATGTTCCTTCATCCACGCCGAGATGTCCGCCAGACAGCTTGAGATCCGTACAGCTACTGTGGGATCATCTGGTTGAAATGAGAGGTAGAGTTGGGTGTCATCAGCATAGCAATGGTAAGAGAAACCATGTGCCTGTATGATGGGTCCCAGTGATGTGGTGTAGATGGAGAAGAGGAGCGGTCCAAGAACTGAACCCTGGGGAACCCCTGTGGTCAGCTGATGTGCTTTGGATACCTCACCTCTCCATGCGACCTTGAAGGACCTACCTGTGAGATAGGACTCAAACCAGTTGAGGGAGGTTCCAGTGATGCCCAGTGATGAGAGGGCGGACAAGAGGATCTGATGATTCACTGTGTCGAAAGCAGCAGACAGGTTCAGTAGAATGAGAACTGATGATTTGGAAGCAGCTTTTGCGATCCGCAGGGCTTCCGTGACTGACAGCAATGCAGTCTCAGTTGAATGTCCTTTCTTGAAGCCAGATTGGTTGACATCCAGCTGGTTGTTCAGAGACAGGAAAGATGATACTTGGTTAAAAGCAACACGTTCAAGTGTTTTCGCAATGAATGGTAGGAGAGAGACAGGTCTGTAGTTCTCTAGAAGTGATGTGTTTAATGTTGGTTTTTTAAGCAGAGGAGTTACCCGAGCCTGCTTAAATGCTGTAGGGAAAATGCCAGTGTGGAGGGATGAGTTGATGATGTGTGTGAGAGCTGGAAGAAGTGTGGGAGAGATGGCTTGTAGAAGGTGTGATGGGATGGGGTCTAGAGGGCAGGTGGTAGGATGACTGGAGAGGAGAAGTTTAGATACTTCTTCCTTGGTTAGTGGGGTGAAGGAGGAGAGAAGGTTGTTGGCTGTGGGAGAGGTTAGTTTGGGTTCCTGTGTGTGTGAAGCTGAGAACTGACTGCTGATAGTTGTAGTTTTGTTAGTGAAGAAGTTAGCAAAATCATCAGCAGTTAGCGAGGAGGTGGGTGGTGGTGGAGGTGGACAGAGGAGAGAGTTGAATGTCTTGAACAGTGAACGTGTGTTAGTGGCGCTGTTGATCTTGTTGTGGAAATATGAAGATTTTGCGGTGTGAACATCAACAGAGAAGGCAGAGAGCAGAGATTGATACCTACTGAGGTCAGATGTGTCTTTTGATTTGCGCCATTTCCTCTCCGCTGCCCTGAGCTTGGTCCGGTGTTCACGAAGAACCTCAGATAACCAGGGGTTAGAGGGAGTAGTGCGTGCTGGCCTGGAGGAGAGAGGGCAGATGTTGTCTAGAGAGGAGGTTAGGATGGAGCATAAAGTATCCGTTGCAGTATTCACATCCAGAGATGAAAAATGTGAGGGTGAGGGAAGAGAAGATGACACAGCAGAGGAAAGATGGGACGGAGAAAGTGAGCGCAGGTTTCGTCTGAAAGTAAATGGTGGGGAGGTTGGTGGAGCATGGGTAGTGAGTTGTAGATTGAAAGTAATGAGGAAATGATCTGAAACTTGGAGAGGTTTCACCAAAATGTTATCTGTGATACAGTTGCGTGTGTAAACCAGGTCCAGTTGGTTGCCTGACTTGTGAGTACCGGTGGTGATGAGGCGTTTGAGATCAAAAGAGGCTAGGAGAGAGATGAAGTCTGTTGCATACGGTTTCGCTAGGTGGATGTTGAAATCGCCAAAGACTACAAGTGGGATGCCATCCTCAGGGAAAGAGGACAGCAACACATCCAGCTCCTCTACAAAGCTTCCCAGTTGACCTGGGGGGCGATAAATAACTACAATATGGATCTTCACGGGAGTTGTAAGTGTAATAGCATGATATTCAAATGAGTTGTTATTGCATAGAGAAGAGAGAGTTGAAAATTTCCAAGTGTTAGAAATGAGAAGACCAGTGCCCCCACCTCTGCCCGACTGGCGAGGGGTGTGGGAGAAAGAGAAGTTGTTAGAGAGAGCAGCAGGGGTTGCTGAGTCTTCTGGGCGGATCCAGGTCTCAGTCAAGCCCAAGATATTAAGAGTAGAATGAGATGCAAAGGCTGGAATGAAGTCAGCTTTATTGACTGCTGATTGACAATTCCATAGACCCATAGAAAGAGTGAGAGGTGAGTGTGAGGATGAGAGAATAGGGCGCAGATTAGCAGTATTGCGCTGCCTTCTGTGCGTGGTGAGAGAGCGTTGTCGAGAGACAACAGGAATGTGTTGAAAGCACATAATGATAATAGGAAATAAGATAAAGGTAGGAAGAGAAAGGGTTAAGAAGATACTTTAAGTGCCTTGCAGGTGTCCTTGCTCGGTGGAGTCGCGCAGGTAGAGTCGCAGGTCTTTACCCGAGTCGGTCTTAACACGAGGAGGCTGAACACGAGCGCTGACTGCTTCCGCTGACGCTTCCGCGACAGCGCGCACACTACATAGATATAATGCTATCAATCGTCTGAGTGAGGACAGCTGTGGTAGCCCTTGCAATTAGCACAGCGAAAGCAAATATCCCGAGAATGGCCCAAATCGAAACTAGCTGTTATGAACAGCAATACTTAAGTGCTACAATAACAACCAGACTACAACCCTTAAGACGGCAGATATTCAAAATAGGAACGTGTCTAATTAAATTAAAGATATTTAGTGAAAATAAAAATTACAAATAAGCAAAGAATCGAAAATAGCCCTACTTACTTAATTAAAGATATTTAGTGAAAATAAAAATTACAAATAAGCAAAGAATCGAAAATAGCCCTACTTACTTGACAAATGGTAAACAGAGCAACAGGAGAACTGGATATTAAGAAAAAACAACTTACGCGCTTAAGTGCTACAATAACAACCAGACTTAATGGTTGTTATTGTAACAACCAGACTTAATACTTAAGTGCTACAATAACAACCAGACTACAACCCTTAAGACGGCAGATATTCAAAATAGGAACGTGTCTAATTAAATTAAAGATATTTAGTGAAAATAAAAATTACAAATAAGCAAAGAATCGAAAATAGCCCTACTTACTTAATTAAAGATATTTAGTGAAAATAAAAATTACAAATAAGCAAAGAATCGAAAATAGCCCTACTTACTTAATTAAAGATATTTAGTGAAAATAAAAATTACAAATAAGCAAAGAATCGAAAATAGCCCTACTTACTTGACAAATGGTAAACAGAGCAACAGGAGAACTGGATATTAAGAAAAAACAACTTACGCGCTCTAGCCGTTCTCGCAGAGTGACTGCTTGTCCAGTCACTCTGCGATCAATAAATGACAATAAATGACTTACTACATCAGCTGAATCCGTGCTCCTCGAATGAAACAGGTAACTGAGTTAACTTTTCCAGGAATTATTCCTCAGTGCGCAGCAAGACGAGATAAAGGTTAGCGCGTTCTGATGTGGGCGTTTTCATGGCTTGCCTCAACATTAACGTTTGAATAGCGCGCGCTCTCAGTGGGCGTGGTCACATTAACACGTCATACGCTATAATTAGGTGAAAGGAAAAAGACCGACATCTCTCTCTTTTCATACAGATTACATCAACTGAGAATAGTTGCTTTTTTATATAAGTTACTTCATTTAAAAGAAGAGAATTTCAGCTTCATAAAGAGAAATCTTTCGTGTCTCTGTGACAAGTATTTATTGAGTTACAGTTCATTTTTCGGACGCGTTTCAGAAAGATTTTTGCGGAGACAGTGTGAGCTGAAAGCGCACCCTGTTTATTTTATTTATTTTACAAAAACACAAGGTTTTGATGTTAATAAGAGTGTACACAAAAAAAAGAAGACATTTAACAGTATTGAATGATGTGTAACACTTATATGTAAGATCAAAATCAACAAAGTATTTTGAGTTTGTTTTGCACTGATAAGAAAAAAAGTGAGCAGATCACGCCGGCGTGATTGCCGACCCCAGAGGGTTAATTTGTTTATTTCATTAGCAAACATGTCACTATAATTGTTAAGTTCTTTCCATCGATCAATTTTCTGCAAAAATAACGATTGACATGCTTGTTTGGTTTGCGGCCCCTTTAAATACAGTTTTAAAAAAGACCACGCATTCGATATATGCCAGAGCATCAGAGAGTCCACGAATCTTTCCACGGCGTCGCTGGCAGGGCGGCGAGAGCGAATTTTGCCGCTCTCGCCGGCGGCGGTGTGAACGTACGGTCACCCAAACAAGCGGCTGCCTTCCAGAAACTTCTCCCTCGCCGGATTCATGTCTCCGGGGCTGCTGAGCGGGAGCAGCCCCAAACATCTAAAGCCAGTTCCTCACACCGTGCCACATAAAAAGTGAGCGTAGCTTCCCATGCTCCCCCACAAAAAGACTGGGGACACGGGAAGCGCGGTCAATCGCAGCCTTCAAGGGGTAAGACGGATCTGAGGACCGTCATTATTTCCAAGAAGGCTGCAAAGAAAAGGTCCTGACGTCCGAGGGCGCAGGCTGAGGTTACGAGCTAAACGCCAAGAAGAGTGTGCTTTCTCCATTACATAGGACCAGTTTTCTAGGTGTGGTGTGGGATTCTATGTTGATGCGGGCATGCCTATCTCCGGCACGCATAGAGTCCATCCTGTCAGCTGTGAAAAGAATAAGGCTAGCCCAGTCACTCAATGTGAAACAGTTTCAGAGACTGTTGGGTTTGATGGCAGCAGCGTCCAACGTGATACCTTTTGACGTGCTGTACATGAGACCCTTGCAGTGGTGGCTCAGGACCAAAGGATTTTCACCGAGGGGCAACCCCTTTCGCATGATCAGGGTTACGCGGCGATGCCTACGTGCCCTGGTCATGTGGAAGAAACCTTGGTTCCTGTCCCAGGGCCCCGTGTTGGGTGCTTCTTGTAGAAGAATGCTAGAATGCTAACGACAGATGCCTCCCTCACAGGCTGGGGAGCGATCCTGGAAGGACCCTCAGCTCAGGGTCTATGGGGCATCATCTCTCCTGGCATATCTATTGCCTAGAGATGTTGGCTGTATTTCTTGCTCTCAAGAATTTCCTCCCAGACCTCAGGGTCCACTATGTGTTGGTCCACACGGACAATACGTCGGTGGTCACCTATATAAATCATCGGGGGGGGGGGGGGGGGGGGGGGGGGGGTTGCGGTCGTGCTCGCTATGCAAGCTGGCACACCAAATCCTCCTGTGGTCTCAGGGGAAGTTGCTCTCGCTCAGAGCAGCTTATATCCCTGGGGCACAGAACATAGGAGCAGACATCCTGTCGAGGCAGGGGCCGAGGCCCGGGGAATGGAGGCTTCACCCGAGGTGGAGGAGCAGATATGGAGGGAGTTCGGGCAGGCTCAAGTGGATTTGTTTGCGTCTCGAGAGACGTCTCACTGTCCATTCTGGTTCTCCCTCACGCATCCAGCTCCTCTCGGACTGGATGCGATGGTGAAGATGTGCCCGAGGCTACGTTTGTATGCTTTTCAGCCGATCGCTCTGCTCCCGGGAGTTCTGGAGAGAGTTCGCAGGGACCATCTGTGCCTACTTCTTATAGCCCCGCGGTGGCCGGGCAGAGTATGGTTCCCAGATCTAGTGTCTCTCCTCAATGGGCCTCCTATGGAGCTCCCCGTCAGGAGGGACCTTCTGTCCCAAGCAGAGGGCTATCTATTTCACCCTCGTCCTCGCAAGGCAAGGCAAGGCAAGGCAAGTTTATTTATATAGCACATTTCATACACAATGGTAATTCAAAGTGCTTTACATAGGAGAAAATAAAATAATCAAAACAAATAAGAATAATTAAAACAGTTTAGAATAAAAAAATTTAATAAAGTACAGTAAAAACAGTCCTTTCCCAGGCTCCCTTTGAGCCTTTGGAGGAGGTACCAGCTAGGTTTCTCACTTTGAAAACTTTGTTCCTCCTCGCTATTTCTTCTCTAAAAAGAATAGGAGATCTTCAGGCTTTGTCGGTTGCACCCTCACGCTTGGAATTTGCACCTGGCATGGTTTACATTTACATTTATTCATTTAGCTGACGCTTTTATCCAAAGCAACTTACAATTGCTATATATGTCAGAGGTTGCACGCCTCTGGAGCAACTAGGGGTTAAGTGTCTTGCTCAGGGACACATTGGTGTCTCACAGTGGATTCGAACCTGGGTCTCTCACACCAAAGGCATGTGTCTTATCCACTGCGCCATCGGGCAGTGCCCCTGAAGAGGGGACGAGACGCTGCATCACCTGCCATATCTCCTACGTGCCTGTAAGTGACTTGTTCAGACCTTACGAAGCTAACGCTACTTTGTTTGGGCAAGCTTTTATAGTTTCCTGGTTCATGACGTCACCCGCCTCTGACGTTCCGTCACACCATTGGACTGATTTTACATGTGCTTCAATACATCATCAAGCAAAGCGTTCCCTTAGTGTCAATCGACGCAGCGTCTCATTCCCTCTTCATTTTTGGTATACACTCACCTAAAGGATTATTAGGAACACCTGTTCAATTTCTCATTAATGCAATTATCTAATCAACCAATCACATGGCAGTTGCTTCAATGCATTAAGGGGTGTGGTCCTGGTGAAGACAATCTCCTGAACTCCAAACTGAATGTCAGAATGGGAAAGAAAGGTGATTTAAGCAATTTTGAGCGTGGCATGGTTGTTGGTGCTAGACAGGCCGGTCTGAGTATTTCACAATCTGCTCAGTTTTCACGCACAACCATTTCTAGGGTTTACAAAGAATGGTGTGAAAAGGGAAAAACATCCAGTATGCGGCAGTCCTGTGGGCGAAAATGCCTTGTTGATGCTCGAGGTCAGAGGAGAATGGGCCGACTGATTCAAGGTGATAGAAGAGCAACTTTGACTGAAATAACCACTCATTACAACCGAGGTATGCAGCAAAGCATTTGTGGAGCCACAACACGCACAACCTTGAGGCGGATGGGCTACAACAGCAGAAGACCCCACCGGGTACCACTCATCTCCACTACAAATAGGAAAAAGAGCCTACAATTTGCTAGAGCACACCAAAATTGGACAGTGGAAGACTGGAAAAATGTTGCCTGGTCTGATGAGTCTCGATTTCTGTTGAGACATTCAGATGGTAGAGTCAGAATTTGGCGTAAACAGAATGAGAACTTGGATCCATCATGCTTGTTACCACTGTGCAGGCTGGTGGTGGTGGTGTTATGGTGTGGGGGATGTTTTCTTGGCACACTTTAGGCCCCTTAGTGCCAATTGGGCATCGTTTAAATGCCACGGCCTACCTGAGCATTGTTTCTGACCATGTCCATCCCTTTATGGCCACCATGTACCCATCCTCTGATGGCTACTTCCAGCAGGATAATGCACCATGTCACAAAGCTCGAATCATTTCAAATTGGTTTCTTGAACATGACAATGAGTTCACTGTACTAAAATGGCCCCCACAGTCACCAGATCTCAACCTAAAAGAGCATCTTTGGGATGTGGTAGAACGGGAGCTTCATGCCCTGGATGTGCATCCCACAAATCTCCATCAACTGCCAGATGCTATCCTATCAATATGGGCCAACATTTCTAAAGAATGCTTTCAGCACCTTGTTGAATCAATGCCACGTAGAATTAAGGCAGTTCTGAAGGCGAAAGGGGGTCAAACACAGTATTAGTATGGTGTTCCTAATAATCCTTTAGGTAAGTGTATATATATGGTATATTATTTCACTTGTTTGCACACTGGAATTATCAGTAACTTAAATGAATATTTTAGTATATTAATGTTCAATGTTTTGTCAGTGTATAATAAGTGTTTGTAATAAAATAAAAAGTTTGCAATACAATAATGTAAGCCCAAACATGAGTAC
Organism: Tiaroga cobitis; assembly: GCA_030578255.1. Taxonomy (NCBI): domain Eukaryota; kingdom Metazoa; phylum Chordata; class Actinopteri; order Cypriniformes; family Leuciscidae; genus Tiaroga; species Tiaroga cobitis. Next base: position 40,811,210 of record CM060610.1, on the reverse strand, counting down.
TTGTTTATTTTAATAGGATATCTGTACTTGTAGTCCGTCCACCACTGTCTACCGCAGAAAAGGTGGTTCTGTCATTGTTTGGCTCTCAAGTCAGGCCGGTTCTGAGAGCCGTTCAAAGATCCGCAGACCCAAAACTGGCTCCAGCACCATTTAGTTGGAAAATGGCCATTGGATAACTTCATCTGTGCTGCTTATTGATATTGTTTCTGAGAGGTTGTGAACATACATCAGCCTAACACTGCTATAATTCAGCTCTGCACCAGTGGGGAGGCCGTGACTCAAGGCACTGCAGTCAGGAGGACTCAAACACACTTTGGTGAGGGCGGGTACCTGGCAGACAGCTGTTTCAGGATCACACGAGTCGCTGTGTCAGGAAGACTCAAACACACTTTGCTGAGGCTGTACCTGGCAGACGGCTGTTTCAGGATCACACGAGTCGCTGTGTCCATGGCACTGGCACCGAACACAGCTCCCGAAGCCGGCTCTGGATGCGGCTCCACCAGTGTGTGCAGAGAGCCTGTAGAAGCCGGCCGCACACTCCTGCGCAAGACATCACACAAACGGTTAAACACAAACACGCCTCTACAAGGTTTAAGAGCAACTGACTGCATAAGGAGTAGCTGATGATGAGCTGTTAAACAAAGTCATGATGTGAAGCGCTTGTGCACTTTTTAGTCAATTTTCAGCTCAAGCTCATAGTTTTATTAGGATACATCACTCCAGTCAGGATGTTGCATGAGACCTAGATCCAGGCCACATCCGGTACATGTGGATTCCACCCGACCCAGATGTGTGACGGATCTGGGCCGGCACTGTGTTGCTGTCTGGGTAGTAAATCCTGACAGTAATTTTTTAATGCCAAAAGAGGGTTTTGCACTGGCACAAGCTGTTATAATATTTTAAAACCTGATAAGCTCAAACCAGATCCAAAAATCATCACTGGAAATCAATGAGTTTTGGTTTGTAGGAAACAGTGAAAAGGCTGCTTTAGCCGGTGTAATGGTGGAGCAGTTTTAACTTAGCATATATTCTCCTTTTCAGTAACTGTGTTCTGTAACACTGCTGTCTTGACTGGGATACATTATATTAGTTTAAAGTTTAGTGACTCCTGAGTGATCTACACTTTATGTTGCATGTTATAGTAAAACAAAAGGGTAACACTTAACTTGAAGGGGTGTGCATAAGACTGACATGACACCTTCATAATCATGGCACGACACACGTCATGAACATGAAGGAGGGTTTATGCATGTTTATGACAACTGTCATTAAGTGTCATTCACTCAATTATGACATTTTTAATGCAAATATGACATTGTTTGAGATGTCTTTGTTATGACACCTTGACATAAACCAATACATCATAACCTGTCAGTGTCTTTGTCATGACAACTTGACATTACTAAGATAACACAATCTGTCATAAACATGACATAGCAGATTAATTATCAAACTTAAGAAAGCACTTAGCTTTATGGGTTAACATTACATTAAACTGTCATGTGGTTGGTTTTGACATTGGCTGTCATGAGGGCATTATATCATTTTAATGACAAATTCAATGTGTACCACTGTAGTTGAGGTACAGCCAATGTCAAAACCGACCACATGACAATTTAATGTAATGTTAACCCATAAAGCTAAGTGCTTTCTTAAGTTTGATAATTAATCTGCTATGTCATGTTTATGACATTTTTATGACACTTTATGTTGCCTTGGTAATGCCAAGTTGTCATTGTCATATTTGCATTGAAAATGTCATAATTGAGCGAATGACACTTAATGACAGCTGTCATAAACATGCATAAACCCTCCTTCATATTCATGATGTGTCATGTCATAATTATGAAGGTGTCATGTCAGTCTTATGCACAGCCCTCCAGTGTTACCAACAAAAGCTCTTCATAAACAGTGTTATCTAGAGTATTTTAAGTTGTGAATCAGGCACTCTCGGATATCAAGATTCAGTGTACAAACCCTGACAACGGAAACAATAAACAACAGACTCTGAACATTATAGCTAGTACAAAATTAGTTTGTATAATTAATTCAGATTCTGCAGCGGACATTTTTACAATTAACGTGTAAGAGGTTACAGACACACACCATCACTGCGGTTCAACTAGTAAGCAGGAACGTGCTGTAAATCCACACTGAAATCTGTGACACGTTCATACAGGGAAAAAATAGTCCTCCGTTGAAACCATGGCAACACTCCCTCTCACCCTCGCTCTTCAAAATTAATCGCGTCAATTTAGTACACCATCTGTTCGGGGTGAACTTGCTAAACGCCTGTTTAAAAATGCTTTATTAAGCACAGTATGAAGCGTTTTGAGAGTTACGGCCATCTGTCTCCACGCGGCCTCGTCCAGCCTGAATGTGAACAACTGACACTCGCTGATCTGTAATCGTCTGTCTCACACACTCCAGCTTGTTAAAGATCTCACACGAGCAGTCTGTGGGCGGAGACTGGCGGTGAGAGAGCGCTTTAACGCGTTAACAGTCTGAGAAGCAGAAACACTTGCTGTGATGATGAGCGACACACACGCAGCTGTTCACGCCTCACACTCGGGCTGGTGTTTTTCCTCCGATGAAGCGCACGTCGCCAGCGTTCAAAAGCTGCTCAATTATAGCGACCAGAACGTCACCACAAATCTATGAGGAAATTGCATCACTTTGACTTTTAAATGGGTCATGAACTGCGTTTTAAAAAAAATTTATAAATGTTCTCTGAAGTCCACGTATAAAGTAAAAAACATCTTAATTTAGAAGTGATAAGCTATTTTCTTTGGGCATGTCTCGTTCAAGACTCGGAAGTAAACGCCCACTGCTGTGATTGGGTAACAGTTTTCCATATTAAAATAATTTTCAACGTCCCCGCCATTACACGTGTGGAATTGTTTTGAAAAAACTTTGCAAATTTTGAAACGTATGCGTATTATATGGAAGCATTTGGGAAGCAATATTCAATTTCAAATGCAATATGTAAAATGGCAATGCATTTCTGTATTTAAATTACATTTTCCATTACATTTGTGCAACGTTGGTGCAAAAAGAAAAAGAAAAATCAATTATACAGCTTATGAAAACCCCAAATTCAAAATTAGAATATTGTGAAAAGGTTTTCATATCTGTAAGACATAATCATCAAAATTATAACAAATAAAGGCTTGAAATATCTCACTTTGCATGTACTGAGTGAGTCTATATAATATATTAGTTTCACATTTTAAGTTGAATTACTGAAATAAATGAACTTTTGCACGATATTCTAATTTTTCGAGTTTCACCTGTAGTATCAATATCCATATAACATCACATTAGTGTTTCATTTTCATGTTTTTATTCAAAGTGTTGAACTTTCTTCGTCTTCACTCCAGAACAGCAGCAGCTGTGAGGTTTATTCGAGCGGCGCCCTCTACTGCACAGGCTTGAACTGTTGCTGTGAAAAGGCCTTTACGTTTGCCAAAAACAGAACTTTAGTTTTTGTTGTTATTAAAAAACAAACAAGCAAGCCCAGCCAAAGTGAGAAAAAGTAACGCAAATGTAATGTAACACATTACTTTCCATAACAAGTAACAAGTAAGATTCCATAACAAGTAACAAGTAAGAAAGGAAGTAAAGCAATATAGTAATGCATTACTTTTAAAAGTAACTTTCCCCAACACTGGTGGTCAGCCGTCCTATATAATAAATACGTCACAGCTTAAGGGAGTAGCGCAGTAATAAAGGCACAGATTTTCATGAAAACATCATATTGGCTTGAGATACAATGTACTGTAATATCTGACCCACAGAGAGTTAGGTAATAATTACATTTATGACATTTTACATGTCTTATCGCAACTTTCCAGAACATAACAGCTCTTACATGTCAAATATTGTGTGCAAAAGCCATTACCTCGCAGGAGAGGCCGGCGTACCCCTGAGGACAGTCACATTTCTCGATCTGATGTGCGATTTCACTGTCCTGTGATGGCCTCCCCACCTCCGCCACCTCCAGAGTGATCTCAGAGATCCTGCACGTCACACAAACCAAACCACTTCACAGCAGAAACACACACGTTTACAGCCTGGTGCAAAAACTGGTTTTGGTCTATATAGCTAATTTTGCCCTTCACGACAACCGTGAGGGGGGTGAACTCATCCATTTAAGTTATATTAAGCCTTATAGTTGTGCATAGTTAAGGGCGTGGGCACTTGAGTGACAGGCGGATTGCCACCAGCGGCGGCCTTAAGCATCTGGGGGCCCGTTTCAATAACTAACATGGGGCCCGACCCACATTAAACATAACGTATTTTGGCTAGCATCCTGTGACAGGGGTTCGGCCGCTGCTGTCGCCGGTAGGCTTACAGATGCTTTCGTTTTTCAGCACCACTGGCATATGTACGTTTCATTTCCTCTTAAAATTCTTTTCCTGCTCAAAATATCATTTTAACCTAACGGCAAAAAAGGCAAAGATATAAACACATAAACTACCGATATTATACTTCAGATCGCTTAAGCCGTTCGCGGGGGCGGTAAACGTCGCCATGGTAACCGCGAGTTCGACCAATCAGAGACGTCAGTGTTTTGCTTAGAATTGTGGGTAGTGTAGTGTTTCTCCAGAAGATCGCAAATAACAAGGTTGATTTCATACCTTGTGGCTTTTATAGGAGCAGAAACTTTCGTTTCACACCCTTGTAGCTCGTGGTCAATCTACCTTGGATGGTTTAGACATTACGGCTGAAAATCAATATCCTAAGGGAGAAAACTAATGGGATTTTGCTGGTCTGTTGGGGCCCCCCCTTGGAGGGCGGGGCCTGTTTTAATTGAAACGGGTGAAACATAGGCCGCGTCTGATTGCCACTGATGTCACAGCTAGCCGTTTGTCTGTTAGCATCACGTCACCTCAGCTAATCCGCCTCGCTGCACATTTCCGGTTATCCGGGAGCGACGCGTGTCCAAGATGGCGGCGGCCGGCTCCGCCCACTTTGGGCTTCAAAAATGCTCTTCAGAAACACTATGGGTGACGTCACGCACACTACGCCCATATTTTTTATCACGCACATACGGGCGTCTGATTCTTCACAACTGTTTTGATATTGCAAAACTTATTGCAAGTGCTTCCTCAAAACTTGAGTGAAGTAAAAGAAAGAGAGCTTGGGATCGGGTACCTGCTGTGTCGCATGACGCTGCCGTGCGACGCCTTTATTAGGACATATTCAACATGAAACAGCACATCCATGAAGTCCTCGCGAGTCATCGGCCGGCCGTCCTTGTGTTTCCACTCGTGCTGCAAAACAATGTCGGTGTTTACACTTGAGATCATGCGAGTGACTCCTGCAAACACACCAGAGTAAGTGTGTGTGGCCGCTCACCTCTGTTAGGTCGATCTCGTGGCGGGTCAGCTGGCCGATCTGAAGCGCTGGCATGTGGCGGACCATGACCTTGTCCTTGTTGGGGCCGCCCTTTATGATGACCTGGGGCTCATAAGAGGTGCGGCCCGTCTCATCACGAGCCTCGTAATAGATGGCATACTTCAACGTCCCACCATAGGCTGTTATCTGAAGAGACAACCTCCACACATTGAGTCTCGCTGTGACGTACATTAGCCGGCCATCAAAATGCAAAAATATTACTTCAATATGACTGAATCAATCAGACTGTACACTAGTATTGTTAAAACGTTTTTTTTTTCAATACTTTTATTAATCAAGGATGGATTAAATTGATCAAAAGTGGCAGTAAAGACATTTACTGTATAATGCTACAAAATATATCCATTTCAAATACATGCTGCTCTTTTGAACTTTCAATTTATCAAATAATCCTAAAAAATATGAAGCAGCACAACTGTTTTCAGCATTGATAATAATCAGAAATGTGTCTTGAGCATCAGATCATCAGAGTGATTTCTGAAGGATCATGTGACACTGAAGACTGGAGTAATGATGCTGAAAACTCAGCTTTGATCACAGGAATAAATGACACTTTAATATATATTCACATAGAAAAAGCTATTATAAATTGTGATAATATTTCACAGGTTTTTTACTGTATTTTTGATCAAATAAATGCAGCCTTGGTGAGCAGAAGAGACTTTTAAAAAACATTAAAAAAAATCTTAATCACCCCAACCTTGTGAATGACACACTCAGCTCACGAGAAGGTGCACGATATTGGGTTCACGAGGACGAGACGAGACAACACTATTTTTAAATATCTTCAATGACAATTTATATGCCTGGAAAAAAATTTGTATTTTTTTCACTGAAATTCACAAATTGCGAAACTACGGAAGCCCCGAACCGCAAAGTAAAAAAAATAAAAATCTAGCATTCGAGATTAAAGTTGAAATATTTCGAGATTAAAGTCGAAACATCTCGAGAGTACGAGAATACAGTCTTCAGTAGAAGTTGCATGTGTGCTTGCCATTGTTTCACATTGCCGCACACAGGCATTCATACGTTATAAAATACACTGCGCCAGAATAGACTTTAGCCAATAGGAAAACCAACCCGGAAAACACTTTTCAGACTGGATGGAGATATCCAGCTTTATGAATGAATGAATGAGGCATTTATATAGCGCTTTCATATGTCTACTAGGCCTACACTTTAAAGCGCTTTACAATCATATCAGAGAATCTCTCCTCAACCACCATTAGTGGTTATTAAATCTGAGGAAATCACGGGATCCGGCCAAATGATTGGATACAGAATGATGCACTTAAAATGTATCCAGAACGTATTTACGGCGAAGAGGGAGACAGAACTGTTACTGTTGTGTTCTCGACCCAGATAGTGTTGCCTAGACTAGCACTGAAAACACTGCCACATAAAGTTTGGACCAGTGATACTCCGGCGGAGTCTGTGCGCTCGTCTATAGGCAACGCCATGCTAATTCTTGTTGGTAGATTAGCACCTGAGTAGAATTTCATGATCCATGGCAGTTCGACTTCACAAGTGCTTTTATTTACACACACACACACGCGCGTGGTGCCAGTGGACGCGCACTGTTATGAATGCACACACTTCTATGGAAGACTGTATCATCGTAATGTTTCGACTTTATTCCCGAAATGCTGGATTTTTTTTTTTTTTTACGTTGCGGTTCAGGGCTTCTGTAGCAAAACATCGCAGGTGCGTTTTAAACATTTTAACTAATCTAGGGCTGTCACGAACAATTGTTTTTGTAATCCAGTAATCGGTCGATTATTTTGACAATTAATCATATTTTTTTTGGTGTGTTTGTGTGTGGTAATAAAAATAGACCTAAGTGAACAATAGCCTTTAAATTGACTTCAAATACGCATATAATAAAAATGAGGAAATAATAATGGGTTCAAATATATGTAATGCATTACGTTTAAAAGAAAGTTTCCCCAACATTGGTGATTTATAAATGGTGTTAATATGCTGATATCACGAGACAGCTTTTCACCTCGACGAGAAATATGGTCACGTTTTAATTTCGCGAGATCTCATCACACCCCTAGTAGTCTGTGTTATAGAAGGAAATAAGGAAATAAAATGTAAAAGCAAATTAAGAAATAATGTCTCAATTCTGGACATAAACATTAAAAAAATCTCAACAATTTTTGTTGCCAAAGTATTAACATATTATATATAAATAATAAAACAAACAAACAAAACGTATATGTATAGATCATGTCATATGTATTATTAGTAAATAAATAAATACAATCCATCTTAATAAAATAATAAATAAAGCGGGTCTAGACTAGAGAGTTAACTGTCTCTCTCTCTCGCTCGCTCTGCTCTCTCTCTCCCTCTCTCGCTCTGCTCTCTCTCACTCTCTCTCTCTCGCTCTGCTCTCTCTCACTCTGCTCTCTCGCTCTCTCCCTCGCTCTGCTCTCTTTCGCTCTGCTCTCTCTCCCTCGCTCTGCTCTCTCTCTCTCTCTCTCTCTCTCTCCGTCTCTCTCTCTTCTCTCCCCGTCTCTCTCTCTCGTCTGCTCTCTTTCGCTCTGCTCTCTCTCTCCGTCTCTCTCTCTCTCTCCGTCTCTCTCTCTCGCTCTGGTCTCTTTCGCTCTGCTCTCTCTCCCTCTCTCTGCTCTCTCTCTCTCTCTCTCTCTCTCTCTCCGTCTCTCTCTCTCTCTCCGTCTCTCTCTCTCTCTCCGTCTCTCTCTCTCGCTCTGGTCTCTTTCGCTCTGCTCTCTCTCTCCGTCTCTCTCTCTCTCCCCGTCTCTCTCTCTCGTCTGCTCTCTTTCGCTCTGCTCTCTCTCTCCGTCTCTCTCTCTCTCTCCGTCTCTCTCTCTCGCTCTGGTCTCTTTCGCTCTGCTCTCTCTCCCTCGCTCTGCTCTCTCTCTCTCTCTCTCTCTCTCTCCGTCTCTCTCTCTCTCTCCCCGTCTCTCTCTCTCGTCTGCTCTCTTTCGCTCTGCTCTCTCTCTCCGTCTCTCTCTCTCTCTCCGTCTCTCTCTCTCGCTCTGGTCTCTCTCTCTCTCTCTCTCTTGCTCTGCTCTCTCTCTCTCACTCTCTCTCTCTCTCCCTCTCTCTCTCTCTCTCTCTCTCTCTCTCTCTCTCTCCTCTCTCTCTCTCTCTCTCTCTCTCTCTCTCTCTCTCTCTCTCTCTCTCTCTCTCTCTCTCTCTCTTCCTCTCTCTCTCTCTCTCTCTCTCTCTCTCTCTCTCTCCCTCCCTCTCTCTCTCTCTCTCTCTCTCTCTCTCTCTCTCTCTTCCTCTCCCTCTCTCTCTCTCTCTCTCTCTCTCTCTCTCTCTCTCTCTCTCTCTCGTATATATCTAGGAGAGGGCTGAGATTATGGTCTTGTGTCTGAGCAGTGAGGTGACTGTGTTGTGGTTCTGACCTTGGAGCGCTTGAACTGTTTGGGCAGTCTCCAGTAGTAGGGCTCCCTCAGGTGCTGCTGGATCACCTCGGCGCTGGCGATGATGTCCGGGTGCTGGAAGCTCACGCCGGCCAAGCTCTCCTGGCTGTTCCACTCGTCCACCAGGGGGAGAACCGTCTGCTCAGGCACCAGAGTCAGCTGTGGACGACAGCATCGGCTGAGACTTACTCTCCTATACCAGCACTCACACACCTATATCAGCACTCACACACCTATACCAGCACTCTCACACCTATACCAGCACTCACACACCTATATCAGCACTCACACACCTATACCAGCACTCTCACACCTATACCAGCACTCACACACCTATATCAGCACTCACACACCTATACCAGCACTCTCACACCTATACCAGCACTCACACACCTATATCAGCACTCACACACCTATACCAGCACTCTCACACCTATACCAGCACTCACACACCTATACCAGCACTCTCACACCTATACCAGCACTCTCACACCTATACCAGCACTCACACACCTATATCAGCACTCACACACCTATACCAGCACTCTCACACCTATACCAGTACTCACACACCTATACCAGCACTCACACACCTATACCAGCACTCTCACACCTATACCAGCACTCTCAAACCTATACCAGCACTCTCACACCTATACCAGCACTCTCACACCTATACCAGCACTCTCACACCTATACCAGGACTCTCACACCTATACCAGCACTCACACACCTATACCAGCACTCTCACACCTATACCAGCACTCACACCCCTATACCAGCACTCACACACCTATACCAGCACTCTCAAACCTATACCAGCACTCTCACACCTATACCAGCACTCTCACACCTATACCAGCACTCTCACACCTATACCAGCACTCACACACACCTATACCAGCACTCACACACCTATACCAGCACTCACACACCTATACCAGCACTCACACACCTATACCAGCACTCACACACCTATACCAGCACTCACACACCTATACCAGCACTCACACACCTATACCAGCACTCTCACACCTATACCAGCACTCTCACACACCTATACCAGCACTCACACACACCCATACCAGCACTCTCACACCTATACCGGCACTCTCACACCTATACCAGCACTCTCACACCTATACCAGCACTCTCACACCTATATCAGCACTCTCACACCTATATCAGCACTCACACACCTATACCAGCACTCTCACACCTATACCAGCACTCTCACACCTATACCAGCACTCTCACACCTATACCAGCACTCTCACACCTATATCAGCACTCTCACACCTATACCAGCACTCTCACACCTATATCAGCACTCTCACACCTATACCAGCACTCTCACACCTATACCAGCACTCTCACACCTATACCAGCACTCTCACACCTATATCTGCACTCTCACACCTATACCAGCACTCTCACACCTATACCAGCACTCTCACACCTATACCAGCACTCTCACACACCTGTACCAGCACTCACACACCTATACCAGCACTCTCACACCTATACCAGCACTCTCACACCTATACCAGCACTCACACACACCTATACCAGCACTCTCACACCTATACCAGCACTCTCACACCTATACCAGCACTCACACACCTATACCAGCACTCTCACACCTATACCAGCACTCACACAACTATACCAGCACTCTCACACCTATACCAGCACTCTCACACCTATACCAGCACTCACACACCTATACCAGCACTCTCACACCTATACCAGCACTCTCACACCTATACCAGCACTCACACACCTATACCAGCACTCTCACACCTATACCAGCACTCACACCCCTATACCAGCACTCTCACACCTATACCAGCACTCTCACACCTATACCAGCACTCACACACCTATACCAGCACTCACACACCTATACCAGCACTCTCACACCTATACCAGCACTCACACACCTATACCAGCACTCTCACACCTATACCAGCACTCTCACACCTATACCAGCACTCACACACCTATACCAGCACTCACACACCTATACCAGCACTCTCACACCTATACCAGCACTCACACACCTATACCAGCACTCTCACACCTATACCAGCACTCTCACACCTATATCAGCACTCTCACACCTATACCAGCACTCTCACACCTATACCAGCACTCACACACCTATACCAGCACTCTCACACCTATACCAGCACTCTCACACCTATATCAGCACTCTCACACCTATACCAGCAATCTCACACCTATACCAGCACTCTCACACACCTATACCAGCACTCACACACCTATACCAGCACTCACACACCTATACCGGCACTCTCACACCTATACTGGCACTCACACACCTATACCAGCACTCTCACAACTACACCAGCACTCTCACACCTATACCAGCACTCACACACCTATACCAGCACTCACACACCTATACCAGCACTCTCACACCTATACCAGCACTCTCACACCTATACCAGCACTCTCACACCTATACCAGCACTCTCACACCTATACCAGCACTCTCACACCTATACCAGCACTCTCACACCTATACCAGCACTCACACACCTATACCAGCACTCACACACCTATACCAGCACTCTCACACCTATACCAGCACTCTCACACCTATACCAGCACTCTCACACCTATACCAGCACTCTCACACCTATACCAGCACTCTCACACCTATACCAGCACTCTCGCACCTATACCAGCACTCACACACCTATACCAGCACTCTCACACCTATACCAGCACTCACACACCTATACCAGCACTCACACACCTATACCAGCACTCTCACACCTATACCAGCACTCTCACACCTATACCAGCACTCACACACCTATACCAGCACTCTCACACCTATACCAGCACTCTCAGACACCTATACCAGCACTCACACACACCCATACCAGCACTCTCACACCTATACCGGCACTCTCACACCTATACCAGCACTCACACACACCCATACCAGCACTCTCACACCTATACCAGCACTCTCACACCTATACCAGCACTCACACACACCCATACCAGCACTCTCACACCTATACCAGCACTCACACACACCCATACCAGCACTCTCACACCTATACCAGCACTCTCACACCTATACCAGCACTCTCACACCTATACCAGCACTCACACACACCCATACCAGCACTCACACACCTATACCAGCACTCACACACACCCATACCAGCACTCTCACACCTATACCGGCACTCTCACAACTATACCAGCACTCTGACACCTATACCAGCACTCTCACACCTATACCAGCACTCACACACCTATACCAGCACTATCACACCTATACCAGCACTCTCACACCTATACCAGCACTCACACACCTATACCAGCACTCTCACACCTATACCAGCACTCTCACACCTATACCAGCACTCACACACCTATACCAGCACTCTCACACCTATACCAGCACTCACACCCCTATACCAGCACTCTCACACCTATACCAGCACTCTCACACCTATACCAGCACTCACACACCTATACCAGCACTCACACACCTATACCAGCACTCTCACACCTATACCAGCACTCACACACCTATACCAGCACTCTCACACCTATACCAGCACTCTCACACCTATACCAGCACTCACACACCTATACCAGCACTAACACACCTATACCAGCACTCTCACACCTATACCAGCACTCACACACCTATACCAGCACTCTCACACCTATACCAGCACTCTCACACCTATATCAGCACTCTCACACCTATACCAGCACTCTCACACCTATACCAGCACTCACACACCTATACCAGCACTCTCACACCTATACCAGCACTCTCACACCTATATCAGCACTCTCACACCTATACCAGCAATCTCACACCTATACCAGCACTCTCACACACCTATACCAGCACTCACACACCTATACCAGCACTCACACACCTATACCGGCACTCTCACACCTATACTGGCACTCACACACCTATACCGGCACTCACACACCTATACCAGCACTCACACACCTATACCAGCACTCTCACACCTATACCAGCACTCTCACACCTATACCAGCACTCTCACACCTATACCAGCACTCTCACACCTATACCAGCACTCTCGCACCTATACCAGCACTCTCACACCTATACCAGCACTCTCACACCTATACCAGCACTCTCACACCTATACCAGCACTCTCACACCTATACCAGCACTCTCACACCTATACCAGCACTCTCGCACCTATACCAGCACTCACACACCTATACCAGCACTCTCACACCTATACCAGCACTCACACACCTATACCAGCACTCACACACCTATACCAGCACTCTCACACCTATACCAGCACTCTCACACCTATACCAGCACTCACACACCTATACCAGCACTCACACAACTATACCAGCACTCACACACCTATACCAGCACTCTCGCACTCTCACACCTATACCAGCACTCACACACCTATACCAGCACTCACACACCTATACCAGCACTCTCACACCTATACCAGCACTCTCACACCTATACCAGCACTCACACACCTATACCAGCACTCACACAACTATACCAGCACTCACACACCTATACCAGCACTCACACACCTATATCAGCACTCACACACCTATACCAGCACTCTCACACCTATACCAGCACTCTCACACCTATATCAGCACTCACACACCTATATCAGCACTCTCACACCTATACCAGCACTCTCACACCTATACCAGCACTCTCACAGCTATACCAGCACTCTCACACCTATACCAGCACTTACACAACTATACCAGCACTCTGACACCTATACCAGCACTCTCACACCTATACCAGCACTCACACACCTATACCAGCACTCTCACACCTATACCAGCACTCTCACACCTATACCAGCACTCCCACACCTATACCAGCACTCTCACACCTATACCAGCACTCTCACACCTATACCAGCACTCACACACCTATACCAGCACTCTCACACACCTATACCAGCACTCTCACACCAATACCAGCACTCACACACCTATACCAGCACTCTCACACCTATACCAGCACTCACACCCCTATACCAGCACTCTCACACCTATACCAGCACTCTCACACCTATACCAGCACTCACACACCTATACCAGCACTCTCACACCTATACCAGCAATCTCACACCTATACCAGCACTCTCACACACCTATACCAGCACTCACACACCTATACCAGCACTCACACACCTATACCAGCACTCTCACACACCTATACCAGCACTCACACACCTATACCAGCACTCTCACACCTATACCAGCACTCTCACACCTATACCAGCACTCTCACACCTATACCAGTACTCTCACACCTATACCAGCACTCTCACACCTATACCAGCACTCACACACCTATACCAGCACTCACACACCTATACCAGCACTCTCACACCTATACCAGCACTCACACACCTATACCAGCACTCACACACCTATACCAGCACTCATACACATGCAATCTGAACTCACAAAGCCAAGTCAACAAGAAACAGCATTCACGATTTCACTTCGGGAATGTGACGTTTTTCCAAGTCAAACACATTTTACATTTACGTAATATTCAATGGGTTCTCACGTAGATTGGATTGTGAGAAATGGGTTACTGGTTAATGTATGTCCTCACTCACGCAGCAGAGGCGGAGAGAGTTATTACATCTCCATGAAAGAATATGAAAAGTCTTTAGTGCACCAGAGATATTTATTACAGTTTTTTTCGATTGCTAAACGACAGTGAGCACAACTGAGCTACATGTGCTAAACTCTAACTCCAGTCTGCACAGCAGCAGTTCATGTGGACCAAACTCTAGTTCCTTTTTCATTGCTTGAACACAGTTTTCAAAACTCTACACACTTATCCCATGACTTTAACCACAACCTGCACAACACTGTGGTTTTACAGCACTTTGTTCAAATGCTAACACACTGCTGTCAAAACTGTGCACCACACATTCAGAACAGAACAGATTTCAGCCTTGTGCCTTTCACACACTGCTGATTGCAATTTCAGCTGAAAGGCTGGAAACCTGTGGCCTGATGCTAGAGAGAGGAGGATTAGCCCCTCAATTATTTGTTCGAATTACAGTATGTACTTTTAGTTTCTACCTTTTTTTCTCATTACTGTAATTCCATAAATGACTACAGACTATTGAAGCAAACTGCTAATTTTCATTTACCTTAAAGAATTGTTACGTTCCAAAAATTTAAATAAATCATATGAAAGAATGTCACTCTTTTCTTTGAAGAAAATATTACTTTGAATGAAGTCACTGAAATTGTTCAAACTGTAAAGATGAAAAGTTTATATTTTCTGTATTGGTGTTTGATGCTAGTGTTTTTACTCTCAATGTGTTCTGAGTGACAGTGTGTGTTCTGCATCTCAGTGAGGACTGTGCATAGTGTGTGTCTGCATGAGCCTGTTTTGAGCCATGTGTTAAGAGTTGTGTTGCTTGGAATGAGTTTTGCAGGTGATGTGAACTGTTTAGCGCAGGTGACTGTTGGTAGTGCAGACTGTAGTTAGAGTTTTGCACATGTAACTCCAGTTGTGCTCATTGTCGTTTAGCAATCGAAA
>CM060610.1:40783277-40793277 GCA_030578255.1 Tiaroga cobitis | reverse complement strand
ATGAAAACTCTAAAAAACTGAATTGTGTTTCATCAGATAGTATTTTGCTGTATGTTTTTTGTTCATTTTCTTTATTGTTTAAATGGTAGATGGGTCTGGTCCGGTACCTTGCAGGAGCACTGGCCGCTCCTGTCGGCACACGCACAGAGGCCCGACTCCGGCTCGCAGGCGTCCTCTGACGAGCCGGCCGAAGAGCACTGGCAGGAAGTGCATTGTGGGAAGTCTCTGTACCCCAGCTTACACTCATCACACTTCTCGCCCCTGAACTGCTCTCGGCACATGCAGCAGCCGGTGTTCACGTTACACTGCTGCGCCACGGACCCCAGCGCGTCACAGCCGCACGCCTGCACAGACACACAGCACAACACACACATCCAACTCACATTATACTGAACATTTACATACAAACAAGAAAAAGCTCATTTATATGTGATTTTATATTTGGGTTTTTTAGAGGACAGATAATAATAACATTATTTTGTTTCAGAGATATATTGATGACTGTTCTGTTATTTACAAAGGCTCTATACGAACTGTCTAAGACCTTCCATCAAATGTACATGTCATGTGGGTAATGCTAATGTCAACTTTTTGGATAGTTGTACATTAATTGTTGATAAACAAATGGTCTCTTCTCTTTATAGAAAAGATACTGAAAAGAACAGTCGGGAACACTTTACTTGAAGGGGTGTGCATAAGACTGACATGACACCTTCATAATCATGACAGGACACATCATGAATATGAAGGAGGTTTTAAGCAATTTGACATTACCAAAACATCATAACCTGTCATAAATATTTCATAAACATGACATAGCAGATTAATTATCAAACCTAAGAAACCACTTAGCTTTATGGGTTAACATTACATTAAACTGTCATGTGGTTGGTTTTGACATTGGCTGTCATGAGGCCATTATAACATTTTAATGACAAAGTCAATTTGTACCACTGTAGTTGAGGTCCAGAAAAATATTCATGGCACAGTTATAATGCCCTCATGACAGCCAATGTCAAAACCAACCACATGACAGTTTAATGTAATGTTAACCCATAAAGCTAAGTGGTTTCTTAGGTTTGATAATTAATCTGCTATGTCATGTTTATGACAGGTTATGATGTATTGGTTTATGTCAAGGTGTCATAACAAAGACATCTCAAACAATGTCATATTTCCTTTAAAAAATGTCATAATTGAGTGAATGACACTTAATGACAGTTGTCATAAACATGCATAAAACCTCCTTCATATTCATGTCACGTGTCATGTCATGATTATGAAGGTGTCATGTCAGTCTTATGCACACCCCTTCAAGTAAAGTGTTACCGAACAGTCTTCTTGATGTGAAGAGTGGTCATCCAACGTCCTTAAAACGCAGGTTACCTTAGAGCCGTTGTTAAGACTATCTGTTCTAAGAAAGAGGGTTTGAAGTTAAAGTCCAGACCCTGTGCGCAGACTGATGTCACGGGATGTGCCAATAACTGACTGGATACTGGATTAGTGACTGAATACTGCACTTAAAGTTTGTACTTTACATGGACAGGAGGAAAGCAACTTGATTACAAATCTAAGAAACAAGAGCTTTTCATGTTTTTCAATTAAAACAGAAAGTACAATTAAAATTAATGTGGATAGCAGCTCACATTATTTGTTGAGAAACATTTTCTTTCATTTTGGTATTTTGATTGCACAGTTTGGTATCCACCATTGAGTAATGACATTAGGAGGATTATTAAGAGTAGCAATTTTCTTGTTTGTTTGTTATTACTCTTTTGGCTCTACGCACCTGAAGCTAAATCATTTTTTATCCATTTGGAGAGCAACAACGTTTTCTAGTTTATCTGACCTTTTTCCATAATATTTACATAAAATAGCATTCACTTTCACTGTGTAACAGTTTGTGGCTGTATTAAAGTGCACAACTATGAAATAGCAAAACAAACAGACTATAATAATCCTTAGAACACTCAGGGAATATAACAAAACGATCATGTAATCCAAATACGACACCAAACAATGAATACACAGACAGAACTAATGAACTAGATCAGAAACAGGTATATGATTATTCAGAAGGAATAGGAATATGTACAAGGAATAGGAACTCAGGCAAACAGAAACAGGTAAAGCTGAACTAAAACACACAGAAACTGATCATGAGCTTGACACACTGCACGTGACGGAACATTCTTGAAAATAAAGGATCCATTCGGAACCACTAAGGGTTTTACAGTCTGATAAAAGTTGATCAATAGAACTGACTCAATAAAAATCAGTGTGAATAAAATGCACTTCTCGACACTGCCCTAGGTTGCTTCTTTCTTCCCTAAGGCGAGAACTTTTCCACTGAGATTGAGAATTACTCTTTCCCCTGCGGGGTACCCCAAGGCTCCGCTTCGGGCCCGGTTTCGTTATGCTTTTAATGCTCCTGATACGTTTATTTTTTCTCAGACACAAAACATCTCATACTGAGTTCTGCCTTACAATCTCTGTTTGCCATGAGGACATGGTTAGATGGCTACCAAACTTTTGGTAAGATGCAAAGTTATACCAGAGATTGCTTTATGCAAGGAGGTGATGATAACCTGTGTGTTGTATGTGTCATTCAAGAAAACATTACGGTAAACAATGCTTATGAATCGCATTTAATTACACTGTCACTGAAAAGAGTTTTGTCATGTTTGTGGACACCTTAGGACTGAGTGGGGTGGTCTGGGACTTATAAAACAACACGTGTTTTGGAAGCAGACTTCAAATATAGCTACAAAATGAATGTCACACCAGTAATTGGTTCACTGTAGGAAACCATACCATATACAGTGAATAACAGCAAATGGTAATTTTATGTAATTTTACTATAAAATGCTGTCAAATGTATGGTTTTTGAGAGCAATTGTTGTATAACTTACAGTGAAAAAACAGTAAACGGACATTCCCAGAATTGCGTGTGTGACATATCATCACATATGAAGGCAACACTTTATTTAAAGCCTTTATGTACAAGACATTATAAAAGTATGTACATGATAATGCATATATTTTTATAAATAATTGAAACCAAAGTTAAAATGCATTGTTATATTTGCATTGTACATTAAGTACATTATTCAGTACTTGAAGGTACTGATTTTTGATTGATTGAACCGATTCAGTTTGAAATTGAATTGTAAGGCAACAATCAAGACCTTTTGCTGATATTCTGCCGCTCTGTGGCATTAACTCAAAGATTCACCTCGACATGCCCTGATGAATAATAATGATGTTTGTCAGAAGATAAATCTAAGCAGCGAGAGCAAACAGCAGTGGAGCGGTGACGGCTGGAGGAGAGGAGAGATGAGCCGTACCTTACAGCCGCTGCTGATGTCGTGACCCCAGTGGTTGGGCGCACATCTGTCACATCTCTCTCCCACAGTGTTGGGTGGACAGATACACTGACCTGTGTTAGCGTCGCAGTTATTTCCCACGTGGGCACACTGGCACGCTGCGAGACAGACAGAAACAGAGAGCAGGTTAATTGCGGAGCGCAGTGAGCACCTGTTTAAATGTCAGCGCCGGCTCTCCTCTCTGCTGCCGTAAAATCAGCGAGATAGAAGACGCTCCGACTGGAAGGAGATGATGATATAAACACCTCAGATGGAAACTGTAGCGCTTAGAGGTCAGGCTCGTTGACAGACACATTCAGGAACTGAGCTGGAATTTACAAGGCGTTGTCTGAAATCTGAACGCTGGGCGCACAAACGTTTGCTCTCAAGCCGTTCCATGCGTCTCTTATGTCAGTTGTGTTTCATTTACAGCAGCATCAGCTTTATCTCATACAGTCAAGTCACCTTTATTTCTATAGCGCTTTATTTTGCCAAAATTCATTAATAATTAAACTATCTCAGTTTCAGCTGTAAAGCAGCTCTAAAAAGACAGTAGAATTATTGTTCAGCTCAATTCAGTTCAATGATTCATGTTCAATGCTGATTTTGCAAAGTTAAGGTGATGATACACAGGGCAACTTTTTGAGCAATGTTACCGTCAACGGGCAACCAGATGAGACACAGGGCCCACGACCGATCTAATTATCCAGGTAGAAATGTATTGCCCGTTTTGAATGGGAAAGTGCCCAAGCAACAATCGCTCGGCAACATTGCTCAAAAAGTTTCCCTCTGTATCATCACCTTTAGTGTCATTATCCAGACCAATTCAGTTCAGATTTCGTTCTCATCCTGTCAGTGCAGTTAAAACGATAATATTACTGAATTTTAATGGTCTTTTAAAACAGAAAGCAATGAATGTGGATAGTAGCTCACATTATTGGACGAGAAACATTTGCTTTTATTTTGACACTTGCACAGTTTGGTAAATCAGATGCGTAAACATAGCCATTATGTTAAAACTGTGTCTTAAAGGTCCCGTTCTTCGCGATTCCATTTTTTAAACTTTAGTTAGTGTTTAATGTGTTAGGTGTTAGGTGTTAGGGCATAAATAATACCTGTAAAATTATAAATCTCAAAGTTCAATGCCTAGCGAGATATTTTATTTAACCGAAGTCCCCTTTCAAAGCCTACAGCGAACGGCCGGTTTGGACTACATCCCTCTACTTCCTTTTTTAATGACGTAACTAGAACAGTTTTTTGACTAATCTCCGCCCACAGGAATACACAAAAAAGGGGGCGTGGTCTTGTTGCGCTCCCACGGAGAAGAGGAAGAGTTTTGTTTGTAGAGTGTGTTTGTCGCCATGTCGTCGAGACGCTGTTTTTTTCATGCCGGAGTCAATTCACCTTTGTTTGGCCTTCCAGCTTAACTAGGACCGGGGGAAGCACAATAACAAACGAAGGTTCCGGGTTCCACCCCGGCCTACATAGCAAATAGTCCCTCTGCAACACTTCTCCCTCTTTAAGTGCAAACATAAAACATTAATACACACACTGAAAGATAAGTGCCTCTCTACCAGGAGAAACATTAGTAACAATATGAACATCAAATTTTTGTTAAACCAACAACACTCTTTTATATGGTATATTTAATGTTTGTATCTATAGCTCAACATGACAGTCTGTTTGGAGGCTTGTGTTGTCTCTTAGATCTCCTAAGCTCAGGAATGGTGTCCTCCGAGCGGGAGGCAGGCTCTGGTCCCCCAAGTAGGCTCTCAGCAGGGTCAGCCGTAGCTGCCTGCTCCGACAGTTCATCAGGTGCCTCCTCTGAGGGCTCAGACAGACCCTCATGTGACATTTCCGCGTGCCCTGGAGCAACTGGCCCGTCCTCTGCAGAGCCGCCCACACTGTCTTTGCATGAAACCCCGTGAGAACTCTTCCCTTCCCCATCATGGCAGACCTGCAAGTGATCTTGGTGCCTACGCACCTGCCTTCCATCACATAATTCCACAACAAAAGATACCGGCCCTGTCTGGCGGTGGATAACCCCTGGCAACCAGGGTGAACCTATGGCAAAGTTCTTGACATACACACTGTCCCCTGGGTGAAAATGTCTCTCTTTGGCATGTTGGTCCCGCCTTGCTTTTTGCTCCTCCTGATACCTGGCAACCCTCGCTCTGATGTCTGGCTGGAGGAGGTCTAGATGAGACTTTGGTCTCCTCCCCAGCAACATCTCAGCTGGAGACACTCCAGTTGTTGTGTGTGGAGTAATCCTGTATTGAAACAGGAAGCGTGCGAGCTTGGTTTCCAGAGATTGTCCTGACATCTTCCGCAACCCCTCTTTGCAAGTCTCCACCGCCCGCTCTGCCAAGCCGTTGGGCGCGGGATGCTAGGGGGTAGTGCAGACATGGCAAATTCAGTTTCTATTCATAAATTCCTTGAAAACCTCACTGGTGAAAGTGGGCCCGTTGTCTGTCACAATTGTGTCTGACAGCCCATGTGTTGCGAAAATGCTTCTTAGTGTGTCTGTAGTAGTAGGTGCAGTAATATTTGACATGATCTGTGCCTCGAGCCACTTGGAGTGTGCGTCCACTAGCACTAAAAACATCCGACCCATAAATGGGCCAGCAAAATCCAGGTGAAGTCTGGACCACGGATGGCCGGGCCACTGCCATGGGTGTAGTGGCGCTGCCGCTGGCATCTTCAGGTTGCTTTGGCACTGAGAACATACCCTCACATTTTCTTTCAAAGCACTGTCCATCCCAGGCCACCACACAAATGATCTGGCAAGACTTTTCATACGGGAAACCCTGGGGTGAGCCTCATGTAGCTCATCCATCACTTAAGCCCGCCCTGGAGGTGGGACAATCACTCTGGAACCCCAGAGGAGACAGCCATCAAGGACACTTAATTCAAGTTTGCGCTTGACGTAAGGTTTGAACCCCTCCTGCTCCACAGTGGCAGGCCACCCCTGCATCACCCACCTCTTCACCTGCGACAACACTGGGTCTCTTTCAGTCCACAGCTTTATTTGCTTTGCTGTCACTGGAGCCTGTGACAGTCTGTCCATCAGAAAAACAGTCTCTGGGGGAAAACCTGTGTGGTGTGGTGTGTCTGGGAGAGGCAGACGGCTAAAAGCATCAGCGTTTGCATTGTAGCTCCACGCCTTGTACTCTATGCTATACTGGTATGCTGACAGGGTTAATGCCCTGCGCTGTATTCTTGGTGAGGGCCATGGGTGGAATGCCTTTGTCTCACTGAACAGACCCATTAGAGGCTTATGGTCTGTGAAGATGGTAAAAGGGCGGCCGAACAGGTAGTGGTGGAAACGCTTTTACTGCAAAAACAACCGCCAGGCCCTCCTTCTCTAATTGCGAGTACCCCTTTTCTGCAGCAGCAAGAGTACGTGACACATAGCTGATTGGCTTTTCGCTTCCATCCTCCATGCGGTGCGAAAGAACTGCTCCCAGTCCATACGGGGAGGCATCACACGATAGAATGACCTCCTTGTCTGGGTCAAAATGTACCAGCAGTCGTGTTGAGTGTAACAGTCCCTTTACGTGCTAGAAAGCGTCATCCTGATCCTGCTGCCATCTCCACACACAGCCCTTTGTGGCAGCAGCAGGTAGAGTGGGGCCAGCACGGTCGAGAGGTCTGGTAAAAACTTCCCATAATAGTTCACTAGACCCCAGGAACGACCTGAGCTCCGCAACGTCCTTTGGTGTTGGAGCTTCCTTAATTGCTCTCACTTTGTCTTCGACTGGAGACAAGCCCTGAGCTGAAATCCGATGGCCCAGATATGTGACACTAGGAGCTTGAAAAACACACTTACTGCACTTCAGATGCAGCCCCGCCTCAGACATTCTCTTTAACACCAGGTCAAGGTTTTGCAGGTGTTCCTCTTCTGTTTTACCTGTGACGAGAATGTCATCCAGGTAGACGGCAACCTGGGGAATGTTCTGAAACAGATTGTCCATGGTGCGTTGGAAAATAGCCGGGCTTGAGGCAACGCCAAACACCAGGCGGTTATACTTGAATAGGCCCTTGTGAGTGTTTATAGTCACATATTGCTTAGAGTCTTCATCCAGCAAAAGTTGATGATATGCGTGACTCATGTCTAGTTTAGTGAATGTTTTTCCACCTGCTAGTGTAGCAAATAGGTCCTCCACTCGCGGTAGGGGGTAGGTGTCGAGCTGTGAGGCCTGATTAATGGTCATTTTGTAATCCCCACATATGCGCACTTCCCCGTCCCCCTTCACCACTGGCACTATTGGGGCTGCCCAGTCAGAAAACTCCACGGGCTCGATCACCCCTGCCCTTTGCAGCCTTTCCAACTCCGCCTCCACCTATGCTTTCATGGCATATGGTACTGTTTGCGGTTTGAAGAAACGCGGTTGTGCTTTGGGTCAACACACAGTTTAACTGTGGTCCCTCGGAGGGTACCCAGTTCCTCTTTAAAGACATTCGCATACTTCCCTATGATGTCCTGTAAACACAGTGGTATGTTTGATTTCACCCCAGATCTGTCCCTAATTCCAGGTGATTTTTTTGGAGGAGATCCCGCCCCAACAAGCTCGGTCCCTCCCCCTCAACCACAAGTCTGTCCCTAATTCAGGTGATTTTTTTGGAGGAGATCCCGCCCCAACAAGCTCGGTCCCTCCCCCTCAACCACAAGCAATGTCACCGCAGCCTGCTGTTCCTGATATACAATGTCCACCTTGATAGCCCCCGCGAGTGGAATGCACTCACCCGTATACGTTCTGAGCCTAATACTCGTCTCTTCCATTGCCGGTGCACCCCCTGAGCTCCACAACCTGTTGAATGTGGTTTGACTGATTACTGAAGCTGAGGCCCCCGTGTCCACTTCCATGTTCAGCTCTTTGCCATTTAGTTTGATTGTTGCGTATATGGGCTGAGCCCGGGGCTGGCCACGGATATTAAACATGTTGAATGAGCACTGCTCCTCAAAATCCTCACTTTGCAGGTGATGTGTGTTGGGCTTAGGTGCTTTTCGCCATCCTTTTGTCTGTTTAGTTTTAGCACCCCTGCACTTTTTTGCAATATGCCCCCTTTTCTGGCAATTATGGCAAACGGCGTCTTTAAAGCCACAGTCATTCGCAAATCCGGACCCCCACAACGATAACACCTCCGTGGGTTTTCCTGAACTACTTTTGCCTTCTTTTGCTACAAAATGGGCAGTATCTGTTAGCGCCCCTCCGCCTGCATTTTTTATGTCAATCGTGTTGTTTGCCGCCGTCTCCATGGCTAGAGCAATGTCTAAAGCCTTTTTGAAAGTCAGTGTGGCTTCACCCAATAAGCGGCGCTGTATGACGTCATCGTTAATTCCACAGACTAACCTGTCCCGCAACATGTCCTCCAGCACTGCCCTGAACTCACAGTGCTCGGATAGCTGCCTCAGCTCCGCCACGAACTCCGCCACTGACACTCCTGGCTTGCGTGAATGCGTGTGAAACTTGAAGCGCTGCACAATCACAGAGGGCTTGGGTTGAGGTGATTTTCCACCATCTCCAAAATTTCATTAAACCTGATCTCTCCCGGTTTTTGCGCCGTTGCAAGATTTCGGATCAATCTGTACGTTTTAGCCCCGCACACACTCAGAGGATTGATCGTTGTTTCTCCTCATCCACAATGTCATTAGCCAGAAAAGTGCTCCAGTCTCTCGACTTATTCCACCCAATCGCCATCCTTCTCAGAGAACTCTACTGAGCGAGCCGACCGTTAGCAGTCATAGCTTTTGTTTAATTATGCGCCAACTTCTTTGCTGCGAACCGGCTGACTTACTGGGACCTTGGCTTGGTTAATATCGGTTTTAATCCTCGTCGCCAGTGTGGGTAACCCAAATATTTAAAGATGCTCGCAGACATTGCTGTTTATCCTTTTTAATAAACTCAGCAGCCAGTACAGAAAAGCGGCTTGCAAAACGGCCACAACAACAGCCTAAATATCCGAGTGAGCAACAGCTTAACTAGGACCGGGGAAAGCACAATAACAAACAAAGGTTCCGGGTTCCACCCGGCCTACATAGCAAATAGTCCCTCTGCAACAGTTACAATTTATGTTTAACTCGGTTCCCGAAAAATATAATCCACAATTAAAACTATGTGCAGCACATTTTACCACATGTACACCTATAAAACATATATTACTACTCAAAACTCGTGCACACGGGTAACTAAGGTAGGAATAAACAATGGACTTATTTTAAAAATTCAACGACACCATCATTAATTCGACAGACGGACAAAACCATATACCACAAGCTTTTATAACGGTTTGTAACATTAACATTACAATTTAACCAATTAAAAGTATGACAACTACTAAATAACAGCTCACCACTGTGAAACATCCTGCAAAAGTTGTGTTTTGAACAGGTTCTAATCGATTCTCTTCATCCATGTTTTCCGGGTCTGATTCCGGCTCAAATTGATAAGGTAATATGTTGGACATTTTTACAATAACAATCAGCGCATGCATATCCAATTTATGGTAAGCAGGCGTGATCTTTCCGGGCAACGTGCGATAAGCTGCTGTCGAATCACAACACAGGAACCGTTACGTATTTCTGAAGGAGGGACTTCATAGAACAATTCGGGCCGTTTTTTGGACAGTGAAAA
>CM060610.1:40743277-40778277 GCA_030578255.1 Tiaroga cobitis | reverse complement strand
GAGCACATGCACACCAGCACAGAAGTTCAGTTCAAGAGCTTGTGAATTGAGAAATCAAACTTTCCCTGATCTTTGGACATATAAAGCCCTGTTTACACCTGGTCTTAAAGGGGTGGTTCAGGATTGTGGACATCGGGCCTCATTTCCAAGTTAGCCTTAGTGTTATTTATCACTGGAGACAGTTTTCAACAATTTTCATCCAGTCGTTCCAGTTGCATAGTTCACCGGTGCTAGGCTAGCGCGAGTCAACGCTAACTGCTAGCCTGCCATTAAAAACAGTGTTACCCTCTCCACAGTACACCAAAAGCAGATACATTATAACGCCAGACTATCGATGTAAATGTCTGTTGAGAGAATAATGTTAGAAATCAAACTACCCTTTCATCGCATTGCAATAGTTATACTTTCTTCCCTGTATTTATTAGCACAGTCTACAGCAGCGGCGGAGAGATATGTAGTTACCTAGGCAACCGAGAGAGGTAGAGAGAGAGAGAGGTAGAGGTAGAGAGAGGTAGTGAGAGAGAGAGGTAGTGAGAGAGAGAGAGGTAGAGAGAGAGAGAGGTAGTGAGAGAGAGAGAGAGAGAGAGAGGTAGAGAGAGGTAGTGAGAGAGAGAGGTAGTGAGAGAGAGAGGGAGAGAGAGGTAGAGAGAGAGCAAGCTAGTGAGAGAGAGAGAGAGAGAGGTAGTGATAGAGAGAGGTGTAGTGATAGAGAGAGGTGTAGTGATAGAGAGAGGTAGAGTGAGAGAGAGGTAGTGAGAGAGAGAGAGAGAGAGAGAGAGAGAGAGGTGTAGTGATAGAGAGAGGTAGAGTGAGAGAGAGGTAGTGAGAGAGAGAGAGAGAGAGAGAGAGGTAGTGATAGAGAGAGGTAGAGTGAGAGAGAGAGGTAGTGATAGAGAGAGGTGTAGTGATAGAGAGAGGTGTAGTGATAGAGAGAGGTAGAGTGATAGAGAGAGGTAGAGTGAGAGAGAGAGGTAGTGATAGAGAGAGGTGTAGTGATAGAGAGAGGTGTAGTGATAGAGAGAGGTAGAGTGATAGAGAGAGGTAGAGTGAGAGAGAGAGGTAGTGATAGAGAGAGGTGTAGTGATAGAGAGAGGTGTAGTGATAGAGAGAGGTGTAGTGATAGAGAGAGGTAGAGTGATAGAGAGAGGTAGTGAGAGAGAGAGGTAGTGAGAGAGAGAGGTAGTGATAGAGAGAGGTGTAGTGATAGAGAGAGGTAGAGTGAGAGAGAGGTAGTGATAGAGAGAGGTAGTGATAGAGAGAGGTAGAGTGAGAGAGAGGTAGTGAGAGAGAGAGGTAGTGATAGAGAGAGGTGTAGTGATAGAGAGAGGTGTAGTGATAGAGAGAGGTAGAGTGAGAGAGAGGTAGTGAGAGAGAGAGGTAGTGATAGAGAGAGGTGTAGTGATAGAGAGAGGTAGAGTGATAGAGAGAGGTAGAGTGAGAGAGAGGTAGTGAGAGAGAGAGGTGTAGTGATAGAGAGAGGTGTAGTGATAGAGAGAGGTAGTGATAGAGAGAGGTAGTGATAGAGAGAGGTAGAGTGATAGAGAGAGGTAGTGAGAGAGAGGTGTAGTGATAGAGAGAGGTGTAGTGATAGAGAGAGGTGTAGTGATAGAGAGAGGTAGAGTGATAGAGAGAGGTAGAGTGAGAGAGAGGTAGTGAGAGAGAGAGGTAGTGATAGAGAGAGGTGTAGTGATAGAGAGAGGTGTAGTGATAGAGAGAGGTAGAGTGAGAGAGAGGTAGTGAGAGAGAGAGGTAGTGATAGAGAGAGGTGTAGTGATAGAGAGAGGTGTAGTGATAGAGAGAGGTAGAGTGATAGAGAGAGGTAGAGTGAGAGAGAGGTAGTGAGAGAGAGAGGTGTAGTGATAGAGAGAGGTGTAGTGATAGAGAGAGGTAGAGTGATAGAGAGAGGTAGTGATAGAGAGAGGTAGAGTGATAGAGAGAGGTAGTGATAGAGAGAGGTGTAGTGATAGAGAGAGGTAGTGATAGAGAGAGGTAGTGATAGAGAGAGGTGTAGTGATAGAGAGAGGTAGTGATAGAGAGAGGTAGTGATAGAGAGAGGTGTAGTGATAGAGAGAGGTAGTGATAGAGAGAGGTAGTGATAGAGAGAGGTAGTGATAGAGAGAGGTGTAGTGATAGAGAGAGGTAGTGATAGAGAGAGGTAGTGATAGAGAGAGGTGTAGTGATAGAGAGAGGTAGTGATAGAGAGAGGTAGTGATAGAGAGAGGTGTAGTGATAGAGAGAGGTAGTGATAGAGAGAGGTGTAGTGATAGAGAGAGGTAGAGTGATAGAGAGGTAGTGAGAGAGAGAGGTAGCGAGAGCTAGTGAGAGAGAGATAGATCATGAAATGGAAGTTGTGCTGGTCTTTTCTTCCTTATTCTGTCGTATATCCGAGTGAAACGGCTTCAGGAACAAGAACAAATGTGGGCGGGGCTTGATTTTGTCCATTTGGAATTGATTGGTTGGATGGTAGATATTAGATGTTGATCCTCACAGAAAGTCACACACATGCACACGCACACACACACACACACACACACACAGAGCCTGTGCACCCATCATGCCGTGCGTTTACCCCTGTGCCGGGGCGGTAGGCCCCTCGAGGGCAGCCCCCTCTGCTCTCCCATCTCTGGATGTGTTTGATGGGCACCTGCTGCACGGGTCTCCGGGTCTCCCTGCGGGTGTGAGCCGGGCGAATGAGGTCACACCTGCGGCCCACGTGCCCGGCCCGGCAGATGCACCTGCCCTCAGAGTCGCAGCGCTGGGACACCGAGCCCCGAGCGCTGCACTGACACGGCATACACAACTGAGACTCGCCATCCCACCAACAGTTCGGCTGAACACACACACACACACACACACGGGGTGATGAAGAGGCAGAGGCATGAAAGACTGTGTCCGCTGTAGATCTTAGAAGAGATTTACTCGTACTGGTGCAGTGAAAAAGAAACGTGCCACTAACAATAGCCGCGTTTCCATTACCCTTGAATTGAAAATACGGTCAATGGAAACACGTCAATTTCGCAAAAACTCCCATTTATCGCAAAAAAAGCGTTTTTTTTTTTTTTACGCTTGCATGAGGTGGTTTTTCAGGCCATTCGAAAACTGCAATGGAAACATTTACAGGTCACCTGACGTACGTAAAAGTCGATCATTGTTTTAAGATGACGCGGTATGGTGTGTTTGGACAGAAGACGAGACAGTTCTTCATTAAACTCACAAAAGGAAAAAATATAACGTGAATACTGGATTCTAATCAACAAAGAAATGCCACATTATTGTTGAAGATAAGCAGATCTGAGGGAGAAACACCCAGAAACACCTCATATGTGACACTAGCAAGTATAAGGGGCTTTCCTTGCCATTAATGCTTGGATAACACACCACGTCTCCTTCGGTTAATAATAATGGCCAGTGCGGTGGCTGAGATATACGTAAACCTACCAACATCCGTCGCCATGATGTTTGGAAAGACTTTTGATGTTTTAGTCGCAGATAATCGGTTAATGGAAACGCCGTCATTTTGCAAAAGATTTTTATCAACATTTAGAAAATATTGCAAAAGTTTTGTGCAAATCTGTAATGGAAGCACGGCTAGTGACAGCATTCGGTGTTGTTTACCCACCATACACTCCTCACACTGGCGTCCGAGCACATGTTGTCGACACTGGCACTGGCCGGTCTCCTGATGGCACACCTCCGACACCGACCCGTTGCTGTGACACCGACACGCTACACAGACAGAGGCAGACAAACTATACATTATGCACTTATACTTATACTCAACCGTGTAGTGTATGAATTGTATGTGGTTATTTTGTAATTCAACATTGGAGTCTGAAGCCCCTCCCCCTCCGCTATGTCATTAAAGCGGTGACAGTCGAGTGCATGAAGTGTCCAACTTTCCACACTTGTTTTTTTCAAGTTAATTAATTGCATCCTCCTGGTATTTAAAGTGCACTTTTTCTTTTGGGAATTTTCAGTGTGAACAAACTACTTGCACTATTATACTACAAAATATCATAGAATAGTGCATAAGTATGCAAATTGGGACGCACCTATTAAAGTCCCCCTGTGGTGTAAATCCAGCTTTTAATGTTGTTTATGTGTCTATGTGGTGTTTTTAATACGCTTTAAGACAAGCCGTGTGTAAGTTCATAAGTCGACAGCATTGCTGAGTATTTCCTGCTTAAAACTGCAGTGAACCAAAGACAGTCTCAAACACACGGTTTGAAATCGCTGGTGTTTCTGACGTCACAAACGACCTTGTAACCAATCAGATCAACGTGTGATAGTCAACCAGTGGATCTCTGAGCTGAGTGAGTGAGTGGAGGCGGGGCTCATCTGCATATTCATAGAACCGCGCATACTAAATGAGGCAAGGGTGTCGAGTTACATTCAAGATATTTTAAGGCATGGAGATTTTAAATGAAGAAGTTTAAATATGTAATTTTGTTGATCAAAGGCTTAAGAGATACAATTATTGACTACCGAGGACTTTAAGTTTTAAAAAAGTGCAGTGCAGAACATGATGGTCTTGAGACATAAACGTCTGAACAGCAGAATGAGGCAACAATTGGCAGTAGGTTATCTTTTGTTTTGATTGCCTTTATATTCAATAAATACTACCAGTCAAAAGATTGGAATATGGTTCTCATTGGTTTTTAATATTTTTAAAGGTCTCCTGCTCAGCAAGGCTGCATTTATTTGATCAAAATACAGTAAAAACTCTGATATATAATTACAGATTAAAATGTGAATAAATAGTAAAGTGTAATTTATTCCTGTGATCAAAGCTGAATTTCCAGCATCATTACTCCAGTCTTCAGTGTCACATGATCCTTCAGAAATCACTCTAACATTCTTTTAAATTGGCTTTTTTATTTTTTTATTTGCTGCTCAAGAAACATTTCTGTTGCGCTGCTTCATATTTTTGAGGAAACCTCCACGCACTACTATTCAAAAGTGTGGAGTAAGCAAGATTAATGCTTTTATTTAGCAATGACCTATTCAATTGGTCAAAAGTGACACTAAAAAAAGTGTCACAAAAGACTTATTTTTCAAATAAATGCTGTTCTTTTGAACTTTCTGTTCATCAAAGAATCCTAAAAAACAAAATGCATCATAGTTTCCACAAAAATATGAAGCAGCACAACAGTTTTCAATGTAGGTCACTCAAACAACTCCCTCAGCGTCCCCATTGAGCGCTGCGCTCCCGCTGCATTGTTCTGCTCTTCACAAGACGTTATTCCCAACAGAAATAAAGTCAGTCCTATTTTCTTCAATTAAATATAAACATGCTCCAGAGTTTGGAAACGGTTGAGCATTGAACAGTACAGACCTGATGTCAGCAACTACACTTTCTACATTTTAGGCTTGGTGCACATTTTTCAAATATGACTTTTGTACAATATTTAGCAGTGAAAAGCTTCTATTTAGCAGTTTTCTAGTTTAATAGTAAAATTTCAATTTTTTTTCAGTCTGATAATAGAGTTTGATTATTTTATAAGTGCATCAATTTGCGTAAAAATGTAATAATAATTGAGAATATCTCACTTACTCATTACAAATGAAAACATTAAAAATCCTAAAACTGTCTTTTTCAACAGGTTTAAATTAGATTTTGAATCCCATCCTTTGATTTGAACCACACGATATGAACATGTTTTGCAATATTATAACCATATGAAATGAGCTAAGCTAAAGTCTGTGGGAACATATCCATCGAGAGTTGAAAACTGTTTCATGGTCATGTTTCATGTGCAACCATGGGAATGTTTTCTGAACTCTCCTCTAGCGTATATACAGTAACAGCTGAAATTAAAAACCAGTGGGATTATTCAATATCCCATGACCCCTTTGCATGCTAATCAGCGCAGTGTGTGTGCAAAACAATCAAAGAGAACGACTGTATCCTGCTTCAGATGGCAGTGTGTGTGACCGTGGGCTGCAGGAGGACAGATTGCGGTTCAATGTAATGCACACACACTTTCTGAGCACAGATGGTGCAGCGTGAGGCCTGTTGGAGGGGAATCGGTGTGTATTGTCCTTGAGGCTAGACGGCCTGAGCTTGATACTGGATCAGCTCACCTCTCTCTCTCTCTCACACACACACACATCTGCCATACATTCCAGACTGTCTGGAAGTACACAATCCAATTTCTACAAAAATTGACACATTAACAACTTTTAAAGTGACAGCCAAATATGGCGTTTAAAAAGAAAGGAAGCAACACATCCTGCTTACGGCAGCCACTTTTCAGCACCCTACATTAATATACATTTATCTATAAGCAGTTTGAGTGTTTAAAAATGTTAGGTAATATTTGAGTAATTGAGGTTACTTCCTATATTCGAGTATTATTTTGCTGAATATGTACTTCTATAGAAACTGAATCCCGTACTCAATAACATTTACAATGCTAAAATATTACTTTTTACCTTCAAAGTACATTTCACAGGTTATCTTAACCTAATAATATAAAATATTATTGAATTATATAGGTCAGAAAAAAATAATTCTTGGAACAATAACAAGTTTGTTTTGACATACGCAGGGATTCTCCAATCACGTAGTCCACTTTAACCCTGGCCTCACATTCATTTCTGACTGCCAAACCCACATTTCGACATCTAATCAACAACCGACGCATAGAACCAAGTTTCTGCCCTACATTTTTTCTCATTCAATAATCCGTTTTACTCTGATGTATGCCACAATACAGAGGAAAAAAAGATGCCTCTGCATCCATTACATTTGATGTTGACAGTCTCCCCATTCAGATGGGACCAGCTTTCCCAGAGGAAGTCAGGTAAACTCGTGTTTCAAACGCGTGTCCCTGAATCAAACGCGTCTGTTTTTCAGCGCCTAGTGTTTTTCAGCCGTCTCGTCTTTCCTCTGAGAAAACGAATCCCGTTCGGATGGGAATGTCTGAGATATTATTTATCTTTTTACAGTGCTTCTCCTACTCCTTTTTAAGCTTGACAGACATGGTCACTAGTATCTGTGATGAAAAACATATTTAACGTCGGCCTTTGGTTTTAGACATCACATATTGTTGTTAGCTAAAACAATGCAACTCAGCTCCTTAACACACCTTGGCAATTCTTGGCCACGAGGGCATCTCCAAAGTATCCGTCAGCACACCTTCCACAGTCCTCCCCTCCGTATCCCTCACGGCAGCGCCGACAGGCTCCGGTCACCGGGTCGCAGCTGAGCGCCGCTGTGCGGTCCAGGTTACCGTTACACACACACGGCTGACAGGAACCCCCAGGAACGCTGGGACGCCCGAAATATCCATTAGCACATCTGAGGTCGTCAAGAGCAGAGAGAATGCATACTTTAAAAGATGCGTAGTCAAAATACTCCAGGCCTTCTGCAGGGACACAAAACTGTACATCGGACCATTTGACCATCTCTTAGATCTGGAAGCTTGTTTCTGCCACAGAATAAAAAATTAAAAAGGTCATTGCGACTTTTTATCGGACAATTTTGACTTTTTTTCTCACAATTGTGTGATATAAAGTCGCAATTGTGAGTTATAAAGTCAGAATTGCGTGCTTATATCACGCAATTGGGAGATATAGAATCAAAATTGCATGATATAAAGTCACAATTGCGAGTTATGAAGTCCAATTCTAATGGGAAAAAATGCTTTTTTCACTCAATTCTGACTTTATAGCACGCATTTCTGAGAAATAAAGTCAGAATTGCGAGATGTAAACTCGCAATAGTGAGATTAAAATGTTTTATTCTGTGGTGGAAACAAGCTTCCATACTTCCAGACTCTCTTTCCTCTTACATTATAAAATAATTTATGCTTAAATCAATTTCTCACATGCATGTTTTTTATTAATTGCTACGCAGCCATTTAATTAGCTGGATAATGTACAGTCAGCCAGCTCGGGGTCCAGGTCACTGTGTGGGTTTGTTTTGAGATAATCAACAACTGACTGAACATTTATAGCTTATGTACAGTATGATGCATAAAGATAGATTTAACTTCTAGCTTGACGGTGGTGCAGTGAATCGGCTGTCAATTTATCGTTTGTAGTTTACAGTTCAAAGCAGATCAGAGGTCACTTTAGCCCAGTTATGATAGTGTGTGTACACAAAAGCTAAACCTTAACTAAACTCATCTGAGCTGAGAGCTATAGAGAATAGCTGGTGTAAATGGGATGAATGGACACACTTAAGGAAAGCATTTAAGTGTATTGAATTCCCAGACATGTGCTGTTTCTCTTTTAAAGGAGCTGTGTACACATTGTGCTCCATTACAGTCCGTCTGATGAACAACCCTCTTTTGATCATGAAAAGAGCACCGGAGACTTTTCTCGCCAAAACAAAGCACAGACGATGAGAATGTGAGAGAAATATAAGGGGAAGAGACGCTATCACTTCCTCCGCTCGCTTCGCCCACCCGCTCTTCTTATCGGCTGTCGGTG
This sequence comes from Tiaroga cobitis, assembly GCA_030578255.1. Lineage (NCBI taxonomy): Eukaryota > Metazoa > Chordata > Actinopteri > Cypriniformes > Leuciscidae > Tiaroga > Tiaroga cobitis. Next base: position 40,769,838 of record CM060610.1, on the reverse strand, counting down.
CGTTCGGATCCAATATCTCTACTGAAGCAACTTGTGCTGCGGGCTGATAAACACGCAGTCTATCCACTCGCTTCATGTTAAATGGATTCCTCTGCGCTTATCTGCACACGGCTGCGCTATCTGCATGATGGCGGAAAGAGAAAGTAATCACTGTTTCACTCGCGCTCAGCGGATTCCACGAGCCACCCTAGATTTATTAATTGAATATGGTATTGCTTGTGACTGTCTTTACAGGCCCAGTGGCAAGCTAGTTCAGAATCTAGTTCTAACTGTTCATGTTGGAGATTTTAACATTTAAACGAAGTCTTAGATCTCACAACTTTAAAAGACATAATATCTCTTTAACGGTACAAATGCTCTGGGATCATGTCTCATTTAAGGAATATTGGATTGGTTCATTCATATAGAGTAATATCTGCATTTGCGTAACTGTATGTCGGGCCAGATTACAAAGTGTCCTTTTCACCAAACTGCTTGTCCTGGTATTTGTCCTGGTACTTGCAATTTAACAATGGATTTCAAGTTGCTTTGGTAGGAAATTGTCTTCTAAGCACTTGACTGTGAATGCAACATGGAAAATGGGAATCATTCAAAAAGATCTGTTCGCATTTAGGTGATTTTTTTGTACATTAAAACTGACCCAGGGCCAGATTTACTAAACAGAGCGCAATCCCATAAAAGCGCCGATGGGAGTGTAAAGTTCTGGGTGTGATCTACTGACAACGCTCACAGTAAAGAACACAGACGCAGCCGGATCATTTCCATAATGACCAACACAATCTACCAACAGCAGCACATAGTAGCGTCTGGTTTAAAACATGCTTTTTTTGGCACTAAATAATGGAACAGACACTGTCAAATTGACGAGCGCAAACCTTAGTAAATCTCCTTGCATGATTCATTTAAATACTCTCCTCTCATACATTTTGCATCTGAAAGAGAAACTCCTACAAATGCACAAAAATGCACAGCCACAAAAATAACCCTGTCCACGCCATTAGCAAACCCTGACAGTAGGTTTTTTACCGCCAAAAGAGGGTTTGCACTGGCACAAGCTGTTAGTAAATCTGGCCCCAGGTCTGATGCCAAATTTTTAATTTTCTCGGAAAACAAAAACAGAAACTGAATGAAAATAAGTCACTCCGTTCATTCATTCATATGTTGTAGTGTAAAATACAATGCACAATAATGCAACTAATAAAGCAATTTCATATCTGGGGATATTACAGAGATCATTTGATGTGTAACCTCATCCCAGCATCTAACATTATAGCCACTCCAAGAACAGATACCTTCCTTTTGGAAAAGCTAGAATCCTGAAAAATCTAAATCTAACATCTAAATCTAAAAGTTTCTTTCTGAAGAGAAATATGGTACATAAGGAATTTTAGTCTGTGTATAGGTCCTTTAAACGTATCAGATTATGCATATAACCATGGTTCCCTGAGAGGGGAACGAGACGCCGAGTCAGCTGACTCAATGGGGACACGCCCCGCAGGACCCGGTGTCTGAGGCACGGGTACCAACTAGCCAATCATGGCCGATGCAGTGATGACGTCGCAGGGTGCTGCCCAGCATACAAAAAGGGGCACCTGAAAACAAGGAATCAGCTTCAAATGTCTGAAGGAAGACACGTCGGTACGCCCGAAGCATGGCAAAGCGAACCGGCGTCTTGTTCCCCTCTTAGGGAACCATGGTTACATGTGTAACCTGAGACGATCCCTTTCAAGGGAACTCAACGCCATTTGAGCTGACGCAATGGGGACGTCAATACCAACGCACCATGCTGACCAGTGCCTGCAGGAGACTAAAAACAGTCTAGAATCTTAGGCATAGATACTAAAAATTCAGCCAGCGAGTGTAAACACCCTGCACACTGTTGCAATGGGAAGCAGAGTAACCTCACTTAATACCCAGATACCTGGGGAAGGTGACAGAAGAGCGACTATCATAGACGATCATCTCAAACATCTGTCAGCTCTACTTCTAAATATATTTCAGGGAGCCAACCCTTATCTTTATTCTCATCTAATAACAACGCTTTTTCCCCTAACTCCCTCCCAAAGGAGAATTTATCTTCCTATAAAAATAGGATACTGACCACCCAATACCCTCAACTTGGGGAACAGGAGGAGATTATACAACTTCCTGTACCCCACATTCTCCTCGGAGGGGGAGGGAGGATAATTCTTCTACTCATAAACAAAAATATTGTTAATCTCCTCAAAAGTGACATAACTATCATAGATGATCCTCTCAAACATCTGTCAGCTTTAATTCTGAATATTTTATCAGGGAGCCAAACACCCAGTGCCAGCTCTACCGGATGCCAGCCATCCCTTATCTTTATTCTCCTCTAATAACAATCCTCTGTATCACACACCCTCGGAGGGGGAGGGAGAAGAATTATTCTCCTCAGAAACATACTACTCAATTTTTTTTTTATGTCTAAACATAAGATTTATGTATTTGAAGTGCATATCAAACAGTCAACAGCTCAACTAAAGCAAACACTGACAACCAACATGGTGACTTAAAATACAACTGTTGATTTAATTAAAACGGAAATTAAATCAAGTAAATCTGGTTATTGATAAGTGAAGCTGGTAATGCTGTTTGAGTTGTTTAATCCTCCTCTGCTGAGATCTTGAGAGATTTAATGTCTTCTTTTATCTTCAGTTTATTTACTGAAGTAAGTTGTAGTTCTTGCGTTTCTCTTTCCTTCGATTATTCTGCTTGTTAACAGCAGGTGTTCATAATTAATGCTCAATCACCACTTAATTATCTCATTAATTTCAACACTGCTTCAATGGTACTTTAACTCTGTAGTGTGCACACATATGAACACTGAGCAGTGTTAATTTAACTTGGGGCGTTTTTCTGTGTACTATTACATAAATCTTACCCGTTTCATTTACGTATGACTGACAAATATGAATCGCATTCAGTTTATTAATAAAATTATATAAATCTTATCTGTTTCATTTATATATGACTGAAAAATATTAATCACATTCAGATTATTAATTGGTTTATGTTAAAACTATGTAATCCAAATGGATGGAAATTTGATATGCTATTCAAATATCTTATGTTTAGACATTTTTTTGAGTGTACTACTCATAAACAAAAATATTGTTCACCGTTAATCTCCTCTAAAAGCACCCTGCTGCAACCCCGAACCCCCCTCAAAGGGGGAGGAAGGAAACTTTATTCTCCTTTAATAACAGAAATAGCGTACCCCATAACCCTCCTCAGAGGGGAAGGGAGGAGATAGGGAAGATATTCAGGGATGGTAGAAAGGGAAGAGGAACGTCTCTAAGCCAGTTTACCACCATCTCAACGGCAGTGCCTCTTCAAGATCATGAGCGAGCAATGAGTCCTCATATTCCACAGAAGAAGCCCAAGTTCTTCACGCAGCTCCAGGAAGAAAGGCACGGGGCGGGGCAAGGCGTTTTTTGCATTGCGTTCCGCCCCGAGAAACCGAATTATCCAGCCGCCATCACTCAGAACGAGTCCGAGCGTGCATCGGCCTGGGAAGCATGAGCAAACACTGCTCAGTGTAACCTTCCTCTCCAGAGAACAATAGCACACCGAACGGGCTTCCGCTTCTTGCAGGAGGGCCGCAGTGCTAGGGAGAAGTGAGGGGAACTTATTCACACTCTTCAAGCAGCTCCGTCTGAGTTCCCTGCGGGTGTAAGTGGGAGCACGAGCCGCGAGGCTCAGCAGCTTGACTCTCTTCACTCATGAAGAGCGCCAGCCGAGAGCGGAGCTTTCTCAGTGAGGAATCATCGCAATGAATGCATCCAGCCCCCTCGAGGGCTTAACGTGCATAACACACATATCGTGACCATCGCCAGGCATTATGAAACGCAGGCATGGAGAAACACAACATTTACTCAACATATTTCCTTCTCTTTACCTTTCACACATTGCAATCTTCACACAGCACACAGACAAGCAGCTTCCTGAAGACACTGAAACTGATGACATGTTTTCAGGTGCCCTTTGTATATGCTGGGCAGCACCCTGCCACGTCATCACTGCATCGGCCATGACTGGCATGCGTTCCCATTGCGTCAGCTGACGCGCCATTGAAAGGGAACTCGTGTCAGACTGACTTTTATCATCTGAATATGAATATATTTCAGTTTTGCTACTGACAATATAGTTAACAATATTCTTTGTTAGCAGTCGCCTTGTTTGTTTAGATTTGACTTCAGATTGTTCCTATAGTTGTGTGTAAATGTGGAGCTGTCTCGGGATAAAAGATAAGTACAGGTGAGTGCCACAAGGCTCTGTCTTAGGTCCTATTTAGTAAACCATCCTATTAGGCCACATTACAAGGAAAATATGGTGGCACAGTTTTATATTTCCACTACTTTCATAGTTTATTATTATTATTATTGTTGGAGCTTGTATTGCAAGACAAATTTCTGTGCACACGGACAATAAAGTGCTATCTATCTATCTATCTATCTATCTATCTATCTATCTATCTATCTATCTATCTATCATCTATCTATCTATCTATCTATCTATCTATCTATTTTAAATTAGGGTTTTAATTTGTGTAATAAGGCAGAAAAACTGGTATGCATTAATAATCCTTTGATAAATTTGGACAAGTCATTGGGCATAAATATTAGTTAGTAAATTAGGACAATATCTGGTTAAATGCAAAAGGCCCCACCTACTGTTCCAAAAAAAAAACATAATCCCCATGCCCCTAAATTAGCCAGACTGTCACCTCTGCACTGTTTCGGTCCCCTTTATAGGGTAACTGAGCATTGAAGGCTGGCTCTTCCTGTCTGTCTGGTGCCAGCTCATCATTTCTCCTGTCGTTAGCTCTGCTGTGAGAGAGCCATCTTAAGCACTGATGACTCGGGCCAGGTGTCTTTAACCCAGGCCATATATATATGGCCAAGTTCCAGTCTGTCTGCACACCAGGGAACAATTACAAAAAAAAAAAAAACCTGGGACTGCTCCAAACTCTTATTTCCTTCCTCTCTTCACCCTTCACCCTCAGCCTGCTCTCTCTGGCTCGCTGTTTAAGGTGTCGATGGGCACGCAGGGCCAAACTAAACATAAGCACTCTATTTCAGAGCAGGACCAGGTGCCATGGAGGGACTGAGCTGAATTAGGTCAGTGAAAGACAGAGTGGGGTGGAGAGAGGTTTTATTCTGTTGTGGGTCATTGATTCTTAAACCGAAGAGGCTCCCCTTAAATCACTAAGCCCATTACTGTTACTACACACAGAGCAAGCTTGCAGCACACTCCACAATAAACACATATAGAGTATGAATGAAGCAGGGGGGCGGGATTATAAATATTAGACCTGTTTCACAGAGCTTGCACAACTGCAGCGTAACTGCAACAGCCTGTTCTGAGCTATTTACATTTACACCAGAAAGTGACGTATTGCTGGAAAACAGCTTATGGTTGAAAAGTTTTGTTCTCGTTTACATGCAGCTTTTTCTCTCTTTTAACTATTTTTTAGCACACAAACAAAAAAGAATGGCTTATAAACTACATATAATAAACTACAAACATCAATGAAATCTTACGGATTCAGTTTGAGTGGTTGTTAATGCATGTGGAATTTAGATCATCAATTTATTTCACCAGTCTTTGAAGACGCCTCTTAAGAAAAGTGAGATATTTCAATATTGAAGGAAGCAGCAATTGTGGCACTTGTTGCTCATCTTTAATCTGTGTACTCTAATAAAACAAGCTTTACAGGCTTTAGCACTCAGTGCGGCTCTACAGATATTGGATAGTGTTCATTTGATTTGCTTAGATGAAAATTGCCAAAGGGATCTGAGGTATGAATGTGGTCTGAAAACGATGTATGTCTCGTATTCTGCAAAGATTTCTGTTCGAAGAGAGCCGCTGTTTACTGCTGGCCAAGGATGTAAGCACACATTTAGGATTTGTTTGGGGACTAAATGTAATAATTCAAGATTCAACCACTGAAAATTACATATTTGTTGACTGCTAATCTGAATACCAGAACTGATGTTTCCTCTTCAATTTGTATGGTGGTTACGGCCCTGTTGAAAGATGTAGAGTACTTAAGTTTCTTTAAATATCACCTTTATCTCAGACGTTTCTCCTACAATTCCACAGGAGACTCGACTAAAAAAAGGCACGGATGAGACAGTAGTTGGCTCAAGTAGATCGTAGAAACCAATGGCACCAAATGTGAGTTATAATGTTGTTATAATGAGTTATAATGTTCATCTTGAGATCTCTGCCTATAATCTGCAATGGCATCTGAGTGCACTATGAGGCATTCTTGAGATCTCCTTTGAAACGCCATTGGGACGTGGGAGAATAATCACGAGAAGCAACAGTCTCTATCTGCTCTCCAATTGATCTCACTTGATATGGCTTCCCTGTCGGACGGCCTCGACACAAAACGTTTTTAGGAACACATTTAAGAGCGACGTGCACCGCCTGACTAAGTTTGTGTGAAGTATGTCCTTCACATCTCTTTCAGCGAGTGTCTCCGGAGACAGACTGGGTTTGAGCTCCGTCTGAGCGCTGATGGATCGGTCCCATCTTGCCCCATTAATGTGCGTCTGTCCCTGGCTTTTCCCAGAACGAGAAACCTTTCCATTAACTCTCTTTCTCTCCTCTCGAACTTTCTCTCCGCTTGTCCTCCATAACAGACGTCCAGCTCCCTGGTTTCTGTTCCCTCCACCTCGGTTTCTGCTAATGGCTCAGCGTGGAGAGCTTTGGTGCCAGCTAGCGTGTACCAGCACTGGCACTGCACCAGTCCCTCTCCATCTGTTTCAGGGTCACAGAAGAGCCGAGACCTTTCTCCCACCTAGACGCCGTACTCCACAACTACACTGTGATTTAGTCCGCATACAGAGCTGGAGTGACTGCCAACGCAAACCTACCCAGAATGCAGCATATGCTAATGCTAACCCATCAGCATACCAATCTTCAGAGAACGGGAGTGAACGACGCCCACTGGGGGAACGTGAAGAGTTGAGAAAGAGAAATAAACAGAGCGACTGATGGAATATTGCGCATGATAGATGAGCAGAGTGATTTCTGATGCTAATGAAATTAAGACGTGCCACCAGTGCAAGAGCTGAGAGCTGCTTTGTGCTCTATTGAATTTGTGGGCGCTTTACACTGACCACAGAGGATTAAGCCAATTGCTCCAACGTATGCCAGATTTTTATTTCATATCACACTGGGACAGAGATCCATATGGCCTAGAGATTAAGATTTGTTTGAGTAGTCTACTCCAACACATTAGAGACTCATATGCTGAGTCAAAACATATGCTGTTGTTCAGCACAACACACACACACACACACAGGTTAAATGAGAATGGGAACACAGCAGGGGTGTGTGGCCCATATAAGCTGCGAATGCTCTGCATACCCAAGCAATTCAAGGACTCACTAATGCATATTAACACTATAAATTACTATAAATTCACTTGTTTGAGGTGTACCATAAACCTTGCATGGTAAATTACGTTACAGAAGGGTGATAAATTACTTAGTTACTGAGGGTTCCGGGTAATCGGGTCTACAACAGTTTTGGCGCCTACGCTCTGTTGTTGTATATCGTCATCACTGTCCCGCGTTCTCATTGGTTTGCTGGTCTATGGGGAGTTCATGCGCAGGGGAAGCTGTCCGTGAATTGCTCGCCCAAGAGGAAAAATGTGCTGTTGCTGCCAGATCTCAATCACAACTGAAACTATTTTCATAGTATTTCATTTTCTCCAAAGGGAAATCTTTTTTTTACAAAAACTTAAAGTGTTAAAGAAAGACCTACTGTAACTATTCATGATTCACAAATCTTCTCCCGTGGCCTTGTTGGAGAGTAAAGTGTCCATCATATAATAATAATAATTCATTACATTTATATAGCGCTTTTCTCTGCACTCAAAGCGCTTTACATAGAAGGGGGAATCTCCTCAACCACCACCAGTGTGCAGCATCACCTGGAGGATGCGACGGCAGCCATATTGCGCCAGAACGCCCACCACACACCAGCTTACTGGTGGAGAGGAGACAGAGTGATGAAGCCAATTGGTATATATATATGGGGATGATTAGGAGGCCATGATGGACAGAGGCCACTGAGCAAATTTGGCTAGGATGCCGGGATACACCCCTACTCTTTCAAAAGACATCCTGGGATTTTTTGTGACCACAGAGAGTCAGGACCTCGGTTTAACGTCTCATCCGAAGGACGGTGCTCTTTGACAGTATAGTGTCCCTATCACTATACTGGGGCGTTATAGGACCCACACAGACCACAGGGTGAGCGCCCCCTGCTGGCCTCACTAACACCTCGTCCAGCAGCAACCTGGTTTTCTCAGAAGGTCTCCCATCCATATGTGCTCACAGAATCTAGTAGTTGGTCATCCAGGTACTTTTTGCCTACTGATTTATGAATACTATAAATTTGGACATACTGCTTGGCTCACATACAGTTTGTCACCCACTTTATAGTATGGAAGTAGGCATTTTCGGATGCCGGGATAGGCTTTTACATGAACACAGTGAGCTGCATTGGTGTCTGCTGCTCATGTAGGAGTCGCCCTTCTCAGGGGGCATCCTAACTCAAGTGATCTCATAAGTGATTTCTACATAAGCAGCGGTAACGCTTAAGCATTAGAGCATTACAGCATGACATTAGCCACTCCAAGGTCAGGAGTTCAATTCCCAGGGAATGCATGAAGTGATCAAATGAATATGCTGAATCAATGTCGCTTTGGATAAAAGCATCTGCCAAATGCATAACTGTGTGTCATAGTGCTCAGATGATGTTGATTTCAAGAGTTTACGATTGTGTTGCTAAGCTAAGAATGTGATACTCTAACAAGCATAAAACTACAAAGCACATGCAAATTCTGATTAAAACAGTCGATGTAGTTTTAGTTAGATTTAACTATTTTTAATAATACTTATGCATATTAGCATGTTTCGGTAACACTTTACACTTTACTTGAAGGGGTGTGCATAAGACTGACATGACACCTTCATAATCATGACAGGACACATCATGAATATGAAGGAGGTTTTATGCATGTTTATGACAACTGTCATTAAGTGTCATTCGCTCAATTATGACATTTTTAATGCAAATGTGACATTGTTTGAGATGTCTTTGTTATGACACCTTGACATAAACCAATACATCATAACCTGTCAGTGTCTTTGTCATGACAACTTGACATTACTAAGCCAACACAACCTGTCATGAATATGTCATAAACACGACATAGCAGATTAATTATCAAACTTAAGAAACCACTTAAAGTTTAATTGTAAGGCCATTTCAGGATTGTAGATGTAAAATAACTCTGTAAAAATGATTATAGTACCGTAAAGCCATAATCACAGTAAAACAACAGTTATGTGACACCACAGGATCATGTCATACCATCAATTATTTCAAACAATTAATCACAATGAAAATGACAAATCTTTAGTTATTAAAGTTACAAACAATTAGTAGGGTAGAGTGGGGTAAGATGTGCAAGTGAGTAAGCTGCATTGCATCCTTAATTTAGCATATTTGTGTGCATGATTTGTGCCATGTGACCAGAAAGAGCACATCATACGGCTGCCCGTGACCGAGAGATGCACCTGAGAAAAGTTAAACAGGTAAAATAGAGTCCAAAAACATATATAACAAGTATAAAAATTAAGACCTGAATAGGAACATAGTAGTATACTTAACGTGCTAAAATAATGTATAAATAGTAAACTTTAAGTATGTTATGTTCACTTAAAGAAAACTTGCAAGTCTGCTTTCAGTAAACTAGTAGTTTGGAAGTTTTTCTTCAAAGTATATTTTCATAAACTAAAAAAAAGTGCTACAAGTATTTAACTAGTAAACTATCAGTATACCTTACTTGACATATAGTTGCAGTAAAAACGAAAAACGTAGTTGTAAACCAATTGTGTATTCAAAGTTTACTATTGTCACACTTAAAGTATACTTTTATACACTAAAAAGTGGGCCAATTTAGTATTGAAATAGTACACTTACAAGTATACTACAGTCCTAGTGCATTGATATTAGAATTTTTACTACATAAAAAGTATACTTAAAATACACTTGAACTTTACATAAGTACACTTAATAAAATGAACTTGAAGCATACTTATTTTTAGGAAGGGTAACCAGGTTCTTGTTTCTCTCTGAATAGAAGACAAACATGAGTAAAATGTGGCACAACTTACCCCACTTTGTTTAGTCCTAAAATGCAAGAGTCTGGATGTTTAACCTTGTTGTCTTACCTGTCACAGCGCGCTCCGGCGTAACCCGGCCGGCACCGATCGCAGATCAGCTCACCCCCGGCGTCGACGTGGCACGTGGGACTGAAACTACGGGGTTTTTGAGCCAACAAGGGGACAAAGAGAAAAACAAAAGAGCAGCGAATCAAAAACATCATAAGCACTCGCTCTGGTTCTATCGGAAGCCAGAGAGCGTTTGAACCACAGGATGGTCTAGCGGGTGAGCAAACCCTTAGCAGCGAGGTGAGCGTCAGGCTCTGCCATTAGCTCTAGCATAATGACTGCATGGCTATTTCAGACGACACAGGAGCCTGGCTGACGGGCATGCTGGGAATGCTGAGGGCAGGAGGAGAGCCACGCTTTCTTTAGCCCACTAGATGTGGAATGTTCAGCTGTTGCATTCTGGGACACGCCAACTCTTTCTGGATTAGCCACTAGCATGCTACAGCCAATATTAGCCTAGTGCTGAAATCATGCGCCAGCTACAGAGTACAGACGACTGGCAGACGATCTCTGAGGAGCTACATCCGCTCCTTATAGATGCTTTCATGCTAAAAATAAGACCAGCTTAAACTGAATTATGCTCTTAACTGGTTTTTGTAACACTTTAGTTTAGGGTCCAATTATCTCTATTAACTAGTTTGTCATGCATATTACTAGGATATTGGCTGTTTATTAGTACTTATAAAGCACACATTAATGCCTTATTCTGCATGATCATATTCTACATCCCTTAATCCACCCATTATGTAAATTTAACAACTATCTTACTAACTATTAATAAGCAGTAATTAGGAGTTTATTAAGGCAAAAGTCATAGTTAACAGTGAAAATGTGTTCCCAAAACTAAAGTCTGACCTACAAATTTTCTAATCTCCCACTGCAACAAACAGGATCACGTTTTACTCTAATTGTAAAAAAAAAAAGAAAAAATATATTACTTTTGTAAGTTACAATTATACTGCAAACTTAAAAAATAATAATATTTGATATATAACAATAATTTATTGCATTACAAGTTACAATACTTATGTTTATGTCTTAAAATGTTCAAACGTTCAAACCCTCAAGCTTATAATTTTTCAGATTCTTGAGCTTTTCTTTTTGGCGAAATATTACTAAAGTTCTGTCCACAAACTGTCAGTGTTGGGGGATATCTAACTAAACGTGGCGACGTTACTATTTTAAAAACTAGTTCAGTCATTAAACTCTAGGCTGATGGTCCTTTCGAGCAATCTGCTAATAATCACATCATTGCCACATGGCACAAGCTGATTGGCCTCTGCTGATTCTGTAGCCAATGAGATTGCTTGCTCAGCATTTAAATAGTCTGGTTCAGTGTTTGCTGTAAGCTAGTCCTGCTGCGCTATCAGAGCTCCTCTGAACCCCTCCACCTCCCCAGCTCCACCTGCCTGGATCTGCTGATGGATTTATCTACTGTATGTCTATTTATGCAGCAGCAGCAGATCTATTAGCAGAAGTAAGTCCATACTAGATACTAGATCTGCAGCAGCGTAGCAAATCTGGTCCACCAAGACCGCTCATTAACATTGCCATATTCAATAACATACTAAAACTATATCGAGAGATGTCATGATTGAACTACATTTTTCGGCAGGCCAACAGAAGCACGGCTGTTTTCAAACCCATTTAGTGTAAGTTTGTGCATTTAACTTATATGGTATCACCCTAATTGAGATAGCCTGATAGTTATATGCAGAAAAAATCTGCAATTAGCTACGTGTTTATAGCTTGTAATGTATAGCTTGTAATGTAGCTAACTACTGTTACGTGACTGCTTAACTACTTTAAATTCTGTGTTAGGTAAGTTAGGTTGAAGCAGCTTCCCCAACACTGGTCACTATAGTCAGAAAAGCGATTATCTATGGAAAGCGTCATGATGGTGAGTGTTAAGATGGTAGAGTGTGATGTCATGCCTTGCTGTGACCATTGGTGACATACTTGTTTGAAGGGCTCAGAAGAGGACAGGCACACGGCCGACAGTCATCCGCTGATCCCCTGCTGGCGTCTCCGTAATAACCAGGAGCACAGCGCTCACAGTTCGGTCCTATGGTGTGATCCCTACAGCCCTACAATACACACAAACACAGTCACACAGGTATAGACCACATGAAAAGACAACAACAACACATGACTAATGTCAGGACATGGAGGTATGTTAGCATTTCCACACAAAACATCTGCAGATTCTGGCTGGTGAAATGAAAACGCATCAGAGCCACCTTAAACTTGCATAAAAGCTTTGTGTAACTCAAAAGTCTGAACTTTGCTTACTATTCTCCCTCTGGGGTCGGCTATCGTGCCGGGGGGACGAGCTCACTTTTTTCCTTATCAGTGCAAAAGAGACTCAAATTACTCTATTGATTTTGATCTTACATATAAGTGTTATATATCATTCGATTCTGTTACGTGTCTATTTTTTTGTGTATACTCACAATAAAAACAAAGTGTTCTGCTTTTTGTCAAATAAAGAAAAATAAACATGATGCGAGTTTTTCCTTCTCTCGTCAGTGAAGTTCATTCTGAAATGCGTCCGAAAATGAACTGTAACTAAGTAAATACTTGTCACACAGGCACGAAAGATTTTTCGTTATGAAGCTGAAATTCTCTTCTTTTAAATGAAGTAATTTATATAAAAAACAACTATTCTCAGTTTATGTAATCTGAAATGAAAAGAGAGAGATGCCAGTCTTTTTCCTTTCAGGTAATTATAGCGTATGATGCGTTAATGTGACCACGCCCACTGAGAGCGCTCGCTATTCAAACGCAAACGTTGAGGCAAGCCATGCAAACGCCCACACAGGCTGGATAAAACATCCAGTTTAATAAGAATCGTGTACTTTACCTCGTCTTGCTGCGCGGTGAGGAATAATACTATCGTAATAATCCTGGAAAAGTTACCTCAGAAGTGCAGGTAGTTTCATTTCGAGGAGCAACGGATTCAGCTGATGTAGTAAGTTTATTCTTAAGTGCTTTGTTCTCATCGTGTTATTGAATAGTGTCTGTAAACTGCACAAAGACTGTTTAAATATGAATTGCGTGTCTGTGTGTGAGTGAATGAATGAATGGCACAGACGCGCGCGTGATGTTGTTTACTACAGATGTACATCGCATCTGTGCGTTCATTCACTCTCGCTCCTACATTAGTAAATGTTATTTTTACATGAACACACCCAAACTATATTGCTATAGCCTACTGAGATTTGTTCTAATCACGATATAGAATAGTGTCTGTAATGACAACATTTCGTTGACTAGTTTTGGATAGATTATAAAGTTTTTACTCTAAAATAGACATCAGATAAGCTTTTGTTAGACAGTTTCTGCTCATATGTTAAATATATAGTATGTTTTGTCAAAAATAAACTAATCAACTGTTATAGTGTTTGTTCCAATGCAAGCTATATCAAAATAATGAATCCTTAACTTTGAAATGTGTATGATAAAATGTATTGGCCTACTATAAACACTAATACTTTTATAAGACATTTATGGAATAAGACAATTTTCTTTTCAAGATGTTTCCAACTCTAACTTTGAACCAATTCTATACAATGACCCATATAACCTATTTGAACAGGATTTGTTTCCAGGCATGACTAAAAATGTGCTTTTGACTTTCATTTATATTTTCATTTTATATATATATATATATATATATATATATATATATAGCCTATGTGTATGTATATATATATATACATATATATTAGGGCTGTCAAACGATTAAAATATTTAATCGCGATAAATCGCATTAATGTCATAGTTAACTCGCGATTAATCACAATTATTTTTATCTATTCTAAATGTCTCTTGATTTTCTTTTTGTCCCATTATTTTGTCTCATTTTAATGCTCTCAACATGGAAAAGTGGATCGGCTTGCTTTGTGCAAATGTTTTTTATTGAAAATAACATTGACATATACTATGTTCAATTTCACACTAACATTCTCACTTGGAGCAAATAATCTCTCAATGTAACACTGTCCATTAATAAAAGGGTGAAAGAAATACTGACGAGGTCCTGATATTCTCGAGGGGGCAGAGAATTCGCATCAGCTGTGTGTGTGTGTGTGTGTGTGCGCTTGGCCATCAAGTGGTATTTCAGACTGGACGTGCTGCGATGATGATAGCTCAGTTCACAATGACAAAACACACGGATCACTTTGGTCTTGTCAATGGAACCATTTGGCAACTTTGTAAAAGTAAACTTTCCATTCAGAATCTTATTGGCATCCATTTCGGCGTCTCGCACTCGTCATCCACTCAAAGCGTAACGTTAATCAACTATTTGGCCGGCTCGCAAGCCCAAACAAGTGTGTGCGGCGCGCCTGTTGTTTTGTTTCCGGTCTAGCTAGATCCGCTTGCTTTGGTTGACGAAGCAACAAAACGTCCTCGCGCGGCGCAAGCCATTGAAATGAATGGGTTTCATAGCGCAGCGCCACGCATGCCGCGTCCTGTTGTAACAGCATGTGAAAAAAACTACAAAGTTTGCTAGGCCAAAAAGGCTGTTAATCGCGCGATAAAAAAATTGACGCCGTTAAAATGGGTTTGCGTTAACGCGGTTAATAACGCGTATAACTGACAGCCCTAATATATATATATATATTTATTTATTTATTTATTTATATATATATATTGTCCTTGCATTGTTTCTTGTGTGACACACCTGAATGAAAGGCTCATTATACGGGTCTTTGTCTTCTCAGGTGAGAACCACCTAATTATTCATGAGGGGGTTGTTCATCATTTTGAAGCAAAAACTCTAGGCAACAACATCCATTAGTCAAAAGTCTTGTGGACACATATTTAGTATGTGTTTTGTGGCCTTATTTAAGAAACTTTCATTTTTAGTTTTTTTAATAACCATGCATAAACAATATTCTCTCAAAAATACAAATATGTACATGTTGCTCACATATTATGGTAGCCCTGTTTGTGCTAAATAGAGTGTAATTACACCTGTGCCATTAATATGTTTTATAAGCAGCTGAAAACAGCACAAATGTCAAAACATCTCAAGGACCCCAAAAACACAATAGACCCCAGAGGGTTAACACAGCTAACTTTAAAAAGTAGATTCCTCGACAGGGACACACATTTTTCATCAGTCTTTCAGAGGCACACAGTGTCAGGCTAATGGATCAGAGGGACGGCAGGCGTATTTCATCTTTGAGAGGTGGATACACGTGAACACAGTGATAATCACAGCGCAATCCATCGACACAACCACAGTCTGACAGCAGAGGAGGAGTGCTCGCAGCGCTTCATGTCTGTGGTACAGGGCCTGTGTCCTTGGTTAAGAATAGGGTGTTCAGCTGTGACTCTCCACCGCTCACACAGGCGCAGGAGAAAACGGTCTGGTGTTTTCACGAAAGAATGGGGTTGTTTCCTAGCCTGGTCCCAGGAGAGTCTGGCCTCGCTCCATTGACGAGCGTTAACTTCCTTGAAGGCGGGTACTCTGTTGAAGTCTAAACCTATTGGATCTGCCCAGAGTCACTCTGGATCTGCCATAACCAATCGCTGACGTTTGGTCGTAACGTATGACGACTCAAACCACTCAAACTAGCGCACGACATCAACGCCATCGTTCTCAGACACTCCCTCTGTTCGCTGATTGGACCTCTAAAAAACTGACCGGAGAAAACCAAAGAATACACCACAATCCCAGACGTAGTACTGAAGGAAAATGAAAATCGAGCGGAAGTACGTAGGAGGGCGGAGCCAGGCTAGTTGTTTCCTCACGAAAGACGTAGAGTTTGAGCTTATAGACCTAAACGTCACCTAACTGAAGAACACAAAGACCTGCTAAAGAGAGAATGACACAGGAGAAGGGGCAGTAACATTGTTTCCCATAGTCTGTTTTGTTAGAATAAACTCCAACATTAGAGCTTAGTATAAAAACAACTACTTTTAAACATCACAAACTGTCCGAATGTGTCCAAAAATTAAATTAACATAAAAACATAATAATTTTGACATAATGGGCCCTATCATACAACCGGCGCAATGCGGCGCGACGCAAGAGTGTTTTGCTAGTTTCAGCCTGACGGAGTTTTCATTTTCACGTCCTGCGCAACGCTGTTTAAATAGCAAATGCATTTGCGCCCGTTTTTGTGCACCCATGGGCTGCTGGTCTGAACACGAGGTGTGTGTTCAGGCGCATTAATGGTGCGTTGCTATTTTGAGGAACTGAAATAGACTGAGCAAATGACCAACTGAAACCTGGTCTAAAGTCAATAGTGCAATTTTTTTTTTTTTTTTTATAAATTTTTTATTATTATTCAAATAGCGCGTTAGTAATGTGTGCCTATAGGCGGGTACAACACGTGCATACACTCAGCTTATTACACACACACACACACTGCTTATTACACACACAGGGACGCGCAGCAGCACACATACTAGCCAAAAATTAAAAATAAAAGGATTACAATGTAAAAGATTATTATTGTGTACATAAAGATATGGTGGAATCCGGCTTGTCCCATAGATGGTCAGCTTGCGCGCTTTAACCTCACACACACACACACACACACACACACACACACACACACGCACGCACACACACACACACACACACACACAGCTTAAACCTCACACACACACAGCTTTAACCTCGCGCACGAGCAGATCCCTTCCCTTCGGAAGTTTTTCCGCCTGCAAATCCCATAGTGTTTTATAGCGAAACCGCCACGGCGCGAGCGCAACTGGCTTTTAAAGGGAATGGGAGATGAGACTCTGATTGGTTTATTTCACGTTATGCCCGAAACACACCCATTACTCATTAAGAGAATAGGGACGACCCTTTTAGACCATGCACTGTTTTTCCCGTCGTTAAACTAGCAAAAGTGGATTCGGACACGACCTAGCCTACTGTAAGTGTACTTGTGCCCTGCGCTTTAGACCATGAGCTTAGATCCTTAAAATAGAGCCCAATCTGTTAAACTAATAATCATTGTCTATTACAATAAAATGTAACATTCTTTAAACTTGTGACACACAGGTCAACATTTTAAATTGACATTTAATTTCTCATTAATCTGTGAAGTGTGGTAAATGTCAAGAGGTTAATCTAAATATTATATAAACTGTTTTATGATCCATTCATATTTTAAATGAGACGCATGTTAATACCAGGTGGATACTGGGCCTGTGTGTTTTATCTCTGGCACACACACACACACACACACACACACAGGAAATGGAATGGTTGTATTTTCTGCGACTCCATCTGAACTGTATTTACAGCAGGTTGTGTTATTGTGTTATTATAATGCAGTTCTGTTATTATGGGCAAACAGCTACAACAGCAAAAGCAGCAATGACAAAGCAGGTCCATTCTGTACACTCACAATGAAGAAACAACAAAATACCATCTTTCACCTAAACAATGAGCACACACGCACACACACACACACACACATACACACATTACCAGGCAGTGTCCAGTGACGTCATCGCAGCGCTCCGCATGTCCGTGGCATTGACAGAGCTCACACACTCCGCCATACAGCGTCCCGTCCACCCTGCGGTAGCCCACCGCACACATCTGAAAACACACACACACACGGCGGTTGGTGCATCGCAGTAACATCATTCATCATGAGGAAATGAAGGGTTTTTGGTAAAGTATAAGCAGGCAGGTTTGGCTGAACCTGTGTCATGAGTTTAACTGTGTGTGAGCATCAGCGAGTCGTTAATCTGTGCTAATTGACGGATCATTGTAGAGCACAAAGTGCTTTGATTTACTAAATGAGGGAGAAGATTTGTTTCTACTGAAGTGCAGGGGAAGTTTATAGAGCCGGCTGATGAATGCCTGTTCAGACAGAGTGTGTGTGTGTGTGTGTGTGTGTGTGTGTGTGTGTTCTTAAGATGTGCTTATTTAAACCTTTCTGTCTTGTTTTGTTCCGTTAATGTGTCTGAAGTCGAGTCAGTGTTTTCTGTCTACACGGGCCTTTTACAGTCGGCATCAAAACAAAATTGTTCTATTTATTTTCTAAATGCATGTTAATGACCAAATCAATCATGCATATTTTTTACCTCATAATCTTTGTAATTAAAATACCACAGCTCTGTCTTTTTGCGAGGCTGTGCTGCATTGGTAACACTTTATTTGAAGGGGTGTGCATAAGACTGACATGACACTGTCATAAACATGACATAACACCTGTCATGAACATGAAGGAGTCTTTATGAATGTTTATGACTGTTGTCATTAAGTGTCATTCGGTAAATTATGACACTTTTAGTGCAAAGTACAAAAAATATCTTTGTTATGACAACTTGACATTAACAAAGACAAAAAATATCTTTGTTATGACAACTTGACATTAACCAAGAAATCATAACCTGTCAACCTGTCACAAATATGTCATAACAGGTCTAATTATCAAACTTAAAGAAGTTATTTAGCTTTGCGTTAACATTACATTACCCTGTCATATGTTAAAGCATTTGTCATATGTCATATGTTAAAGCATTTGACAGTGTAATAACCCTTAATGACATCTTTATAACTAGTACAATGTGTTCCACTTTACTTGAGGACAAGTAAAATATTCATGACACAGTTATAATGGTGTCATGACGGCCAAAGTCAAAACCAACCACATGTGACAGGGTAATGTTAACGCAAAGCTAAATAACTTCTTTAAGTTTGATAATTAGAGCTGTTATGACATATTTGTGACAGGTTGACAGGTTATGATTTCTTGGTTAATGTCAAGTTGTCATAACAAAGACATTTCTGTCTTGGTTAATGTCAAGTTGTCATAACAAAGACATTTTAAACAATGTCAACTTTGCATGAAAATTGTCATAATTTACCGAATGACACTTAATGACAACAGTCATAAACATTCATAAAGACTCCTTCATGTTCATGACAGGTGTTATGTCATGTTTATGACAGTGTCATGTCAGTCTTATGCACACCCTTTCAAATAAAGTGTTACCGCTGCATTTAAGCCAATGACATTCTGATCTACTTTTCCCAATCCAATCAACATCCAATGGATTGAATCAAGTCTCATTCTGTATTTTTGTCTTGTTCAAGAAGCCGTCTCACTCGGCACAATATGGTAGTAAAGTCGTGACTCTTTCCATAAGACAGTATCCACACCTAAAAGGATCCTCATAAGACTCTGGGCTTCTTAATCTTTTTTTAAAATCGAGGACAACCTTCATAATGCCAAACTGTGTGCGGACTCCGGCTCTCAACATCACCACAGGCTGTGCTACAGATAAAGTATGTGCACTGATCATCACAATACCTGTTTTTAGACACAAGAGAAGGACATCCAGCTCATATGAACAGAAATAGCATATTTGTATATTGAGGATGTTTTATAGGTTAACATTTGTTCTTGTTTCAGAAGCCGTTTCACTCGGACATACGGCAAAACAGGCAAGAAAAGATTAGCGCAACTTCCGTTTCATGACGACTTTAATCTTTCCCAGTTTCCCAGCTTTTGTAATCGATATCAAATAAAGGATCCGCTCACAGTGAGATGCAGAGAATGAACCGTTTGATGCTCTAATGAGCAGAAAAACATACAGCACACAAACATTGGGTTAAATTGTACATTTTTAATTAGATGGATCTATTATTTATCTGTACGTCTATACTAATTCACCTTAGTTGAACATTTCTAGTGAATTCCAAACAGAAACATGATCATAAATAAGTGATTTTCACAGGCCTCTGAAAGGAAGCGTTTTCAAACTTCAGCTTTTACATGTACATTTATGCATTTGGCAGACGCTTTTATCCAAAGCGATTTGCATTGCATTTCAAGGAACACATTCACATTCTTATCAGTTCTTGCTTTCCCTGGGAATCGAACCCATGACCTTGGCGTTGCAAGCGCCAACGCTCCACCGTTTGAGCTCCAGGAAAGTTTAATGTGCTTGTTTCTGCATGCAAAATGCGGTGAAACCTGTGATCTCTGTTTAAAGTCTTTAATCATTACTTAATCGTAACCTTTTAAAACTATTTTGTATCTGATTATTGTTGTTGTTAATTTGCCGTGTAATTACCAGAGCTGTTTGAGAACTAATCTAGCTACTTTAGCATTTTTTTTATTAAACAAAAATCGTGTAATCTTTTAAAACAGTTCATTTTGGTTTGCATTCTGAAATGTGTTATTAGCGAGGCACAATCGTGTATGAATGCTCATTAGCATCAGCCTTTGTGTGATGACGTCTAAGTGCCTTCCAAATGATGCTTATTTTCAGCATTATTTTCAAGCCGTCACTCGCATGATCACTTCTGAATGAAACAGTCCCTTTCACTGAGCTGGGACTTATTTATGGAGAATACATGTGACGCTCCCTTAGAACTTGGTGAAAGCCAGATATACTATAATGAGGCGAATAATTGTGCGTCTGCCTTGGCATCGGGGTGATGTCTCAGTGTGCCGTCTAGATCACTAGGGTTCGGCACAGAACTGCTGACTGCAGAGATCGCTCACACACATGCTGAACATGAAGAGGATAGTTGGAATGACTACAGCAATAAGCATCACACTTGTTGTTCTGTGGTCTTTCAGTGACCCGGCTGACCCTGTCGCTCTGAGCGCGGCCTGTCCGGCAAACGGCCCTGTCCTCAGGACACACACACAACACTGAGCTGAGGACAGAGATGAGCAAACACATTCAAAGGAATAGTTCACTCACAAGCTATAGTACTCAATACTTGACGCTCACTTTTTAAGCATAATGCGGGACTCTTATTTTGAAATGTATGCTTATTCAAAAAGATGAGGGAGGTAAAATATGCACTCTTACAACCATCTACAGCCAGGCCTGGACTGGTGATCTGGCATACCGGGCAAATGTGCTTTTATGGGCCGATACATTATGGGCCCATAAAACTCGTACATCGGCGGCCTATTCGTTTTGTTTTGTTTTGTTTTGCTTAATTGGCGGCGCTGGGCCCATGAAACACATAGATCAGTGGCCCATTGGTTCTTTTCTTGATTGAAGTACGACTGCAGTCTGTGAGGGAAACTGAACGCTATTGGATGTTTGAAAAGGGGGAGGGGCCATTCGATATGTCCGGCCTTCGCTTCCTGTTTCAGTGGAAATCACGTCAACGCATCAAACAAAGCTGCGCGATCCAAGGCACTTCAGTGGAACTTTAAAGGTAATCCATATGAATGAAGCAGTTTAATCCAAGTTTTGTGAAGAGATGATCCCTTTATACGTTGAACAGATTTAATTTAAGCTTTTATTTCCATATAAACATTGATCAGTGCACGTAGAGCATATCAAATGAGGTCAACAGCCCCTCAACTGTACTTGAAGCAGGAGAACCAATGAGGTTCATTCTCTGACCAAAGCCCAGTATTATAAAACAAATGTATTTTCACTGAAGATTTACATTATGATTGTAAGGTTTGGCTCGTTTAGGAGTAAAGGTGTGTGTGTGTGTGATTTCAGGTTTGAGTTTTGTAGGGTTTATATCCTGCGGTTGAGATGATCACAGTGTCTCAATTGTGTCTCTTGGCCAGTGGTTCCTGCTCACATCAGCATAAAAATCTGCTCACTCAGAAATCAATAGCCAGTGCAGCTTTAATGGAGCAGACAGTTATGCAGAGAGAAGGCATCTCGCAGTGATTCAACACAGTCAGCCGCCCCTGCTGCTGATGCACACAGAGCGAACCAGAGACCCGTCCCACTGCTGACAGAGTTTGATCAGGGTTTGTCCCAGGAGCGGTACATGAGGAACACAAGACGGCACGGAGGAGGAGACGGCGTGTGTCAGACTGCCACTACACAAGGATTCATCGCTCCGATGGGAAGGAGTTTAAAACACACCGAGCTGCTACAATAATCACCACCGGGAACAATACCCAGCATGCAATAGCCGTCATCGCCTATTGTGGAACGCCTCGGCTATAGTCCGGCTATGAGGAACACACTTCTAGCCAAAATAACCTTGAATTTGGTTACATGTCGGTTTTGCCAAATAACCTGCGAGATGTTTGATATTCCATCATCTAAGCAAAGTGATAACAAGGTCTTTGGTTTAATTTCTTCACTCGTTTCATTTATTTGTATCTAATTGAGGACTAGTCTATTCTTGGGCTATTAGACGCCTATTAAATTTTCACTGACAGCCCAAACTTTGCCTTGTTTTAGCCTAGACGTCTGGGCTGCGTTTGGACGGCTATTAGATGTTTTTAAAACGCAAAATTGCTTGCTGGGTAGTGTCTAGATGTGCCAGTTTACCAGCTGGAGTCCTTGAGAAAAGAGCTCTGTTTGAGCATGTTAGCAGGAGGTAAACTAGGACTGATCACGTGTGTTGCACACGTCCTGAAAAGTGAAGCTGAAACTTTTAGATCGCCCCCGGGTGGTGGGCTGCAGTATAGGTCATAAGCCCCGCCCTCTCCATGTAATCGAATGGGACGTGAGCCAAACTAAAAAAATCCAATTACATTTTTCCAAAGATGGTTTCTGGTTTCACGCTGACGTATGTTCAGGTGTTTGATTTTCCAGGAATTTTTAGTTATAGTTAGTTATTTGATGCGATAAAAGCAGGGTGTAATGTCATGATTGACAGCTGTGTTTGCGATTGAGTGTTGATACCGCGGCTCCACCTTACAAGGTCGTACAAGGTCAACACCCATTTCTAGGACATTTTGGCATTATTTTTCTAATGGAAGACGTCTAATGAGACACGTCATCCATTTTTTTTTTTTTTACAATCTATGGTACTAATCCATGAGCAGAACTGTACTTTACTGTACTGTATATTTCACTCTACTATCTGTGGAATAACTTGTTTTGGATGCCCAGAAATTACAAAACATGTTTCTGTTAATAGAGTGCTGCAGGTATGATGTATTTCTATAGGCCAAAACTGAGAAATTAGTTGCATTTCAGCACTTCCGGTTCCATTGTCCTGAAGCCAATGAGTTTTTGAATGGGTATTTTGATTAAATGGCTAAATTAAGGTCTGTGGTGAACATAAGCTCAAGATATTTTCATGTTTTATTCTACGACATTAATGCTTATCTTGAAAAAGGCGCTTGCCAGCGAGAGGTTGAACATCAGCATCATCATCATCATCCGAACAGCTGAACTCATCTTCTCTCTAGTCACTTTCACAGCCACAGTGTTTAGTCAAACTATTCTAACTCAAACTTTCAAGGAAAACGCTTTTAAACAAAGATTGAAAGAGTTGATGATGCCGACGTTGAAGTCATGTGACCGAGCTGTTGTTCGTTTATAACCAACCTTTATTCTTCTGCCGACTGTATTCAGGCTTCAAACGTTGTGAAGATTATCATGATGAAAAAAAACGTGTAAGAATCATAAACTTTCGCTGGTCGCTCAGCTTATTCTCTGCAATAATCCAATGGGTTTTGTGGAAGGACCCAGGCTGATGTGAACTCACGGGTCGGCCTCATCACAAATACCTCATCACTGCAGCGCCTTACAGAATGAGTTTCACATACACCCATCCCGATGAGCTGTCCGTTTCACGAGTCGCTCAATCAATCTCCTCC
This sequence comes from Tiaroga cobitis, assembly GCA_030578255.1. Taxonomy (NCBI): domain Eukaryota; kingdom Metazoa; phylum Chordata; class Actinopteri; order Cypriniformes; family Leuciscidae; genus Tiaroga; species Tiaroga cobitis. The sequence continues at coordinate 40,746,020 of CM060610.1, read as the reverse complement.
TGTCTTCTGGATTTTCTTCTTGTGCTCCACAGAAAACATCACCAACATGGTTCGGAGTGAGTAATCATGACAGTGTTTGGCTGAATCATTTAAAGCTGTTCAAATCAATTTCAAACTTTCACAGCTCTCCCTAAGGAGACTGAAGCCAGTCTCACGCTGGTGGGACACACAATCACTGCCAACTCTGCATGAAGGCTCCTGACCCTCTAGTTCTAAAATTGCACATTTCTTTTTTGTAGAATTTCCTTCTTCATTGGATTGGTACTATTATGTCATTCTTCTCCACTAGACGGCGTTGTTGGCCATAGTTTTAGTTAAACTACCATTGGAAAAAACTTTATTTGTTATGCTTCATAGCGACAGTCACGCACAGCAGCCGTTTCCCAGTTTCCCCGTGCTCTTTACACCTGTTTCCAGTTTAGTGTGTAAAGCTTTGCTTGTAAGTTTATTGCATATAATTGTTATTTTATTTACTTTGTGTCTGAATCATATTAAGATGTATATATTAGCGGTTCCACGTGCATTGTAATCACGTAACAACTTCTGTAATTTAACGATGTAAAGGGTTAGTTCACCCCAAAATGTAAAATAAGTCAGTAATTACTCTCCCTCATGTCGCTCCAACCCCGTAAGACTTTCGTTCATCTTCGAAACAAAAATGAAGATATTTTTGATTAATATCTGAGTGAGTTCTCGCTTCTGTGTTGTACGTCAGAACGTAGGCTCACTGTTGGCCAACATCACACGCATCACACACATGACCAGCGTCGGCCAATAGTGAGCCTCTGACGTACAACCCAGAAGCGCTGCGCTGATACACTACGAGAACTCACTCGAGGCTCACGGAGAAGAGATGAATAGTTGAAAAAAGTCGTTATTTTTGGGGGGTTTTGCGCACAAAAAGTATTGTAGTCGCTTGATAAACTTAAGGTTGAGCCACTGTAGTCACTCGGACTATAACTTTCTGGACCGGCAAGTTTCAATTACAGAGAAGCCTATGGAGGAGTGATCCAGCTCTCAGATTTAATCAGAAATACCTTAATTTGTGTCCCGAAGATGAACGAAAGTCTTACGGCGTTGGAGCAACCCGAGGGAGAGTAATTACTGACAGCATTTTCATTTTTTGGCTGAAATAACCCTTTAATAAACATTGTTGTATTTTGTTTATTTATATTTAAATACGCATTTTTGTATTTCTTTTTCAGTTTCACAAAATAATGTAACATTGAGAGAAACAACATGATTGCACTCAAGTAGAGAAGAAAATGTACATCCTCTGAGAGGTCATTGAAGCGTCATCACGTTATACAATGTTTAGCTTTCTGTGTGCCCAACGCACACGCATGCAGAAGACAGAATAGGTGCGGAACTCGGTAAAGGTTTTGGCACTTGCTGTGTGAACACACAAAAAAAACAATCATGGACATGGTTCGATCAGGTTATATGGTCCTGAAAGAAATAGTCACACTTGTGTTCCTCGCGGTCAAAAAACGAATTTCAACTAGTGGAAACCTTTGGTACTGCGGCCAAACAAACTCTCACTCAAGCTCATTTTTTGAGATATGAGGCTCAAATTTTGAACACAACTTGTTTAGATTTAAGGCACAGTTTTAGAGTAAACGTGTTTTTGAAAATATATATTTCACATAAAAATTTTAAATAGTATTTGTGCACATTTTTCATAAGTTGATGCTTTAGAGCATCAACTTAAGTTTGTTTTCACTTCAGCAATAATCTGCCAAGTGTCGTCTTTGAAAAGAGATTGATGCTCTAAAGCATTCAAGATTTACGACAGTTTAAGTTGGAGATTTTATTTTCAGGTCTACGCTCAAAAAGTGAACAAATGGATTATAAATACAGCGTAAATATAATTTAGTACCATAAAATCCCCTAAAAATACGAAATAGTAAATAAAAAACATTATCGAACTAAAATCTAGTACATAAATTTCAATGAAAAAAAATGTATAATAAAATAGGTCGGAGGGTTCAATCTTCCGTGTCAGGTGATCAAATGTGTTTCCTGTCCACTTGTGTAGCTTTGCTTTTCTTGCTTACCTCACAGGACGTCCCATCATATCCAGGTGGACACTGGCACACCTCCACTGCACGAGCCTGTGACCCGCTGCGGGAGTCTTCATCCGCCACACTCATGCTCACACTGCCCAACCTGAGAGTGTGTGTGTGTGTGTGTGTGAGAGAGAGAACATGATCCAGTCACAACACTGTATATTGATATTAGGCCTGGCAATTGATTACAATGTTTAATCGTGATTAATCGCATCATTTAGTTGCAGCTAAATGCATTAAGTTAATAACAGGCCTTGTGTAATAAACAGGTCCGATACAAGCACAACAAGACGCTATATGTAATATGATGATGTAATACAGAAGTTTCTTCACACCGCAGGGCTCTGCTGGTGTTCACAGTAAGATTTACTGCTGTATGAGTGTGAGATATTTCTCCTGCTGAGCTTCAATGAAGATTCAAATATTCTCCAGCCAGCGCCAGCATTTTTGATCATATTCATGAAACTTTCATGGCCCTCGGAATATGTTGTTGAATGATGTAAACAGTGAAACATGTAAACAGTCAATATTTCAAAAGAGAACCATTTTATTCTAGCTTCTAGAATAAAATGAAGTGTTAGTCAAAAAACACTTAAATGAAAACACACTAAAATGAAGAAAATGTTACCCGCTTTTGGGGTAACAAGGAGCAAAAAACGAAAAGAAAAACCTGA
>CM060610.1:40733277-40735777 GCA_030578255.1 Tiaroga cobitis | reverse complement strand
TGCTCATTAGCTCTAATGTGACCACGCCCACGCAGAGCTGTAAACGCCCTCATCACCTCTAAACAAAGAATTACACTTCATCAGTCCTCTGCTTTTCATCAAGTTTGGAAGACTGTGTTTGTGCTGTGCTGTCTACCTTGGATTTACCTCAGAAGAATTAGAGGAACACGATTTGAATATAAGAAAGATTTTTAAGGTAAGAAATTTCCACTCATAATTGTAAGCACAATAGTACATAATAGTACATCTTATGAAACCCCCAAATTCAAAATTAGAATATTGTGAAAAGGTTTTCATAAGCTGTAAGCCATAATCATGAACATTATAAAAAATAAAGGCTTGAAATATCTCACTTTGCATGTAACGAGTCCATATAATATATTAGTTTCACATTTTAAATTGATTAACTGAAATAAATGAACTTTTGCACGAAATTCAAATTTTTCAAGTTTCACCTGTATAGACAGAAACATGTTGAAATATGAACTATAGACAGGTGGGCATACCTTTCAATGCTAAATTTATATACATGTAGGACACAAGGATGTTTTTACGTTCGATAATAAAACACAGCATGATAAAAAGTAGGCTAGTATGAGTGTTTACTCTAATATGGTGAATATTATAATGTCTAGACCCGTGTTTACTGTTAAATACCGTGTTTGTGGATATCTGCTCAAACGTAGACGTGTCTAATGTGGTAACAATAATGTTTTATAGTTTGGAGTGGCTCGATCGCTTCAGTAAATGTCCTCTGCACGCGCTGTGAGTTTGAGTCACTCGCGCCGTGGGATTGAAAAGCAAAACGCGCCAAACATTAGGCTTCATGTTTTTACTCCAATCTCATTTCATAACATCCTAACGAATGGAAACATTTGAAGTTACATATGACAATCCATTTATTTTCCTCTAGTGTAGTGTTACTGAAGTGTTCATTTTTAACGATGTAAAGGCCGCATGCTATATGCTATTGTTATTATTATTGTATGCAGCCCTACACGTTTACTACAAGGCACAACAAACCTGGTGTTCATTTTAATGTATATATATATATTAGTCATTTTTAAATTGCAATTATAACCAGAAAAATCTAAAATGTATTCCCAAAATCGTGTAGCCCTATAGTTGTGTTCACAGTTGTTTCGTTTTTTTTTTTTAAGATGCCACAGATGCCAGTGATGAGTCCTGCTGAGTTAAACATTCACATGAGTCTCTGTACATGAACATGGTAAAATTAAAAATCAAACACCTTGGAAATGACAGGTATGTACTATGTTTCAGGAATGGCACAAATGTGTGTGACTGTTCAAGTCTCTGTCTTTAGATTAGATCAGTGTGTGTACGAATGTGCTTTTTTGTCATTTGTTGCGTATCTTTGGATTATGTTGTGTTGTAAATAAATCCAAACAATCTAAAAGCCATTCTTTTTTAAGTCTCTCCTCATTCTTTGTGCAAGGCTCCTCATGATGATAGGGCCTGATAGCACCTGATAGGGCCATTATGGGAGGGTCTTTGTCTTTCTCAGGTGTGAAACACTCAATATTCATGATGATTCACGCCTCCTCGCATAAAGCTTTATTACACAAAGTATGTCTTACAAGTTTTAAATCAATATATTGTCTTATCTGAATGAGTAGGCAGGAAAATTTTCACATAGTTTTGGAGCAAATATTCTAGGCTCCGTGACGCAATTTTCAAAAGTCTTGTGAAGAAAGAAAAACTCTCCTGTAGCAGAGTTTGTGCTGAATACAGTGTAATAAGACTAAATAAAAGGAACTTTTGAACTTTAATTTACAAATCTGTGCCACAAATTTTACACAGACCTTCAGAACAGGCAAAATCAGGGTACCTGTCACGTCTTGTTTTGGTCGTGTCTCATGTCTCTGTCATGATTCCTGTTGTCATGTGATTCCCTGTTATAGTCATGTGATCCTGCCATGTGTTCCCTTGTCTTATGTGTCATGTTGTCATTGGTTCATTGTTTCATTGTTCACAGGTGTGCCTTAGTCCTTGTATATTTAAGGCCTAATGTTTGCCATGTATCTTTGTCAAGTATTGTTTCCCTGTGCAACTGTTGGTAAGCATCAAGTCCATGTTTTTGTTTTGAGTTTCATGCCATGCCTTGCCTTTGTTTTATGTGTGATCTTTTTGAATAATAATAAACTGCACTTGGGTTCTACAACTTGCCTTCAATGGACATACGTTACAGTACATCTTTTACTTTTTGATTTTTTCTTTTTTTACAGTCAAATTTGTTAGCATGTAACCATTTAAATATGGTTATATGAAAAAAATCTTTTCAAGAACTTCTGACCAAAATTTGACCTAAAGAGGAGGCCAAGTGAACGTTGTCAGACAAGTTTTCAATTAAATAGTTGGAGGGAAAAATTCTGTTTAGTTTTGAGGCCTAAAGGGAAAGTCTGCCAGCATATGTCACAATGAATCACAACCGCGAAGAGTTCAAAGAAACCCTTTATTTCACTTGATCCTATCAAATCCA